>JACTOM010000048.1:1531824-1583334 GCA_015832385.1 Elymnias hypermnestra | reverse complement strand
AAAAAGGATTTATGAGTCAAGAGTGAATGCGAAAGTTGGAAGGGGAAGACCGAGGCGAACGTTCCTGGACCAAATCCAGGACATTTTAAATAACGGTCAGGTTAAGAGTACTCTAAACCGACGAACTTGTATGAAAGGTTTAATGAGATTGAAAGAAGCGAAGGAGATATGCAAGGATCGTGGCAAGTGGAAGGATGTTGTCTCTGCCTACCCCTATGGGAATGAGGCGTGATGCTATGTATGTATGTATGTATGTATACACCTACCACCTCGCCTTTTAATGGCCACCTCGCCTTTAAATGGCCACCTCGCTTTTTAATGGCCACCTCTTCTTACAATTGCCACCTCCCCATTGCTTTGACAAAACGAGACTTATCATAAACCGCATGCTCCATAATATTCATGGATGTAATTTCACAAATCTCTTGAATATCGTCAACCTCAATCTTTATTTCACTATACACCATTGACAGAGTTCTCACGACTTCACCTATCAAACGTGCTAGAGGAAAACCTTCCATCACTCAGTTTATCGTACAATTTATAGCCAATTGAACCTCTTCTAAAGCATCTTGTCAAGATTTTTATAGCTAGTCTCTAGCACGGTAAGAATTGATTTTATGAGTGACATAACGCGCTCTACTTGCCCATTAGCCCACAACATGAAGCTGTCGCTATGAGATGCAAATTGATATTCTTACTCGCTCAAAAATCACTAAACTCTTTAATCGTCTTACTATATCCTTGATCGCAATTACTCGGGTAAGGACACCAAAAAGGGCCAAAATTTACCGCTTTTATACTAACTACTTTAAGAGTCAATGTTTATCGTGAGGAAAATTGTTGATCAAAACCAAAATTTACTTAAATCCAATGATTTAAGAAAAGAGAGTTACAGTCTCAGAGCGCGGTAAAGGCGAAAGAGGCTCTATTTTCCTGATATTGGCTCCAATCTGTTAGGACTCTACTTCGAACAACAAGAATTCTACCTTTGTTTTGAGGAATGAACATTTCTTCAGGTTCAAAGAAGAACCGGATTAAGAGAGGGCTTCCAGTACACCATTAAAGGGCTCTAGGCCAGACTCTACACTAGGAGAAATAATTAAAATGTTATCAACGTACACTATTACATAGTCATGAGGGAGATCATCTAACGCGTTCATAATAGATAATTTGAAACACTAAAATTGCACCCTTCAATCCGAATGTCATCGTCTGAAATTCGTGTTGACCTTCGTTTTATATGAAAGCAGTCATAATAATATTAGCTTCTAAAAGGTCTTTTACGCGATCGCTAATAACGCTAAGTTCGCCTATCGACATTTTCTTTTTTTTAACATCTTAATTTTACTATTTTTTTAAGTTCTTTAAAGAAACTGAGTTATTTACAACACAATAAATTCATTTTAGTCATTTCTGCGGTCATTTATCCTTTTGATTTGAATAACTCAAGTGTTGTCGGTTGTGGTCTTAATTTGTTATCTGCTAGAACTGTTTCGAATACGTTAGAGCTCGATGAGTACTTGAACATTGTTCCAACATCGCCCATCATATTAAGAAAATCAACCGCAAAGCCAGCATCTCCCACCTCGTCGGCACCTATAACGTCTATTCTTTACGTAAACTGGTCTTGGAGGTATTTGGTGTTAAAACCTGGATTTAAAATCTCGTAACCTATCTTAAAGTTACTTCGGATATAGTTACACAACATGTTAGACTTGAATATAGTAGTCGTTAATCACAATACGAGATACGTGAGTATCTATTCTATAATGAATACTGTTGACCAATAATCGTCATAACAACGACATTATTAAAACGTTCGCCATTAAACTTGGTTGTTAAATTATCTTTAATTAACGAAGATTCAGCGCCAGAATCGTAAGTAAAACAAATCAGTGTACCAATATGTGACAACTTGACGGGGTTGCATGACACTGATATGCACGCGTCGTTCGCCACTCTTCGGGCCGCCGTCATAGAGCCATCGGCCGCTTCCGACGTCGTCCAGGTGCGGTCGTCGTCGCCCGGGTTACTGGAGACGTGACCTTTCGGCAACCGGCACCGCAGTAGGCGTCGCCCCGGACGCCAACGTAGCATGTCACTGAAATTGAAAAAAAAAAGCTTAGCAACTCTATAATGTGGTACATTGAACGACTCACCAGTTCGTAATAAACGCCAAACGATGAATCTGCGAATCAAACTTAAATTCACGCGATGTAATTCCCGTATGCCATTTGAGACAGTCCCGTCGAAGCTTCACTTTAAGCGCTTTACTGACGGCTAGCATAAAGTGGCCGCCATATGATGGATTTTCAGAAACGTACGCTTCGCCCTTTTTCTCATTTTGCCCGCTTCTGATGTCGGAGAATGAGAAAGATCGAAGAATAAAGCATAGCGTAGGGTTCTCCGCCGATATCGACATTAGTGGGTTCTATAATTCAATTTCCATACTGTGGGCTTTGGTGGATAATGTTGGTGCAATCAAACACTTTATTAAGTCAGAATATAATGTCCAATCATTTAATGTTCCCGATATCAATTTACATAAACACATTACCAATAACAGTTAGGACCGCGATAGTTCAAAGGTCAACTATTGCCACAAACCGTCACTCAAGAACTAGAGCACACAAGCCGGCTTGTGACAATTGACTCTGTCCCACGCCGATAGATAGATGGCGCCGGCATATATATAGTAGGTACTGATTTGCACCAAATTAAGAGTAATACCGTATTTACACCGAAATATTTATGTAACCCCGTCGTACATCATTACTCAAATCTAATTAAGTTTCAAGTGAAGTCAAGGAAAACGTGACATCGAGAATTGCTGTCGACATGCAAATAAACGTGTATAGAAATCTAAGTCAAGGATAGAAATTAATTTCTGCAATAATATGATGCTTTTGCATTGAATGTGTTTCGAAAGCGGAAATCGTGTGACAAAATCACGAAGTAAAATGCTTAAAATACATCTTTTATTAAGCTCACTAGCTTCTTTACTTGCTCTTAAAGGAAAAATCATGAAATCCACCAAGACTCCAACATAATAAGCGATACTTCATGTTCATGATAATTAGTAATACAGTGAGTATAATACATGAACAGAATCGCAATTAGTATCATAATTGAGTTGCAATATATTATAAATATATATAGAATAGAATAATATAAATTATTTACATATTATATTCTAAATACCTTAGTTTTTACTGCAATTTTACATTATTGCTTTTGAATAAATGTATTAAACATATACAATTATACCTTCATACTAATAAAAAAAGGCATTAAAGCGTAAGTCGGACCATGCAAAGTATAGCGATTTGTAATTTCCCAATATAAGTATGTACTTAGTATATGGCTTACAATTTTACAAGATAGATACACTCACATACGTTTTAAACTTTATCAAAGTATTATTTTATTAAGTTTAAACGATGTTTTAAGTAATATACGTACATTGCTAGATACAACGCTTTCGATGAACATCGTAGGCTTAAAAACTTCTTATATTGAGCACTTTAAACCTAAACGTTTCATAAACGAGTGCATGAAATGTCCATAGGAAGAGACAGACAAGATAAAAATTTGACACACTTTACATGTAAGGAAAATAGCCTCAAAAATGTATTTAAAGACATGTGGATTGACGGACGGACAGATGGACGAAAATGGCGCATTGATTAAGATTCCCAATTCTCTTAGGAAAACTCTAAAATACCGCCTTATTAAGGCAAGACCCTCATTTGCTACATACTTGTCGCATTGATTTCCAGCCATATTCAATTTGTTTGTTACCATGTGTTTTGAACAAAGACCTTCCCTTTTTAAATATGTGTCGCATTGATGACAAGCCATCTTCAATTTGTATATTGCTATTTATAGTTAAGCAAAAAGCCCTTTTTGTTATATGTATGTGTGACACATATTGATCGATCACATGCTATATTCAATTTGTTGTTTTGCCACTATTTGTTAAGCAAATTCCCCTATTTATTATATAAGTGTTCCACTGATCACAAACTTTAAGCAAAGACCCCCATTAGTTCTTCTTGTTAAGCAAAGACCCCCATTAGTTCTGTACACACCGGCATATTTAGCGGAACATAAAAATAATATTTGATATCAGTTACATGTAAGGTTATGATATTGATATCAAACCTCTTATTGTTTTTATGTTCCGCTTAATATGCCGGTGTGTATATATGTGTCGCATTGATCACACGCCGTTTTCAATTTGTATAATGCCATTTTTTGTTAAGCAAAGACCCTCCCTTTGTTATATAAGTATCGCATTGATCACTAGCCATCTTCAATTTGTATATTGCCATTTATTGTCAAGTAAAATCCCTTGTTTGTAATATGAATATGTATAGTATTGATCACATGCCATATTCAATTTGTGTATTGCCACTATTTGTTAAGCAGTACCCACCGTTAGTTATATATGTTTCTTTAATCATAAGCAGTCCTCAATTTGTGTATTGCCATTTTATAAGTAAAGACCCTCCCTTTGTTATATATGCTTCACATTACTCACAAGCTGTCTTCAATTTGTATATTGCCATTTATTGTTATAAAGCATGTATTGTTGTTAAGTATGTCGGTGATTTCTAGATGACTAAAGATTTAATCATTTATATAAATACCCCTATTTGGTATATATACACGTGTCCATTAATCACATGCCATATTCAATTTATGTATTGCCACTATTTATTACAAAGATGTGTCGTATTGATCATATACTGTATTAAATTTATTTATTGCCACAGGTGCATAATTTCGTATCATATCAAAAATCACACAACATAATTGGACACCAAAAATTAGGAATCATATAAATATACGACTAGGTTTACTACAGACTATCATATGTTTACATAAAATAAACAATATTTATTATTGCTTCTATTCCAAAATTTGTTTTATAATCAGTATATATTGACAGCTCATTTATATGAAGTTAACATTTTACATAGGTATTGTTTAGCAACCTAGCTCACTGGTTTTTTAATCATATAGCTATTGTAATACATAAATAATCATATCATTAGTACAAAAGGTAGTATAGTAATTAATAATTTATCTTTGAGACACTGTCTTACAAAATTAGGATTTTATATTTGACTAGGTAGGGGCTGTCGATGTGTATATATATATCGACAGCATATACACTATCCCAATGCATTATATAACTATTAGTTAATAAATATTATAAATTCCTAACTTATAGCTTCAGTTACTTGGTTCATGAGAAGAGACTGCACTCTGTATAATCAATTTGCCGAAAAATATAACACAGCAATAATTACAATTATCGAGAAAATAAATAAAATAAACTTGTTTAACACTTACAAAATAATGCATGCGATGATAATGAAAATATATTTTATAACAATTACACCAAATTTATCATAAAACAATATAATGCTATAGAAAATGTCAAGGCACTATTGTTTATAATATTATCAGTACTGTACAATTTAAGCTGGACACTGCCTTAAAAATTCAGAGTCAAAATATACAATGGTGACTGTCATATCATCTCTGAACATGCGACTGACATCAGACGATAGACTTAATAAATGCGCCAACCTGGAGTGATCCACACCATATTCAGTACCTCCTATAGCATGCCTGATAAGATGTGTGGCCGCATTTCTGTCTTTTGGTTTGCTTTTCAAGCTTTCCTTCCTGTGCAAAAGTAACTCATTTATATCACCAAGTGGAATATTCTTCTTTGGTAGCTTCAGTGGATTAAAAAATACTTTCCCTTTCATATGCTCTCCAACAAGTTTAACCGCTTGCAATGGGGTCATCATATCCCATAAACCATCAGAGGCAATAATTAAAAATTTATCTTTCGATGTCAACCTGTAATAATAAACATCTGGTTTGGATGTCAAATATGGTGGTGTGTAATAATTCGCTGGAATGGCTTTTTGACCTATCAAAGGTACTGCAATTTCCGATAAAGTTTCTGCATTCCATTTATATCGATAATCTCCTAAGCTTCTCAATGGTGCCAATTCTCCTAGTAACCTATCCCTCCTTATCACAGTTTTACGCTCCTCATCAGGATGCTCATTCCAGATCCTCTTTAATTCATCGAAATTTTCTGTGTTATGTTCTTTTGTAATTTTTTTTGCTACCCATTCATTATCCTCGTTCATAGTACCCACAACAGCATTACAATCGCCAACATTTGCAATATACATATGGGGTCCTTCTATATAGGACACACAAGCAACTGCACCAGAGAGAGCAACTGAAAGTGTCTTTTGATTAATAGTACCATTTTCTTTAAATGGCTCTATAACTTCTCTTGAGAGATCCTCATCTAACTGCATAATACTTTGTTCTAAACATTCTTGAACACCAATTTCACTTTTGCCACTAACCAAGAGTTTCTTCAAATAGTCATTAAAACTCCTATCATAGATAGATTTTAAGTCCTGCACAATTTCTGCCTGCAAGTAAGAAATACATTTATCAGAATTGTTGGCCAGTAACATTCTCAAGATTGAATCATTTTAAAGCCATTACCCTATCATTAAATGTATTTATTAATGATTCCCTTGGCTCTTGTTTGAGGTAATCTTCCAACAAATTGTGAGGTAGAAGTGCAGCAGCAATATATTTAAAGAGCCTTTTAGATATCACTTGTGCACATGCTGGTCCTCCATGTCCATCGAATATGCCCATTAGGAAACCTGTAATAATTTAAAATGTTTTATAAATATTTCCTCATAAAATGTAATGTTGTTTATTTTTTTTTATTAATATTAACTCCTCAGCTCTGAGGTTATCCTGCAGAAATCAGTAAGCGATAAGGCTGCCTACCTGCACACATTTTACAATTTTTATTCTGTAATTATTGTTACTATTTTTTATATATATTCTGAGGTGTACAGTAAAGTGTATTCGCTCACACACACACACTCTCTCTCTCTCTCTCTCTCTCTCTCTCTCTCTCTCTCTCTCTCTCTCTCTTATCTATATGGTATGCTAATAATTTGTAATACTGTAGATTGATAGCCAAGCATATGTCACCATTTTAAAATATCGATATTGAAGTTAACACAAAATTATTAAATTATAATTATAGAGTGGCTTCAGCCTAAAACAATTTTTTTTAATTTGTCATACAATAAAATGTAATAGTCTGTAGATAATACCCAACTGCTTCGCAAAAGCCCTTAATAATCTTTCTAACTTGTTATGTTGTTCTTATTCTAAATAAATATGAAGAAAGTGCTTTTATTAAAAAATCTTCTTTCTTAACATACTAGACACAAAACAAAATCTTTGTCATTTGACTATTCCAACTGATTACTATTGAAATTGCTGAACAGATTTTTATGGAATAATCAGTAGCATGCTGATATCTTATCCATATGCTGATATGAGCTAATTTACATTTTTCATGTTTGATTACAAATAGTGTGATTGCTTTTCTATTTTATTATTATCTTAAGACTTGAACTATAAATAATTGAATTTCTCAAAATGTGAATAAATTAAACAATTGTCATGGAAACCTTGCCATAGAACTTGTTAAATAAAAATCTGTTCTAGATCCCCTTACTCTTTTTTTAGATTACTCTTAGACAGAATTCATTGTATGTTGTTAATTTTTAAAAGTAATAATTGTCAACATCATTTCCACCAATGGTTGCCCACTGCTAGACATAGCTTTCACCTAATGACACCCATCAGGCACAATCTTGCCCCGCTGGCTCCAGGGAGCACCAGCAATCCACTTTATATCATTGGTCCTCCCTTTGAGGGGGTCTGCCTGCACTACACTTTAGAATGCAGGATCTCCATTGCAGCACTTTTGGGCCCCACATCCCTCGGTTCATCGGGTTACGTAACCCCGATCATTGCCACTTCAGCTCTCATATTCATAGGGCTAGAATTTTTATTATTTTGAGGCCCACTATGGATGGCAGTGAATGCACTTCAACCTTTGTGGATCTATTGTACTCACCCAAACATTCAGTCTAAATACACTGAAATACTCATTCTTGAAGTTCGAGAGTAGGCTTAAGTTGGAGCCATGAAGGTCATCTGGTTGTCAGTAGACCATTCTGAGTAGACTCATGCATGTTGCAAAGTAGATGCCTAATTGTTTTCTCTTCTTCATAACAGGCTCTTGCCTTCTTCATAACAGTGCGGAAGACTACTTGCAGAGGCAAGTAGAGTCTCATAGTTTTTAACACAGCCTTTGTATTGAAGTGGCCCATTGTGATTGCAACTGCATACCATACCAGCCTTCTACTTAAATTTTTGAAGCCTGGTTTTATGTCATCCATGAACCTTTTGGAATGCCTTAGACCACCTTTCATAGGACTATATTGGTGACTTGAGCTCTTCTTCGAATCTTATTTTTGATTTTATTGTGTATAGAAACAATTCATAAAGTAATGGAATGTGTTAAATCTTACCTGGTGTCATTTTACAATGTGCTTCAGATCGAGTGTCTTCTATAGGATCATTTGATGGTAATTGATTAGAGTCATAGGATTTAACAGACCCTTTGGGAAAGTCTTTGTTAAATTCATTTTTACGTAGGATTAAGGTAACCTGTAATAAGTATTCATTAGTTGCACATCTTCAATGACAAAAATAAGTAAGTCACTAATTCCATATTTCTAACATTACAATTAAATCATTATGTGTACAAGCCATTATCTATGTATACATGGTTATCTTGCATTTAAAAACATTTTAATGTATTTGCCAATTTGAAGATTATATCACCTGGTTTTTCAACACAGATCATCGTTTATTTATCATACAAAACATAGTACAATATTAAATAAATTACAATAACGATTTAATATTTGACTTTTTATACATAGGGGCAGTGATATTGTTAAATAATATTTAATGAGAAAACACACAAAGTTTCAGTATAATAATAATCCTTTCCCAACTGAATTTGACAATGGTGGTCAAATATCATGCTGAGACCTGGCCATTTGCACATGAGATATTACAGTGCACAAAAGCATGCCCCTCACTTTGCCAGTGCTGTGACAGCTATTCCGACAAGACAGGACAGAGATTTGGCTCAGAAACAGCGTTTATTTATTATTTAGCATGTTGCTTAAGGCAAATATTGTGAATTTCTTAACCAAAAACAAATTTTCCATTGGCCTAACCCAAGACCCAAATCCAAGTCCTCATGTCTGTAGCTACAGTTAATAACAACTACACACTAATGAGGCTGATAAAACATATTGGCATCAAAACATTACGCTCTCGCTTTCGTGCACATACCCCAAAATTTCTTCAAAAAATAAAACAATTAATTTAGACTACAAATTAATATTATCTAAAATCAGATGATAATAATTTATTTGACAAAAAATAAATAATTTAGGATAAACGGCATTTTTTGACTTACATCTTGTGGTGACAACAGGACTGCGACATCGTCTTTTTGAGCTTGATATAATGCATCTGATGAATGAAGACACCGAATTCGCTCCTCAACAAAGTAAGCTTTATGAAAAATACTGGTCAATTTATTTAAGCCACGATCTACTTTTAAACATGTATTAATAACTGCACTGAGATTTGAACTATTCATATTTAAATGAAGACTAAATATAACTGTGCATGTTATGCAATAAGAGATTGATTATTTAGTAATAGATCGATGGTTTATTGACGTTTATAAGCTAAAATAAAAGTCACAAAAAAATGCTAATAACAGCGTTTTCAATAGGAATCTCCTTTGTAAATTAAATACTGACTGTAATCTGTATCATGTTGAGTGTACGAGCGTAGGATAGACTCAAAAGAATGTCATATAATGTTACAAAAGTAGAGAACTTGAAAAAGTAGATCTAGATTAGCTCACTAGAATTTTCGTTAAATCTAAAAATTTTCATTTAGACATAGTACAAAATAGTTACAGATGACAAAATTCCCTCCATACTTTATTACCTAACAGATCTAATGAAAATGAACTTGCGGAAATAGAATCGTAGACTAATAAAAGTGGTGATAGATTCGTTTGTTTCAATATATCTCTATTTCAGTTATGTACAGGGTAAGTAAAGCCGAAAGCGTATTTTTTATAGGATTCCAAAAGTTGGTAGAATAAGTTAGTTCATTGCATACACTAAATCTATGGTATATTGATACAACCATAGATTGTTTTTCATTGTAGTTGGAAAAATATTGCGAATTGTTTCAATTTCCAACGATTGGTTTTTTCGGAAGTAACGGGAAAATTCACCCAATGATATACTATGCTTGAACACCAAACGTATAAAACACCAAAAAATAAAGTAGTAGATATAAATAGCTATGCATGTATAAATAGTTTAAAAATTAATTAGCATCATTTATTTCATTCACTTGAGATCACGTAAAACATTATATATTAATGCGAAATTACATGAATTCTACATGAAGTGCTGTCAATTTAGAGACTTAAGGTAATACATAGATATCTTATTTGGTACATGGATTTTACTTTGTTCTATAGTGGTTTCTTGGAAAATTAATTAATCAAATATAATATATGTTGTATCACGGATACATCACTATACATATATTTTCAAATGTTGCCCATTCTAGTAAAAGAAAGGACATTGGAATTTATTGTACAAAAAATGTTTACAGAAATTTTTTATTTAAACATGAAAGTTATATTTAAATTGTATATATAAATAAAATTGACACTTTACAATTAAATATTAAAATTATATTATAAAATTATATGTCAATTCCTACATTTAGAGAATTGTACTCTACGTATAATTATTCTTTTTATTTCAATGATTGTTTTATATACTTTTTATATAATGATTCCACTTTTTTTTTAATTACAATGCTACCAATGTACGTCATCATTCCACATAAAAAGAAAGAGAACGCATGCTCAATGCGCATGTCGAATTCGTCATTCATCTTCGCTGAGGCCGACATTTCGAAATTAACTTTAAAAACTAAATCTGTTAATTTTCGTCTTCGGAAAATATAATTTTATTACAAAATGCCTAACCAAGTGTTAACTATAGAACCACAAAATGAACTTAAGTTCAAAGGTAAGAAATTTTCATTTGTAGATAAAAAAATTGCAACCGCCGCATTACAACTTGGACAGGTCGTGTTAGCTGCTGACAAAATATGGAGTTTCTATTTCCAGATATCGGCATTTTGTCAGGGTGCGGCTTTATATATTTGACATTATTATGGTTAAGTATATAATAAACAGTTCGCGTGTAAACGTTAAATGTACTAAACTAAGCAATCTTTTTAATCCGGAAAATGCTAAATCTATCAATTAGATAGCGAAGTCTGCACATTAATGATAACGCATTTAAGTTAGCTTATTGAAAACTATTATTCGAAGCATTTTACTATTATCTCATATCATTTCGAGGACTTATATTATTGCAATGAATTTCAATTATCGCCAATGTGATATAACATATTCTGGAAATCGAGTTTTTGGTACAAATATGAAAGTAGAATTACAGTTGTGGTCAACTCTAAATAGATACAAAGTTTAAAATCTGGGCAATTTTGAAAAATCTTGTTACTAATGTATTTGTAAATTTTGGGAACTCTTGATGTTGTAAAAATATGCAAAGGAACTGTTTTTTAAATAAGCACACTTCTTTAAAGTATAAACATCTGTTTTGTCAACAGCTTTATTATTACTTTATTATCAATTAATTTAGGGGGCATGTGAAATGACACAAATTAATATAATTTATTAATAAATATTTTGAAACTAAATGTTAATTTAATTTTATATATTTAATTGTCTATCCTATGCACCTATTGTTACATTTATTAAATATAGGCAGTGCCTATAATAATGAAATCATTACATATTTTTTAAACTGAGTTGCTAAAGTGAAGTTGAAACTTGCTTCATTTCTTGCCATAAATTCAATTTGGGTGAAGATTTAAGACTAATAGTCTTTAGGATAATTTTATATATTACTAACAATTACAGCAATATACTGTGCTATATTTTTATTATTTAGGAAGATCCATTTAACCATGTGAGTGGTTTAAGTACTGCCAATTTCTTAAAGACACGCTAAATATAACAACATAAGCTAAATGTATACTAATATTGAAAATAGCTGTCTGTTATATTTTTCCACCCACATGTTCACAACAAATCTTTTGGCTATGTTTGTTTATATATGCATATTCTAAGGAAATTAGTATTCCTTTTATTTAAGTTTTATACAACAGTCAGTCAGCATGCCCATTAGATATGTTTTTCTATTTTTCAAAGTTTTCAAGTAATACTTTCAATTGTGTAACATGTTTATAAATATAACATTAATTTACAAGACATATTAACAAATTGAAATAAAGTAATTACTTTTTTAACAAATATACAATACAAGGACATGTATACATATCACATTTTATTGAAGTATATATACAAGTTGTATAACTTAATAAACAAAATTGTATAACTAGTTGAATTGTTAATATTTATCAATGGATTAAGAGATAATTCTCATATTATTAATGCACTTAAGTGGAAACTGATTTCAAAGAAATATAGCAATTTCAAAGAAATAAAAATAATAGTTTTAATGTTGGTTTTTGTCTTACTTAAATAGAGACTGATAATTATTGTTTTCATCTAGACAAATAAATAGTGTTTAGTTGTTTCTATAAATCTATGGAATTTCAATTGAAACTTTTTCTATAACATACCTTTTAAGGTGCCATTCTGACTTATTTTGAAAAAAAGAAGCTAATATACATGATAACTAATAAATGGTTCACTCTTAGCCAATGCACAGGATGGTTGTTATTATTGTAAATATCACCACCCATATCACCTCCAAATGTGAATACACAGAATTACCTATTACCATGTATGTACATGAAACCTGAACAGTACAGGTAGGAGATATAGAATCATGTTTGAAATATGTTCTTTTAGGAAAACTAAAGCCAGAAAATGCTAAGTTTGTTATATAAATTGTGTCACCATAAGAATAAGTAAGTAGCAGCCCATTAACATCCCACTGCTGGCCACAGGCCTCCTCCCTCATATGAGAGAGGGTTTTTAGAGCATAGACCCACCATGCTGCTCCACTGCGGATTGGCAGGCATAGTACACAAATGCACTCTATTCCTTCACTCTCATAGTCCGGTATGACGGGAAACCGACACAATGGGAGAGAAATCAGGCGCAGGACCGACGGCTTGACCTGCTCTCCGAGGCACGTGGGTGGATCACACCACCAACTTTACAACTTTGGGCCAATATTGAGAAAATCTTAATAGAAAACTCAATATCGATATCAAATTGGCCCGACCTGGGACTCGAACCCAGGACCTCAGGTCTGTAGTCGAAAATGCTAACCACTAGACCAATGAGGCAGTCAAGAATAAGTATCTATGATATAGATGTCTCATATATGTTGTGTATTCAGACAGGCAAAAGAACTCCCCCCACTACAGGTTTATGATATATGTACGTATATGTTTATATTTCACAAGAATAGAAGCTGACACTTCTATTTAGACTATCTACTAATCATAAAAATTGGATAGTCACAAATCTGTTCAAGTCTTTGAAATGCTTATTTGAAATAAGCTAAATTTCTCTTTAGATGCTCAAAATCCAGTTGTCTTTTAGATTGTTTGCAAGCTTAGTTTCTAACAAATCTGAATATGTTGGTAATATCTTAAATCCCTAATGAAATGGTCGTTATCATTGATTATTTTAGTTGATTATTCAGGACTGTTCGAGCTTGGACACACAACCTACATGCAGCTGACGAATCCTACAGAACATATTGTGTTGTTTAAAATCAAGACAACAGCACCAAAGAAGTACTGTGTTCGTCCGAACTCTGGAGCACTGAGTCCTAACTGTAAAGTTGATATAGCTAGTAAGTAGGACTGTTTTGACATAATTAATATAATATGCAAGTTAATTTATATTTAAAAGTAACCGTGCCATGCCCGCCATTACTTGCTTTGTTCTCGATCCTGTGGAAATATGGGGAAATCCATTCATAGTCAATTGGAAGAATTTAAAGATTTCATGATGTGTCCATGAGCGGTGCTATATTGTTATTTTTATAGTAATTTTAATTTTATAATTAAAATTAAATTCTAGTTCAAGTTAAGGTAACATCTGTTGTGGTCACTTCAAGTAGGTAGCAATACAAGTCAACCACTACAAATGTAACATTAAGGATTGCTAACACTTTAATATACACACACACACAAACACACATGTATATATATATGTGTGTGTGTAAGTAATGATGCAGATTTGACTATTGTCATTTGTGCCTTACACTTTTGTTTACATTTCAATTTGAGCATTTATTATGTACTGCAATATCTTTCAATTTCTTCAAGGTTTCAATAGGTGAATCCAGCAAATCAGTGGTTATTTAAATTGACCCAGCCATTCTTGATTTATAAATGTTGTAACAAGGATGACTTATTTTTGTATACAATATATAGATAAAATTACATTAAGTAACATAATTTCTTTATTATAATATAAAATATATCTTATTAGGTATAATTTGATATTATAATTATCAAATACGAAAATTTATGTACAAACAACCTTCAAGGGTTGAAGTACATCTATTGTTTCAGCTAGAATCACTCAAAACATCAAGATCATTATAAATTTCCTCTTCTTTCACATTATCCTAGATGTCATGTATTGTTGGATTCTTTATCTTAAATGTCGTAATTGGGCCAAGTTTTCACCTTTTCATATTACAAGCTATCTTTTTCTCTAATTTGCAATGTACACAGAAAACACAAATATTTATAGGAGAAAGTATTATTTTTTGCAACAGTAATAAGGTTGTCTAAAAATATAGCAAATTGAGACAGTAAGCTTTTACTAAAAAGTTAATCAATTCAAACATTAGCCCTTATACATAGGACCTATCGCTGTACACTTTTTTGTTGTGCAATATTACACTATGAACAAATAATTATTTTCCCTTATAAATACCGCAAATATTTATAATGCAACTATATTACTTTTTTTTAGTTACTCCGCAGCCCGTACATGTTGATACAAATGAAAAGCACAAACACAAGTTTATGGTGCAAAGTGTCATTGCCCCAGAAGGGAAGACTAATGTAGATCAAGTGGTATGTATTCAATTGTATTGATTTATTAGAACATTTATCCTTGAAAGCAACAATCATCACATTTCCTTTAGAGGTTGTTGAGTATTTCTTTTCACTATTATAGAGTTTACAATTTCAAGGTTTATATTGAAAAAACAGATTCAATTATTAATTATTTTAAATTAAAATACACATTTAATTTTCTACTTAAGAATCCTTGTCAAATAACCTCATTGATATACATACGAAATATTTATACAATTCATATGGTATCGACATCCCAGGTTTAATTTCCGGCGAGGAAAATTTATTTTACAGAATTTTCTCTAAAAATAATGGTGCCCAAATAAAGTTTACTTTCCGCCACGATCATGTTATGGAGAAACATACGTTTTTATTACCTTCAAATGCTCGGCTGTTACCGATAAAATAAGGAAATCTCTTAAAATTTTCAGTGGAAGGAAATTAGTCCGGAACAACTTATGGATTACAAACTGAAATGCGTGTTTGAGTCACCTCGCGGCGCCAATCTTAATGTGAGTGTAGATTTTTATTTAACTAATTCATCTAGATTTTGTTTTTGTATGCCTTACATAACTTTTGTGATATAAATTGTAAAGCCTGGAAAGCGAACCCGCAGTAACCCGCAAAATATTATTTTAACAAAACTTTAGGATAATGCCACTAACATCAATCTGATCATCAATTTATAACTCTCGTCGACTAACACGAAAGTTATAATTTAATTAATTTTTATGAAAAGTTTTTTGACTCTGATGAATAATATTGGTTTTGCGAGTTACTACTCATTTGCCTTGCAGCGTAGATATATCTTAGTAAATAACTTGCTAACTCAAAATTTATGTTGTTGTAAATATATTGATTATTTTTTGAAACAGATGTATAGTACAAATAATGAATATGATTGTATATAATATCCGCTGTGTCCGCGTGGAAGTGTTTTTGGGAAGCATTTCTAATAGTTTATGCTAATTGTTTTACAAATAATAAGACACGTACGTATAAATACTTTAATGAGATCTTTCACTGCAAAGAGTTTATTGTCATTTCTGAGGTTCTAGACTAGTGTACCTAATATCATCTAAATCGCTTAATTAGCTTTGGTGCGACAGACAGACACGCAAAGTTACTTTCGCATTCGTAATATAACTAAGGATTGTTATTTTACACCCTCGAGTTTAAAACTTTTACAAACTTTGAACGTCATATTTATTTAGATCAATAGCCTAAAAAATAAATTTCAAGCTTCTAGCTCTAAAAATGTTGATACTTCCGTACCTCCCAACCTTATCTTCGCATTAAAAAGTAGCCTATGTCCTTTCTCAGGCTCGTATGCGTAATCTGTGTACCAAATTTCATTTAAATTAGCTTAGTAGTTTTGGTGTAAAAACACTACACTCTCGCATTTAAAAAATTAAATCAAATCAAAATATCTTTATTCAAGTAGGCATATTACAGCACTCTTGAATTGTCAAATGATATTATTTTTTAATGTACATCTGATGATGGTACTCAAGAACGACTTAAAATCTTAGGTTACGAGGGTTCCTTCGCGCCCTGATCTGAGAAGAGCCCACAACAAACTCAGTCGGGTATTTTGTTTTTTGTTCCCATCATCATTACATTATTAGTATTACGAAGTTCTAACTGAGTCACTAAATCGATAGAAACTTTTGTCCGTTCATATGACCTTTCATAAGATGGCATTGTAATTATTTTCCCGAAATACAAAAGTAAGCCAGTACTTAAAAAAAACAGAAACATTCTTAATAACTTTTATGCGATTAAAATCACTATATTCGCTTCTAGAGTCTCATCTATATATCAAAGTTTAAATCATATAGCGATTTAGATGTGAAACCTAACGGTCAAAGATACAGACTTAGTTACTTTCGTATTTATAAAATTCGTAACATGAACTTGATATATTTATTTCACCTATGTTGCAAAATACTGCGAACAAAGAACCTTACTCAAATGTATTGTTGACGCTTATGGTTTCAAAACGTGCTTACCTCATTTCCTTTTAGCTTCAAATAGTACGCGAAGTAATATTTCATATAAATTATCATAAAATATCTCAAAAATCCTATGCTGTAATTCTCATAAATAGGCTTCTTATACGATACGGTACATACATATACGATTTACTACATAAACATTTATATACCGCCTCTTTACTTCAAGAACGTGGTAAGTCCGAATTTTTTAATGAATTCGTAAAACCGTCGGGTCCGATTTCATTGTTTCTGAAAAATGTTATTGTTTACCGCTTTTAATAGGGAATTATTTACAAATTAACATTTAAATATCACTAAATATAATATAACTTGGCGATTTATGTAGTAAATAGTTTGTATTTTAACAGATATCTGACAAAACATGATGAAAGTATCTGCAGTATATATTGCGTTTATAAAATTCAAGTAAGAAGTTTATTTATGTAGTGACAACATTACAACTTTTTACTGCTTACATGAACGTGTATCCAGTAATTCTACTAAAAAAAACTTGTATTCCGAAATTTCTGTGGGTACGGGAAGTACAAAGCATGTAAATAATTGATGAATTTATTGATGGAGCACCAGTAATACGTGGCCTCGGCTTGTAATAATTGAGGCTCTAATTGCCATTTTGTGAAAACAAATCCTCATACAAATATGTATCGTCGTCTAAGAATTTTCTAGAAACTTTTATTATACATGCAATCCAATAACGACCTTGATTCCTAATTTCGCTAGCAGAGGTCTTATATTCCACGCTGGCCAAATTTACGAAATTCAATTTTAATATTTCTCTTACTTTGGCCTTGGTAGGCTTCGATCGTTTTCGCTAGTTACTTATCTACTGATTAAGACGCGCCGTCATGCTTTAATTAGGTTGCCATTTGCTTTCGAGTAGGGGGCTCTTAATAAGTAAATTACCTCTTGCCGGATTAGCGCGCTACCACATTAAACTGCATCATCGCTTACAATCTGGTAAGATTACAGCCAAGTTTTAATATGTAGGCTATAAAAAATAAATTTGTCAATTGCATACCTTGTGTAACATATTACGAAATGACTG
The DNA here is from genome assembly GCA_015832385.1 of Elymnias hypermnestra. NCBI lineage: Eukaryota > Metazoa > Arthropoda > Insecta > Lepidoptera > Nymphalidae > Elymnias > Elymnias hypermnestra. The sequence goes on along the minus strand of JACTOM010000048.1, from coordinate 1,565,115 downwards.
AGAAACACACTACATGTGTTGTGTGTTGTGAGTTTTTTAAAATTTGTTTCAAAGGAACTCATAAGTTTAGTTTTTAAGTCCTACTTTTATATTATCATCGCTTTTAAAACAGACTAGATTCAACTTCACGAACTGATGTTAGATGTTTCTTCAGACTTGCCGATCAAAGAGCTTTTTTAAGCTTAGAAATAAAGAATATTTGGTTTTTTTTTCTTTGAGAAACTTAATTTTTTAGGATTCCGGAGACAATGTCCCACAAAATGAAATCTCCAAGAAAAAAGGCCTAGTGGGAGCTAACGCGGAAGAAGCTAAATCATTAACAAAGGTAAGGTTTAAATTATATTCAATTGATAACAAATTACAGTTGTATATAGAGTGACAAGCCTAACAATCTTAATAACGAATGTCGGTAGGAATATATTGTATTATAATATTACCGCAGTACTCCAGTAGTTTTTGTGTGCTTTTTCGAAGTTTATTTGCTAGACTTCATCAAACTAACGTAATTTTCCAAATATATTGTAATCATTCTCTTCTCATTGTAATATATACGCTGATTTGAAAGCTTAACATTACACTACATTACATTTGTTGAATTTAGTTACGACAGATATCCATTGATTTTATTGATAATAGAATTGAAAATGGTAAAAAAAGAATATACCGCTTCTATTTTATAAAGAATACATACTACACCTTTTTTCCTGAGGTATTATGCACGATTTCACCAACCTCCTCTAAGATTTATGTGACCCCTAAGTATATTTAGGGGCTAGTTAATGCGATTGCCTGCTTATCCCCAGAAAAGCAGCGTGGTGGGTCTAAGCTCTAAAAACCCTCTCTCCTATGGGTGAGTAGGCCTGTGCCCAGCAGTGGGATATTAATGGGCTGTTACTTACCTTAATGCGATTGTTACTATAGCTAAGGAGTCCCCTTAATGTGTAATGTTTTAGGGGATGTTGGTGGAAACAATCAATTAGTCTTTCATTCCTCTCTTTTTGTAAATAATAACAATACATATAGAATTCGTTATTAACTTGTTTAATAGTTATGTTACGATTCAACTAATAATTTTCATCATTAGATTTTAGTGATAAAAAGAGACTGCTGTATTATGTGAAATTAGTCACAAAACAGGTTTCAAATGAATGTTACTAACGGATGTAAGGACTCCATTCCCTAAAACTATATTTAACTAAGTTTTCTTCCGGTCTTTGAATATCTCATAGCTAAAATGAATAACTAAATTTATAATTATTGTAAAATCTTTGAGAAGTTCCAGAAATTTTGAGTTATTGGCAGTTTCTTACCTTATAGAATATAAAGGAGTTTTTCATCTGTGTAGTGTTAAATTTGTACATAAATTGATATTCAGCTGTCGTTGTTATAATTTTTTTATAAAATATAAAAATGAAATACGTTTGTTTCATATTCCGCAACGAATCGAGATAAAAATACGTTATTCTTCATAACGTCAGCTATCAGCTACTGAATATCCCGTCAATACTGGTCCAGCGCGATCCTTAGAAAGACAAGACCGCTTTAAACATTATCATTATTTTTAAAACATATTGCTATAGTGTTATTATGATGAAAAATTTTAACTTATAAACAAAAAAAATTGGTTAATATGCAAGCTTAATAGTAACTTATATGGTATTACACACAGATGCTACTTGTCTGCTTTATCTGCTGTCTAAACGCCACAGAAATATTGATGTGAATCTATATTAGGGATTTAAAGTGCCAAAAATATATGGCTTACGAGTAGATTATAGTAATATTTTCCAATTAATTTTCGTTTTTTACAAACGATTTGATATTATTAAGCGACATCTCTAGGACGCCTTCTGGGAGTTTGTTATAGAAACATTTACAGATACCCTTAAATGAGTTTTTAATGTTATAGAGCAGACTAGAATTTATAACATGTTTATTTTTATTTCTTAAGATATATGCGGTGCATTCACACTTTTTTAAAAGAGTCAATATTTTTATGGACGTACAAGTTTGCTAATATGTATATGCAGTCATTTTTTTAACCCCTCAAAATTTCTCTCTCAGAGACTCGAGTATAATAGCTTATACAATTAAATACATTACACATTTTATGTAGGTCGAGTAAGTGGTATATCGCTTCTTACCGCGCCGATTAGCGCGCTTCCATCTTAGACGGTATCAACACTTACCACCAACTGAGATCACAGTCAAGCGCTGTCTGTCAACAATAAAAAAAACAAAAATGTTGATCGAAACTGCCCTTAACAGATAATGCATTAAAATCCCCTGGCCGTACGTTTTGTCTGGGTCGTTTCCGTGTGACAAAATTACATAAGCATAAACTATAACACCCACATGTATGCACATGCAGTAGCGCTTAAAGCTACTAATTAAAGGTATAAAGGTATACAAATTAAAGTCATGATTATAGACAGGGCTTAATTTAAACAAAATACAGACGAATTGATAACCTCCTTCTTTTTTGAAGTCGGTTAAAAAACAGATAAAATTATCAATTATTCCGAACGTTCATGAACAAGAATATACGCGTCTATTGTTTAATGGAGTGTTCTTTCAAAAACGCCTTTATCAATCTGTATTCAGTCACCACATCAGTATGTTCGTTAATTCAGACGGCAATAGTTTAGACTCATTAATAGTATTCATCTTAGTTCTCGGTATTACATTTCGCAAGTTAAATGTTAAAGGGCACGTAGTTCTTTTACGAATGTTCCACCATCAGTCGAGCGGGTTGTACTTGCGGTGTGATTTCATATGTTTATAACAATCAGTCATTAAAAATAAACCTGTTCAAAAACAGCTGCTTTCAAAGTATGTCCGAGCTTGGCATGTTAAATATATATTACAGGATACCGTAGAAGGCCATCAGAGTGAAGCTAAGAGGAAGGATGATGACAACCTGCAGATGATGTCTCCTATCTCAAAGACGGTACCGCTTTCCTTACATGAATAGGATATTATAATTTAACTAATATTGCGGGATATTCGTACGGAAATCAAAATAACAGTCTATATGTATATTCTTAGTCCGATGACCAATTAATTGAAATTAACTCGATAACCTTATCGAGTTAATTTCAATTAATTGGTACCAAAAATAAATAAAATACATTGACATATCTTGTCTATTTCGTAGATGAATTTAACTAACTCAAAAGTAAAGTTATGTAGCGGAAGCACTTGCATTTATGTAGCGGAAGATATAGGTTTCATAAAAAATCTTTAGCAAAAACATAATAGACCTCATTCTTGGTTAGAAATCTTTTCACCCATACTCTGTAGTAGCGTAGCCAATATTGTGTTTGTTAATAAACTTTCATTATTAATGTTGCCTCATAGACTGCATGTTTGTTTTTATTTGCGTTTTGTGTGCAAGTGGGAGCGATACTACCATGTATATACATTTTTTTTTATATTTCCAGACATCTCCTTCAAAATCTGAAAACATCGAAATCGATTTGCAAAAGGCAACGAACGAAGTCATTCATTTGAGAGAGGAGGAGAGCAAATTAAGACATGAAAATCTTCGGTTAAAAGTGAGTAACCTTTTTTTGAGATTTTCTTTTATTGGTTTTTATTCACTACTAGTGGGACAGACTAATGGAGCAGGCGACTTTTGCCATTTTGAAAGAAAGAAAGAAAAAGCGTTTATTCAATGATGGTGTAACAAACAGCATTCTCATACACACCATTACTCTCTGTAACATCACCTCGAAACGCTTTACAGCTCAGCATATTGTCGTGTGTTGTAGAACATATGACACTGATTTTCAGCTGAGACCCCGATGACGCCACAGCATATTTAATTTAAAACTACGAAAAGACGTATACAAAGTATAGTACACTGTATTAAAATTAATAATAATTAATATAAATATGTGAAGANTGTATATATATATATATATATATATATACAGGAAACAAAAACAAATGTCACATAAGACTAAAGACACTGAAGAACAGAATGTACTTTGCTTACAGTGGCATATATAACTTGTAGTTCGATCGGATTTCATTTTCGATTGCTTTCATGTACCTGTGACCAGTTTTTAAAAGTAATAGACAATTTAATATTCCAATAAAAATGTTGAATTCCAAATTGTATAAACTTTGTATCATTTGGACTTGAACGAAATAAATCGCTTATTGAAGTAACATATGTTTCTTCTCATATATTAATTATGCACATTCAACATTAAAATTCGTAATAGAATTTATAAGATTTTTTTTTATTTATGAATGAGAGGAACATTAAATATTGTTTTGAAAATGTCTTAAATATTACTGTTACTGTTATACGCTGCTTTAGAAATAAAACACTTAATAGCTGTTGAACTAAGAAAACGGGATTATTTTAGTTATAAATATAATATAATATGTAGTAATATTGAACCATATTGTCCACCTACTGTAAAATCATGGAAGATTTGTCTTGGATTTAGCATTCAGAGCCGATTTACACAATTGCTATCTGGATTAAATAAAAGAGCATCATACTCTACCTGTCTCACAAAATTTAAATTAATCTCGTCGTCGGACAGGCGTAAGCTGCATGACATTATGTTCTTATACAAGCTTATAAATGGAATTGTAGATGACCCAGAACTACTAAGCCAGGTATCCCTTAAAGTACCCAATCGTATTCCACGGTACCCAATTCATGTCTTTGCCCAACCTTGGTAACCATTCCATAATACCCCGGCGATGTAGACTATACATATTCGGTGATAAAATATATACCTTCAAAAATAAAATAATAAAAACGTTTAGAAACTCCAATCAATAATTCGCACTAATTTAATGTTAAATTACGTATTTTATATTTTTGCATTTTTCTTTATTTTTTGTATTTTACTTTATTTTTCTTTACTCACTACATTATGTTTAAATAAATGTTTGTACGATCTATTGTTATTGCATGATTTGGCTACGTATAAGTGAAATTACATGTTTTGCGCTAACTTTATGTATTTGATAGTTTAAGTTTCTGTACATGTAATTTTGTTGGTGGTCCAAATAAATAAATTAATCAATTATGTCATCAATTCTGGTTCTATCAACAACTCCTACAACGCCTATATTACATAGAATCAGTTATTATTCGTATTGTCGCCGCTATAATGGAATGTTAACTCATCACTAGTGATCAGAGTTGGTGGAACTATTTTATGTATTTGCCATATGAATATTCCCTGAATCCCGGGATTTGTTTTTTTAATTAGAAAAATAATCCAAAGCTATATTCACGCCTTAGGGAGTATGCTCCCTTTTTATTTTATTTTTTTACAGAGAAAGAACATTTACTTCTTATAAGTATAAGGACATGGTATGAAGGATAGTACAATAAATATATAGAAACTTCAATTCATTAAACTGCTTATATTTTAATGTAACAATTTCTTATATTTATACAAGAATCGAAAATCATTTAACATTCTCATTCTGAAGTTGTGCTAGAACATACCATACAAATAATTTGTGCCTCCAAAATCGAAACATGATTCAAAAGAACAAAGTATGTATTTAGCTAAAATAAAATTTTAATTAAAATTACCAACCCGTTTAAACAATTTACTTATTGAAACAAAAAAAATCAATAGTCTATTTTTTTGGTCTGGACGTCTTCAGGTTCTCTAGTCTCACCCGTGACACTACATGTACGTGTGAGCAAGAGCGCATTATGCAGTGATATCCCGATGAGTGTCAACGTCGCGCGTTTGACAAAAACTTTGACGACGTGTTGCTGATGTAAAATTTACAACGTCGCTCGTGCGCTTGTGGGGTTACTTATACCATTTTCAATAGTTACTGATAAAAATAATTATAATAATAGAATCCCGGAGTACTCGTTGGAATCCCGTGGAATATCCATATTAACATCATTGTTTGAGGTCAATTATGATCCTAAATAGCTCAACCTGCTCCGTTGATTAGTCATCACTAAATAAGTCAAATTTGTACGTATTCGCGCCCACACACAAGTACATATGCAAACACGCACCCGCATGCACACAAACACACCCATGCACTTACATAATCACACACACACCTACATACACAATATAATCTTAATCTTCACTTAGTTTTAATTTCATTGTGATTTTGACATAGGACCTAGTAACATTTACTATCTTTTTTTATTTTTGTTATATTATTTTTAAGAACAAACTTTTATTTCGGAAGAAAGTCGCCTTCTTCTACCACAGGCATCACTACTTAAAAAAGGGTCTTAACCTCATGAAATGTATTGTAAATACGTTTAATCTAAATTAAAAAACAAGTTTACTTCGAGAAACAGATATTCTGGACTGTTCCTTCCTTCGTTAGCGATTTAATCTTTAAAACCTATGTCAGGCGTCTGCAGTTACCAAAATTGTAAGGTGTTGGCGATGCCAATACGGTATCGATGTTATATATAACGGTTGTAAAAGGTTCACCGACAAAAAAGATCTTGAAGTAGTTTCCATACTCATAAACATGCATATATAATGCAAGCGAATTTGTTTTCTTTAATACTATAAATATAGTTATAGTACTGTTTATAAAAGATCTTTCGAACTTTGATATACTTCGTTGAAATTAGAAAGCACATAGAATGGAGATAGGCTATGCTACTTCACTATAGTTTGAATGGGACCTTTGGCAACAAAGACTCTTTAAAGATATTGACTCTAGAAAGCAACACATCCACATCCAAAATTATTCTTCAGAACAAAAAAGTTACATAAAAAACACTAAGTTCAGTATTTATTTACTAGACTAATAATTTCTAACACTGTGTTTATATTTAGTTACTAAACAAATTATCTTTAGCGGCATTATCCTAAAGTTTTGTAATAATAATATTTTGCGGGTTGCTAAGTTTTCGTTTTCCAGTGTAGATATATATATAGATTATCTTCCAGCAAGATTATAATATTTTCTTTTGATGATTTAGAGGTAAATACAGTCTAAAATGGCAATGCTGGTAGTAAATAAATAATATTTTTATGAATAGCGTTGAACCCGAAACAGTGTTCTACCGTTGTAGCCATTAGTTATGTTCATCCCCTACCTAGTTGCATAATTTTTGCGGCTGGCCTATTTTATATAGAATTTCCTGTTTCCGGGTCGAGCTGATGATTTATAATTTATGCTTTGCGTGCAAATTTATACACTTGTATGTTGCTTTTAATTGTAAGTAGCGAACTGCTGTTGATTTGAAATTTATAAGCGTTTCATGATTACCTAACACGAAGTTTCTAACAAAACCGATAAGATTAAAATTTGCTTTTTATTGTTCCCTACTGTCAAATTCCTGACATTGAAATGTTTTTAATTTTAATATTTTCATGTTTATTTACTCCTCATGATTATCCTGTACATATAGTCAGTGTGTATGTTTTTTAACTTGATATTTATTGCTATATTTTAAAAATTTCTTCTGGCAACGCTATTCACATTATCTCTGCGATTGTTTAGTACTCTACACTGCATTGCGAAATTTTTTTTTTTTTGTTATTTGCCTTTTATATGTTTTCATTATAATAATGTTTTAATTTTAGTAATAGGACAATGGGGGCTTCCCCATTGTCCTATTACAGTTATTGGAACTTGAATGAAAGATCCATTAGTTCCATCAATTGTTCACACAGAGAGACGTAATGCTATAATGGCATAAAAATATATGGCATGTTGAGTTGTAATTTCACTTATCAAATATATTGTAACGACTCGAAAGAAAGCAGATCAAGGCCCATACTATGGACACTAACTAGCGTATCTCAACCTGTGTACTGGCTGGCGTAATTGTGCGACTATTCGCTTCACTAGCGTGGGTCCCGAGTTCGACTCTCAACGATGAAAATTTTGCGACATTGTATTTTCTAATTCTAAGTTCTGTCTAAGTTTCGACTGGTGGAGGGCTTCAACTGTACTTGGTAACGGCGTACCGCTAAGCAAAATATTTGCGTTACGGTTATTCATTTCTGTTATCATATAAATATCCTGCCGACTGTGTTAAATAGTCATGATAAGCCAGTGTCGAGACTCGTGAATTCTTGTTTAGTCTCTCTTTATAAAAATAAAATTACATGCTTCATGGTTTTACTAAATCCAATTTGTGTTTTTTTGGTGAAGGGAAACGTTGTGAAGAAACCTGCATATCCGGGGAGTAATTTTAGGATCTGTTAAGCCTGCCCACCGCAATAGGGCATCCTCTCATATGCAAATCCTCTCTCATATGATTAAGGAGCCTTGTGCCCAGCTCACCTTACTTATTAATTACCTCTGACCAGATTAGCGCGCTATGATATATGACTGTATTATCATTTACCTTGAGATAAAACGACAGTCACCGCCAACCTGTCAGCAATTAAAGAAAGTTGTTTAGTTTGTACCCTGTACATCGTTTAAATAGAAAATATAATGGAAAACTATTTTATTACTTGCTTCTGTTATCCTGTTGAAATTTATTTATATTATTCCGATGTTGAATTCTATTTAGATTATTAAATATAAATATTTGGTAATTGTTTAAGATAAATATGGATGAGAGAGTTAGATGTAAAAATATATCAGATTCGGTCACTGAGTAACTCCCGTCTGTTATACGATATTTTAACACTTGTGAGTTGAATTACTTATAATTTCTAATTGATTACTTTGTAATTTATTTCAAAATCAATTATGTTTCGAATAGTCTGACTTAATGTATAGTTGTCAATTTTCTTGTGTAATAGGATGCACCAAATAACTTCTCTTGTAGTTTTGTTTCCTTTTTGATTTCATAGGTATAATATTGAATTATCATTTTTAATGTAGTTAATTTTTTTAATAAACATAAGGAAATTACTAACAGGCTTGTCTTGTCTATCACACCCTACACACGATAACGCACAACTGACTGACGACCCAAAAAGAATCTTACCGTTTACACGTTCATATTTGTCTTATCTGCAGCAGACAGCAGAGTTTTCGTGCCTAAGTCGGGCAAAATTCTTGGCGGTTAAATGATGAATTTGTCCTGTCTGCAGCAGTCACGACAACTTTTAACTTAACTTAAAAGTGTTTGCCTAAAGAGTCAGCCACCCAGAGAAAGCGACGTAGAAAAAATGGTAACGAAAGGGTTAAGTTGTCGGTCCAGGGGTTGCTCTTCGGTTCGGTCGTCTCTTAATTGCCGTCGCATCGGAATATGATAATGAATAAAGAGCACACGTGTTGTATGTATGCACTGGTGCATGATAATATTTCCTGTGCAAATTGCTATGCTCTGTATGAGATTGATCGAAATACCGAAAGGCCGAAATGGTAGAGGATTGTTGTCTTTGTCGCTTCAATACATGGTCCTCCCCTCCACTGCTGGACACAGGTCTCACGTAATAATGAACATATTAGACTTAGTTTCAAGCCCATGGAAAAAATTAACAAATGAAATGAACCAACGTGACTAACGCATAGAAGGCTGTTATAAATTTATGTACGGCAACTTTTTTTATATAATGTTATCAAATATTACGTTGTACATTATAAATGGTAAGAAATAAAAATATTAAGATAGAAATGATAACTATATACCGCTTAGAAATGACTACATAGCGCTCAAAGTTATTTTATGATATAATAACAGCCATCCAAGCGTTATTCACGTTGGTTCATTACACTTGTTAATTGTTTCGATGGGCTTGAAGTCCATATTGCCTGGTCTTTCGCCGCCTGGCTCCAGCGGCTACCGGTGACCCTCTTTATGTCAGCGTTTCACCTTGTGGGGGGGGCTGCCTATCTTCCATCGGTTCACCGGGCTATGTGTCCGTCCAGTTACCACGTCAGCTTCGCAATTCCTAGGGCTATATCGGTGACATTGGTTTTGCTACGGTTCTCCTCATATTTTGATTTGATCGCGTAAAGAAATTCAGAGCGTAGCAGCTCTCTCTATCGTTGCTTGAGCTGATTCTCGGTTTCCGTATTCGGTCCATAATTAGCCTATTAGAGAATATAGTACACACATTATAAAAAGAACTTATGAGTCGTTTTGTATTGCAGGAGGAATTGCTCCGCCTGCAGCAGGGTGGTGAGCCTCGTATGACTCGTGGCCACTCCTACGGGCCGGAGAAGACTGAGCAGGTAGCGCTGATGCCGTGGATCGCCACAGCTATCGGTATGGCGCTGCTCGGGATCATCATTGGAAAGTTCCTCATGTGAATGCTCTTTGATGCTGCGATGACTCGACGCCACCTCACAGATGCCGCTGTTACACCACTCCCAACGCATCCCTCACACAAGGCAGCATAAACATTTTTTTTCTTACTAGCGGCTTTTACAAATTCCAACAAAATATATGTATTATGCATATTTTATTTAGTTTACAAAATGAGTAAAAATGCCTTGATGAAAAGTAATCAACAGCAACTGTTATTAGAAGCTTAATGTAATAAGCTTGCTTGCGTACCTTTTCCATTTAACATAAAGGAAATGTGGAATGGAGGGTATGTGTGGAAAACATAGAAAATATTAAAATAATAGGAGAGGTAATTTACAGCGGAAACTGAATTTCCTATCTCGTTATCATTAAGCTTCTAATGGCTAGGTAGCTTTAACAAAGTGGTCTTGAATGTTTTTGTCGTTTCGTTTTTGTTGTAGTTAACTAGATTCAATTTTAGAGTACATATTACGCAAAACACCTGGCTCTTAGAAAAACTTATTCCGATTAAAAGAAATGTTCAAGTACTACTTTGATTATGGACATAGAAGTATCTTTCATTAAATTATAGTCACGTGATAATTTGAACAGCGTCCCTTTGCATTCCTCATTGCTGACAAATAATACTACTGCCTTTGAAAGTTTACTTATGATTAAAGGACGGATTGTTTAGTAGTTTTTCATTAAGTAACTGAGTAATTTTAAGATCTGGTTTTTTTTTCACTAATTCTAGTATTACATTTATTCTCATTCGGATGGGTGACTGTTATACAATATATTCCATATTGTGATTATTTCGATTGTAAAAAAATTACTTAATTCATTCGAACGAAAATTGTAATTTCGCCTTTTAATAATAGATGATTATTTTCAACTATGCAATAAAATTTTCAAAAGTGATTGGTATTAGCGGTAATAGAAGTTTATGACACTTTCTAGAAAGTTTTTTAAATTTTAAACTAAAAAAGATCACATTATATATAAAGAAATAAATTAGGTTTCGAATTGGCAAGCTTATATTTGTTACACATATATTTTCCATTAGAATATGCCTTACATAATGGTACCTTAATAGATTTGAAAGCCTTAGATAAATTTGTGTATTATAATTGATTCCTAAGAAAGCGCTAAGGGTACAAAAAGTATTTTAAAAAATTTCATTAATGATTATAATCTACAATTATTTGGGCATTGATAAATCACCAAAGTTTCAATATAAAATATTTAAAAAGATTTTTCATTTGAGTGTCGATACAATGTGACCTTAAATTGCATATATGAGTTGGCAATAAAATATGAATGTCTTATTTTATGTTTGACATTAATTTTAACATTTAAAGGAATGGGTTTAGGGAAGCTTAGGCTTATATTTTCGTAGTTACAGTAGCAACAGTATATAATGTCAACAACTATCTCACTTGCAAAGGTACATTTAACTACTACACTGCAATACATTTATATTGGGTGTGGACTATTTTTCGATTTTAATATGGACAATCACGCTCGTTTATCTTCAATAATGTAATTATTAAAAAAAAATATCACCGGTTAACGCTCTCTTAGGAAATCTCATCTTTATTAACGTTGAATAATTTGATAGATTTGTCTATTATATCGACAAAATTAGTTTTAGTTAATGATCAATTGTTGAAATTAACAAGCTCTCAGCGTGTCATTAATGATTGATTATTAATCTCTTAAGTGACGGAGATATTCTAATATCGGTCGGAGTATATTACTAAGACCACTATCTTTCAATATATATTTGGTTACTTTATAGTAACTAAAAAATATATAAAAATTATGTTATAAATTGACTCAATTTAATAGAACTTTACTACTATATGTATTTATTACTCTGTATGTGTTGTATAGTTAATTAGTATTCTATATGCTATTCGCAATAGATTAATTACTACACGATATATACTATAGCAATAATTAATGACTTGTATTTTAAGATACATTTTCTCGTTTAGTTCCTTTAAAATTGTGTATGAGCATTTTTTGGACGTAAAAACCAGTGTTTTTTGTTTTTATTAAATAAGAGGGATGTGGACATTGAGAAACCATAATAGTGAATTTCCATGAAGTATTCGAAAATACTTAAAACTTTGGCAGACCCAAATTAATTATTTCACAAACTAATGAAGGGCTATGGATTTTTTGAACTGTGTATTGTTTAATGACATAGACTTTCTAATATCCTGAGATCAAAAGCTATATTTCATAAATGAAGTTTTAATATAATCCAAATGGAATAATATAAATTTTAATATTTACCGGGTACATGTAGGTTTTTATTTGTTACAATGAAACCTGTCAATTTGATTAAAAACACGTTTTATGTTATTTTTAAAATTTAATTCTAGTGAAGTTTGAAATAATTATAATTCAGCGCTATACATGTAAAGATCTGTTGTTTTTATTTGTCAGATTTTTAATATGTAACTTTTTACCAGTTGAATTATATGTAATCTGAATGGTCAACTGGATTTTTATTATGTTACACATATACGTTAAATCCACGCTGAGACTATTTATTGTTTTAATATGTACAATTTAATCGTAATTTTTAGACCATAACACGTTTATTTTCAGTTAAAATGAACAGACACATGCACACAAAGAGACACTAAAATACAGTCTCAAAATCAGTTTTGTGTGAGTACTAATTAATGTAATATAATTTCATTACCGTGTGGACACTGCTTTAGCCCTCAGTTTGCATTAATTCTAATTAAGACATCGGGTGATCCATCTTATAGTAACCGATATTTAAAAAAAATCATTTATGAATGTGTCGATTTCCGTCTCTTTCCGAACATTCAAGTTCAAAAATTCTTTATTAGCCTTTACATCACTTGAATTGCCAAATACAAGTATTTTTTTCAACATAATTAATGCCAAAGTACGACTGATCATGATATTAAAGAAATACAATCCAATATAACGAGGGTTCCTTCGCGCCCGTCCGTAGAAGATCCCACAACAAACTCAGCCGGAATCCTTTTTTTTATCATGATTACGATATAATATAAATTCAGTTTCTGTAGATTAGAGCAATTCTAACTAACAAACGTAGTGATATTCCAAATTAACGTACGGTTTTATAATTTACTTTATTTTAATAAATGACATCTTGTTAATTTTATGCAGGCGACAATAATATATATATATATATATATATATGTGTTTATGAGGTGAACAGTCATTAGCTGCTGTATGAATTTCTCTTTTTTTTGGATCTATATTGTAGTTCGCACTTTTGAAAAATGTAAATGGGTTTGTTTCTACACCCATAACGAAAATTTTGTATACTTTTGTGTGTATACTCGTTTTAAAAATAAAATTTTACTATTTCTGCTCCTTTTGATGTATGACGTGAAATGACGCTTCCAATGCGTTATTTCGTTTGCCAATTCAACATTCGTGTATCTAGTTAATCAAGTTTAACGTCGGCTACCACGAGATGGATCACCCCATACTATTTTAATGATTGTACTCATTACGCAAAGTATCTTATTTTGGTTGTTATTATAGAATAAGTTTTAGCATGGTGATGGTCCTTCATCGGAAATGAGATGCATGAAATCTCTCATAGTAAAGTGGCAAATAGATTTTCTACTGTAATATTTTATCCACGTGTGAGACGAAAAATTGTTCGCAAGTTTAAGCAGCCAGTGAGAGTAGTAGCTTTGAAAAATAAATATAGTATTATAAGCGCGTCTTGTGGTTATTAATAAATGTTCATTTCAGTTTGGTGGTGTCATGTAAATTATATTTTATGGGAGGTAATGATGCAGAAATCTGTAGGGCTTTCTTTTTTACCATAGATACATTTTAAAGAAATTTGACGTATGATATTGTTGTTACATTAAACTATTATGCTATATTGTATCGTTTTCTGAAATAAATTAATTTATTTGGAATGTATTGTTGGGTGTTCATTAAAAATATTCAATTCTAATATCATAGAGAAGTGATTCTGCCGCTGTTTTCTATGTTTACAGATTTAGCTTGCTATAGTAGCAGGACTGTTCCGCCTATTTTCCTTTTCCCATGTAATTTTAACACACACACACACACACACACACACACACACACACACACACACACACACACACACATATATATATATATATATATATATATATACACACACACACACACACACACACACACACACACACACACACACACACACACACACACACACACACACACACACACACACACACACACACACACACACACACACACACACACACACACACACACACACACACACACACACACACACACACACACACACACACACACACACACACACACACACACACACACACACACACACACACACACACACACACACACACACACACACACACACACACACACACACACACACACACACACACACACACACACACACACACACACACACACACACACACACACACACACACACACACACACACACACACACACACACACACACACACACACACACACACACACACACACACACACACACACACACACACACACACANAAGCTCATTGCTATTTGATTACAGACACTTATATTTTTTGCCATAAACCGCACCCTTACTGTAAGCCGTTGAGGAGTTCCATTGATCTTCATATTTAACTACGACTAGGACTTGACCATACTGAAGTAACGGTAGGCAACTCAAATATCTGGACAGCTTATAGAAGATTCTGCCGAGTAACGTTGATTTGCTCCTAAGTATTGAAGAGTTCCGTCACTTTGTCATGGATTCCATCATCAGATCCTTACCAAACTATCACAAAACAACCCTTGAAGTATATCCTTTCTAATAAAAAAAGAATCGTCGAAATCGGTTGGCGTGATCTTGAGTTATTCGTCCATTTGTCGCGCACATGCTTACGCAAATTTAAGACTTATCCGGTTTTGTCATGGATGCTATCATCAGAACTGGTTAAAAAAAAATGGGACCATATGACGAGCACCACCTTTAATTAAAAAAAAAAAATTAACACGATCGGTCCACCCAGCCGGGAGATATGAGGTAACAAACAAAAAAAAATACAGACGAATTGATAACCTCCTCTTTTTTTAAGTCGGTTAAAAAAACTAATGTGCACCAACATTTTATTGTACACCACAGACATAAAAAAGTACAACACAATAAAGCGGCTTATTTGCTTAACTAGTCACCTTGAGTCGTCAAGTCTGTCAGTTGATAATGAATCCACTATCGGTTCAGCAAGTTGATTCTAACTTGACGATCAACGAGAACTCCTTAGTTTCTCTTTCAACAATAAAACTTATACATATAATGAGTTATATTCACTTTGGCAATAATTTAAATCAATATTTATGGTAGAAAACAAACAAATAGTAAGGGCATGCAAGGTAGACCATTGGATATTTTGACTGTTTGAATGTTGATCTTGTTTGAAGTAAGACTGGTGAAATGGAAATCAGCGTAGCAGTATTCTCGACGCAAACTAAAAATTTGTTTAAATGTTGCATTGATGACTGTGGCGCGTACTTCGTGAATAATGACGAGAAATTAACAGAGCATCGTTTGAAAATTGTCATTTATATCACAACAATGGTTAGTACAAAACAAATAATTCAAGAAGGCTTCTATAACACCATGGTTTCGTCATATCCCTTTTATAACATTATTTCAAAATATGTTTGTATTAAAGATCTTTACGCCCTGGTCTATAATAACTCTGTAATTATAGTACTCAATAACTATGTAGTGTCCTATTTTTAATTTCACAATTACAATACTATTATAAGTTTATTTAATTTTGTTACCATAAAATTTTTATTACAATATTAAATGTATTCATATTATCGCACCATTCTCCTCTGGAACGGTAAAATGCCGTTATCTAAAGAAACGCCGACCCATAGATTACATTTTTTTTATTTTACTGTAATCACACCAGACGGTAAGTGATAATACAAGGTAAGATAGAAGCGCGCTAATCTGTCAAGTAGCAGTTTATTTCTTATGTTTTCTATACGGCATCGTATCGGAATAGAAATCTCTGCTTGGCGGGGTGATAACAAGCACGGCCGAAGCCACCAACCAGTTCAGACTTCGAGAAATAAGAAAATGTAATTTCTTAAATTTCTCCTACCGGGGATCGCACCTAGAGCCTCTGCTGGCAAAGCGTGTACACGCAACACTGCGCCAGCGAGATCGTCAAAGATCAAGATCTTAAAAAACTGCTATTAACATTTAATACGTTGTTTTCAGATTATTTTGATACCGTAAAGACAATATAAACAACGACAAAAAAAGCATATGTTGGCATTCTAAACACAACTAGTGGCCAAGTGGATAACATTTTGTACATATCATGCATCAGTCGGTTGTCAGTTAGTTGCAGGTCAGCATGCGTATTGCGTATCTCGGTTACAGAATGGAAATGTATATAATTTTCAACTAGGGAACGTGAAAATACAAAATAGTAGTTCAGTATTAAAATTTATACTAATCCTTGGCTGCGACATCGTTTCACATATAGTAACTTACACATAGAATTGTGCTCGGTTATCTACCTTTTCCCAAGATTTTTAACATTCACCTAAAGTTACAATAATGAACAAAAACGAAACCATTAGGCACGTATGAAGAAAACCTATAGGCCTTATACATATATATTTACAAGGTGTTAGGAGACCACTCCCGAAAACGAAAGACTATAATACTAATGACACCTTTGATGATGGGACAGAAACAAAATTGATCCTGATTAAAAGGTAATCGTATTTTTAAACTGTTTTATTAGCATTATTTACACTACATAAAGTTAGTACAGCTAAATGTAACGAAAGTTTTACAAAAATTATTATTATTATAATATTCCTAAAATAAACAGCAATAAGACACAAAACCAGCTGACACTGATCAACAGCCGCACGAGCGAGGCGCGGCGGTTTTTCACACTTCCGCTCAATTTGGTAATTTCTTTTACACGCACAACGGCGCCGGCCGCGTGCGTTCCTTGACCCAAGTTGATTTCAATGACGTTAGCTGATGTTTGACTACATAGGTCGTTTCTTATTTTAGTAAAGTGACGTTTTTATGAAACTATCGTTTCATTTTGCTGTGCACATTATGGAGTGTAAATAATGCTAATAAACCAGATTAAAAATATGATTACTTTTTAATCAGGGTCGATTTTTTTTTCCATCCATTGGTGGTAATAAATCATTTTAAAAATACAATTTTTCCGTCCCATCACCAAAGGTGTTATCAGTACTACCATTTGTCTTCGCTTTGGGGAGCGGTCTCCTAACAACATGTATATATATTTAAGTCAGTCTTCGGTAAATTTTTTGAAACTAATGTACCGAATTCAAATGAAAATTGCAAACTATTTAAACCGTAGCGAGTTTGACTATAAAAAATGTATTTACGTATTGACTTAGGGTTACCCATTAAAACTCGGCGTATCCCTCTTTTAACTGTGAGTGGGTCATCAAATTTCTGTCCACTTGAAGCTCCTTAGTTATTATAGTAACCCTTGGCCAAATTTTAACAAGAATCCGCGTATATAACCACTCTGACATCACGGTTTTTTTCTGTTACCGATATAGCGTACATTTTATGATTTACTTTCTCATTATTTTTATATTGTAAATGCGAAAGTAACTCCGTCTGTCTATCACGCTTTCACACCAAAGCTACTGAACCGATTTAAATGAAATTTAGTACACGGACAGTCTAGAGCCTGAGAAAAGGCAGAGGCTATTTTTTGATGTGAAAAAAGGGTGGTAAAAAGTATGGAGTAACTTCATACTTAGAGGTAGGAGCTTGAAATATTGTTTAGGCTATTGATTCGATGTTAACAAATATGACATACCAAGTTTGTTAAAGTTTTACTCACAAGGGTGTAAAATAACAATCCTTATTATAAATGTGGAAGTGAGTCTGTCTGCTGCACTTTCATACCAAAACTACAGAACTGATTTAAATGAAATTAGGTATACTGATAATATAGGCCCTCAGAGACCTCTTTGCTGTGAAACACTGAAAATATTAAAGTATCTATACGTGTTTGCCTTACTAGTAAAATAGTTGGCCTAAATTATTAAAACGAGTTGGATTGGACGGTCAACCTCTTTCTCGAAATTTGATCTGCCCAACTGCACTGAGTGCCCTAGATAGATTTAAAAAAGGGGAAGTAGGAGCCCATTAACGTCTCACTGCTTGGCACAGGCCTCCTCACTTATAGGAGAGAGGGTTTTTAGAGCATAGACCCACCACGCCGCTCCAGTGCGGATTGGCAGGCATAGTACACAAGTGCACTGTCTATTCCTTCACTCTCATAGTCCGATTTGATGGCATTCCGACACGACCGGAGAGAGATCAGGTGCAGGATCGATGGCTTAACGTGCACTCCGAGGCACGGGGGTGGAGCACACCGCCAACTTCCCAACTTCGGGCAAATATTGAGAAAATCTTAATAGAAAACTCAATATTGATATTTGAATTGGCCCGATCCGGGACTCGAACCCAGAACCTCATGTCTGTAGTTGAACATTGTAACTGTATCGTCAATACTCAATATGTATATTTTTTTATATATAAAAATATAAATAGACCATCCTCTCGCATCTGGCATAGTTTAAAGGCTTAAAAGAGAAGGTGAGATTCGATAATCTTAATATTGTTTTATTATATTCATAAGGCATTACAAATAATAATTTCAGGGTACATTAATTAATTATATGTTAATAATATCCATTGGATCAGTACTTTTTGTTTTAATAAAATAAATCACAGTCATCGCACGGATGACTGTGGGATAATATTATAATGTATCATAATAGCCATCAAGGAAATTCGATCAACAGACTTATTTTCTATCGCATATAAAAATAAGCAGGAATCCCTACCATGGGCACCCAGGTACCTTCTAATACTATAATATGAATAAGGTACCCAAGTTATCCAAAGACTGGCTCCACACCCGCCAGGGATAATGAACTCCGACCCGTGCTATGAATTCCCCGCCCTGGACAGGGATTCCTGTTTATAGTGCGCCTGCGGCGTATGATCTTTCGATGGTTGTGTCATCGAGACTAAAGCCCGGATATGTTTTATCAATATGTAGAGACAAGTCTCTAAGTTATATTCAAATAAGGATCGAAATCCATATATTTTGTCAGCAAAATGCGCAAAGCGCGATTACGTTATAATGGGATATATAAATCATCAATGCATTTTGTCAGATCAATTACACAGACCAGGAGTATCTGGCAGGCGGACCACACCGCATATATTACACATGTTTTAAGTCCAGTGTTAGACTAGATCGATGTATGTATCCCACCTTGGTGGGATTTGTGGTATAATAATAATAATAATAATCACATATTTTAAGTCTTGTGATCGACTTCATAGACGTATAATATGTCTTCTCCTCGGTGATATATATTCGTGGCAAGCCACTGAAAGCAAAGGGATATGCAGGCCACACTGTCTATAAGCTAGCCCGCAGCCTTGATAATAAAGGCCCGACCAGCGACCTTATATCTATGACATGCTACAGTATCATTTTTATTACATTTAATAGTAAGCTAGGAGATTGACCCTAACAAGCGAACACTTCGCATGTGAGCAAGCCCACAAGATCAGTGTTCATTTGTTCATCACTGCTACGCAGAAGCTACTGAACACCTAACAACATTCGGTCATGGCTCTAGCACTACCGATTAACGATGACGACGATTATAGCGCCGGATCGTCAATCAGTAACATTTCAGAAACCATAATGTACTAGCACTACTCTAGCGTCCAAAGTTATACGAGGCTCGCTGCTCTAACCGAGGTTATCACAGGCCTGAAACACAAGCCGTATCACCCAAAACAACTACAGTAACTTTGATTGTCTGCTGTCAAGGCGGAGCGAGGCTCGCTGTAACACAATGGCCACAGGCCTGAAACCCCGCCCTAACAACGATCAGCCTGGGGAAGCCCTTGAGCGAGGCTCACTCTAAAGATCGAAATCAATACAGGCCTGAAACCCAAGACGACCCCAGTACGCACCAAAGTAAAATTCAGCACGACGTCTTACATTACTTCATGGTGTCACCCCCATAAAGTATCATTCAAGACGCCATAATAAGCTGGAGTCGAACCCCAACCTCTCCTAGTGAAAGGTAGGATCCCAACACCAACTGTAGGCATGCCGAAGCACGCTCGTTCGAAATAGTCAAGATAAACTCAACTAATATGTGTATCGCCCCAATAGTTAATGTATGACATTCATTTTATTTATAATTTAAATATTATTATAATATTTAAATTCGGTCCCTCTATTTACTAGGCGCATAATTTTATACAATACATGCAGTCATACATTCGCGACATCTTCGTACCGCGTCGCGCCGCTCACCATCTCCTATATATATGTGCGGAGGCTATCGTGACGTTCGGCGCAGGTCAATACACGAACGCGCCCCGTGTATACATGAACCCGACTTGAATAGTATTTTATTATTATTTAATCGTTTTAATATAATAATTTTATTGTATGATTAACAAATAATATATTTTCATAATCATTTTACGTATGTATGAAAGTATGAAAAATCCATAAATATAATTATTTATGTACGGACGAGTCCGTTACAACATGCTAACCACTAGACCAATGAGGTAGATGTATCCGTCTACTATTCTGAGTGCAGAGTTTTCAACTATTATTGGGTGGGGCATCACAAGCCAGTTTGATATGATTTTCGTCTCATTTTGAGGCCCACCGGCTGGGATAATCTGTTGATGCTTTCGAGCATAGCATAAGGTTTTCAGAGACTGTGCCATAACAGTAGTCGATTCATTCACCATTGAGTTGGGTGATATTTTCTTTAAAAAAAAAGATGGAATCACTAAATGCATATTATTTTATTATGTTTCGAATTAAATAATAATAGAATAAACAATATCGCTAACAATATTCACATTAAAATGAAGTCTATGATTTCAATTAATGACTTTCCCTCTCTCCGAACAACAATTAAGTAATATGGAAAATTTTACAATAAGAATAAAGGAATGATACATTTTCGTTCGGATTGTATAGCCAAGCTCTAATTTATAAGAATAAATTTATACTCATTATATTTAAAACTACATAATGCTCACACCTTCAAGTAATAACTCATGCACATTTTCATCTGATATAATAAAAGCTTTTGAATGAAATGCAAAATAAAAATTATTTTAATGTTACTTCGCTTACTGACATTTTTACTGCTTTATTGCTGCATTGTGATTTCATATCATGAGAATTTACAACTATTAAAGACAACGAGAATAGGGTGAGTAAATATTGGTTACGTCATTCGTGTTTTTTGACATTTTGATTTGCTTTTGGTTACTAGGTGAACGATTTTGTCGGTTTGCTTATGGTCACTAACCAACAACACTGTAAATGCCATATGCTTAGTATCTATCAGAATTGGTCATCCAGTGCCCAAACTAAAGATTGAATATAATTAACGTCTCGGTGTGACTTAAAAAAATTATCAGAGGAAATCACAATGTAGGTAAAATTCACAATAGAAAGTTTAAAATTTGAATATCACAATTGAGTGTTTCGACTAGATGGCTATTAGCACAATGGAAGTTTACCATAGATTAAAAATATAATTCAAATAAAATTACAATAATAACAGGAGGATGAACGTACATACAATACAATTCAAACAGATTATATCAATATTGATTATATAATATCGATTAATCTGTTAAATAAACACATTGATAATTATTATAATTTCTAATGTGATATGGAATTTTAACAAATATTGCTCGGTGGGTTCTTTCGAGTAATTTTTCTTCCGTAAAATCGATTTAGAGTTCTGAAAATTTGAGTGGATATATTCAATCACCTGTCGCAATGAACACCATCGCACATATTTACTTTACGAAAGCAAAATAACGGGATAATAATCTAATATTTGATGAATTCGAACAACTTCACAATGAACATTTAATTGAAGTGGAGTTTGCCCATACACACATATGATACGAATTACTCCACAATCCGTTGAAAGCGCCATATACATTTTAAGGAAATATAAGTAAATTTAAAGAATTATTCATTATATTATTACATAGACTATGTATTAGTACACCGCCGCGGGATAATGATAGAAATAAAATTGATCTAGAATTTCGATATATATATATCAACAACAATACTATTGAACAACCACAAATTACAACACATAAATCAAAAATATTACTAACAAATTTTGACTGGTTCAAACAATGACAATCCACAAGATATTATTAATATTATAATAAAATCATATTGCGTAACACTAATCATGAGCATTGATTAATACTTTTATCACAAACAACTCATGTACTCAATCAGGGGTCGGCAACCTTTTCTTAAAGAGAGCCTTATGGCCTTTCTATAAGAAACATTTATATGTTATGAGGATGTTGGTGCGAGCTACGTTTCATCTAATAATCACTATTGATTGAGATAAAACTAATGTTTGCATTTTTCACCATATTTATCGTTGCTCTTATTTGTATGCATGTATGCATACAGGCCGATGGTTACCGACACCTGTACTAATTATTGATTTACAGGGAGTATGTTGCGTCCTTATAGAAAAATTTAATAAAATCCTTGAAATTTTTACTCCAACTCAATTGTTAATTCAATATAATAGCTACGTCACCAACTAAAATTAATATTATAGCTACTTAAGCGTCTTTATCGTTATTATATTTAAGTATAAAAATAATCATGGCCTATTTTTAACTATAACAATGGCTGATGCAAACCTGAAAGTAAATAATTGAATACTGAGAGCATCGTCGAGATCATTCTGACTACACCTAATGGTCCTTTAACATACTGATTCATAAATATGTCATAATAGTATATATTCTGGTAGACAAACAGTTAAAAAAAATAAATCTCTTTACATTACATTTCGCACGCCTATACAATATGTCATACATCTTAACCTAAGAGAATAAATATAACTTTAACTTATCAGCTGTAATCTCTTAACTTATATAATATATATATATATATATATATATATATATATATATATATATATATAAATTCACAATATTGTAGATTTTCCTTTTGACAAATGGCAATTATATTAATAACCCATTAGAAAACTTTAGTTTTTTGCGGCGAAAGAATGTTAGTTGTTAGCATTATAATTATTGGTGACAATATATTTCTTAAAAGCTATGAATGCTGTTAATATATACATAGATAGAAAGCTTTATTGAACACCAAAAAAGAAAGAACACAATGACTTTTATTGTTCATTGGGCATTCTTATCGCTCCATCTCTTTCAGAAAATCCAGCATATAAGATCATCAGAGAAAGGAACGAGAAGGTAGGCCGAATTTATAAAGAATGAGACTTAAGGATTTATACAGGGTTATTGGTAAACAGGTACTGGTTCTAAATTTTATTTTAAATTTGTTTTTATTGTTTTATGTACAGTGTCCATAGTTGTATTGTTGGAGAGCAAAGAAAATGGTTGTATTTTAAATAATCTGCAAGCCAATTTCTATCACTTTTTTATTTTTTAAACCATCTTAGTGGATAGTTATCTCAAAGAAATATTCAAATCACATCGTTTTTCTACTCGCATTTCTAATCATTTTTATAAATCGGAAGAAAAAATGTGATTTAAATTATTGCAATTAGTCCTCTCTAATCATCTTACCGGGATACGTAGATTTGCCAATAACCCTGCATATCCTTTAATAAAGGCGTTCAACAAGCATAACTACAGTAATTAGCACTACAAAAATGGTGGTTAATATGTAATGTAACGTTGATTTACAGCATTTAAGTGGAGATGTTTATATTACGATAGTGGTATGCCGGATGATAAGGCGTCTAAACTTTACATCCAATATACATATTACGCGGCATACTCTGTCAAGAAACTTACAATTAGATAAATGTATTGCTTTTTATTCATGTATTTTATATACAAGGCAACATTATTGCTGTATGATAAATAAATAATTACACAATGACATCTCACTAGTTTGGAAATGAAATCTACCAAATATGGCATTGTCATAAAATACGTAAAAATTGCATGTCAAATAAATACTTAAGCTAAGATTAAGATTATTAGAGAAAATACGCATACTATACTATACTACGTGAAACATGCACATCTATAAAATTCTGCCTTAATTATTATTGATTATACATTTATAAATCGAACATTAATAATTTAATCTACTATTCAATAATAATAAAATCCAAAAGACTAGGAGACGTTTAACTTAATCATGTAGCCCGAAGACACAACATAGCACAACGCTTGGTTATAAGTGTAGACGAATTTATAATATAGCGATATAATGTCACTGCTAAGTTTGTAACAGCAAAAGTAATTGAAATCACTGCCTCAAGAGATTTCGTTCATAAAAATGTAGTTAACACCTTCGCTACGACTGGCGGATCATTACGTCTTTCCTCAAACGTTTTATCATGCGCCGACATGTTATTCCGTCAAAACATAGCCGGCCCGCTCGGGGGCTTTTAAATCCCCCGTGTATGACATTTACTTATGTTACCTGAGTATTAAAAGAGTTACTTTCTATTTGTACATAGATATGTGATATACAAGTAGATATCTAAGTATGAAAACACATTGAAAATAACATGGTCTTTTTTGTTCAAAGTATAGAGTATTGTATAGAAATTTGTGGTAACATGAAAACATTATTATTATACGTTGCATGTTATTATTTTAGAAAATGATATTACGAATAAAATTTGCGAATGTGTATTTTACATAAACCATTTTGTATTGCCTGTGGCAACATATATTTCTGACAATATAAGAACGAACGTTTTGGTCGGGACATAATATCACGTCCGTCATACCAGACAACGGGTTACGTGAAAAGTCGTCCACAGATAGGACGTCATTGAAAAAATGCCGTCGCAGCGAAAGGGTTAAATTATGTAAATATATTTTGTTTGAAGAGATGTGTCAGGTATTTTATATCAACTCTACAACAGTTCCGAAGTTTACCTCAATACTAGCAAAGTAATCAACAGAAACAAAAGATCAATAATTTTTGTATAGTTTCTTTTCACTTTATGTATGAAAATTAGTATAATAAATTTGCTTTCAAAAAACAATTAATTCGAATAAAGAGCTAAAATATATGATTTAAGAAGTGTTAAGTACAGCCTATATATATTAATAAGTATATTTAATTATTAAATAAGTTGTTAATAAAAATAAAATTAAGTATATTGCACAACCAAATTTAAGGTTTTAAAAGCTTAGAACAGTTCTAATAGACAGAATAAAAATCCCTTAATTTAAAACATATCTAAGATCAAAAATAACCGAAGACGGGGCGAACGACAATACAACATTTTTTTTATTTCAACTTTTAACTAAATATGTTGGTTTAAAAATGAAGGTCCCAGTATATTCTTATTGAAAATTATCAAATTTTTCTCATGATATGTATTGCTTAAATTTTGTTGTGGCTAAATGATTGATACATACATACATAGCATCACGCCTCATGCCCATAGGGGTAGGCAGACAACGTCCTTCCACTTGCCACGATCCTTGCATATCTTCTTTCATTTTCATTAAACCTTTCATACAATTACGTCGGTTTAAAGTACTTTTGACCTGGCCCTTATTTAAAATGTACTGGATATGGTCCAGGAACGTTCGCTTGGGTCTTCCCCTTCCAACTTATGCATTCACTCTTGACTCATAAATCCTTTTTGTCAGTCTCCTTACATTTATTCTCTCTACATGCCCAAGCCATCTAAGCATACCTTTCTCAATTTTAGTCACTAAGTTTTCTTTTATACCACAACGTTCTCTTATCACGCTATTTCTTACTTTGTCACTCAGTTTCAATCCACTCATACTTCCGTATAACGCATTTATTTTACTTTTGTGATTCTTCTGCCATACCCAACTTTCACTACCATACATAAGTGTTGGCACCAACACTCCAGCATGCACTGCCAGTCTAGCCCTTTGAGACACCATCTGGCTATTCATAAAAGCATGCAGAGCACCATTTACCATATTCCCTGCATTCACTCTCCTTTCGATATCACTTTCACATGTTCCATCTTTTGTAAATTTAGATCCCAAGTATACAAATTCTTTCACCTCTTCCACTTGTTCCCCATCTATCAAAATATTGCCATTCATCATAGATTCATCTCGTTCAAAAAGCATAACTTTCGTTTTGTTTACATTCACTTTCATTCCTTTCCCTTTCAAAGCTTCATTCATAATATTTAGCATCTCCTGAAGCTCGTTAGCGGATGACGCAAGTATTACTTGATCATCAGCGTAGAGTAAACATTTGATGAGTAATTCATTCATTCTTAACCCATACATACATTCTTTTAAATCTGTCAAACATTTATCCATGAAAAGGTTGAACAGCCATGGTGACGCAACACATCCCTGTCGAACACCTCTTTCGACAGGAAACCACTCCGTGTACGCTCCGTTTATTCTGACACAGGCACTAGAACCCTCATAGAGAGACTTCAATGCTTGGATCAGACAACCGCTCACCCCATACGTAGATAACGTTGACCACAGGTCATTCCTCACCACTCGATCATAGGCCTTTTCTAAATCTACGAAAGCGCAATAAACTTCTTGGTTTGAATGATTGATA
This sequence comes from Elymnias hypermnestra, assembly GCA_015832385.1. Lineage (NCBI taxonomy): Eukaryota > Metazoa > Arthropoda > Insecta > Lepidoptera > Nymphalidae > Elymnias > Elymnias hypermnestra. The sequence goes on along the minus strand of JACTOM010000048.1, from coordinate 1,538,196 downwards.
TATAGAAATAATTATACAAGTAAAACTAAAATCAACTCGAAACATCAGTTACTTATATCTCAGTCTAAGTAGAAAGCAATTTCTTTACCCCTTTTACTAAAATCAACATTTTTAGTCTGGAACCTCATTGAAAAATAGAGAAGTTCTTCGAGGCTATGTGTATTTCTAAGAACGCCATTTTGTAATGGCTTATTAGGCTGCTATTTAGAAGAAATCATTATGCAATTAAACATAAGTGAAGAAGTCGCAGGTAGTGATTTCGCTATATTAAATTAGTTCTAAATAAGAGAAATTAACATGTTTTTATTCATACAAGCGAAATTAAATTATGTCTCATATTCATAAAATGGAAAATATCAGCGCCCCCTTTGTATAAACTGTCAAATTGCATTTAAGATATTTTCCAATCAGGTACAAATAATTTAATTTATTATGTTCGCAGCTCGCTCGCCGTACCCTTGACCAACTTTATAGGAAGGGGCCGTCGATATACCTTTTTAATGGGATTTATCATAGCTCCTATCGCAAAACATGGGCTCGTCTTTTAAAAATGTTCCAGAACGTTCCATAACAGGGATGTTTTGTTCAATCTCAATGTCGTCACGTTTATTGGTGTGATTTGCCGTTATTTTTATAGATTTGCAGGGCCTGCAGGACGTCAAGGGATGACCCTGCGCCTCCTTCGATATTTTCGGCACCACCTTCGCAGAGCTTGATTTAGTAGCATTCATTAAAGATCCCGAAGGCTTTCGCTCGCATGATTTTGTTTTGCCCTTACATTTTAGTGGCGCATTTACATATTTATTTTCAGCGCTTGTCACTACTTTTCTTGTGCCAGAACATGATGTCGAGCATTTATTCAAATAAACTGGTATCTTCGTCTTCACTAGCAGCGATTTCGATACAACTGCTGCGGAAGAAAATATCTGTTAATAACATAACCCATCATCCTCTCCCATCGACATACGATGTAATTGAAATGCTTCGAATTACTATTTTTCATAAATATTACGGATTAAAAATGGCTTATTTGTTTGTTTTTAAAGTACAAAAGGTAGATTGCTATTATAGACTGTTATAATAGGAAAATCGCATCTCCATTAACTTAGTAATATTTGAAACAATTATACTTACAGTCTACGGAGCCCTTGCTGGTGTGTTTGGTCTTTGTATAAGTTGCATATTTGTTGCTATTTTGTGATTCGCTGAGAGAGTCAGTGGATGGCTCGGCTGTCCGTGGACGTGAACTAGTGGCCAAGCTGTCCTGAGACATTGCGTGCGCTTTATTATCGCAACGTTGTTTACCTAGAATACGACCACTTCGCAAGTTTCTATTTTGGACCGGGCTAGAGATTCTAGAGGATTCACTAGACGATATCTCTTTATTAATGAATTTCTTCTGTGGTGACTTTTTTTCCAGGTCTTTATTAAGTCGAGGTTCGAGGTATCTGGGTTTCGTATTCTCGAATGGATGTGTTCGTGATGTAGTACTTTTTTTGGTGGGAGGTTCGTGAATAATTGTAGTTTTATTATGGTTAAATTTCGCGCGTTCCTCTTGAGCTTTTGTCGTTCTCACCTTCGGTACCATCACTTTACGAGATTTTTTGAAGTCCTTTAAATCACTGAAACTTGCTACCTTTTCTTTTGATCCAATCGCCGCAGCCGGTTTAGGTTTATATGGGACGAAGGACGTCCGAACTTTTTCCATGTCCAAACTTCTAGCAACAGACGGAACGAGAGGTTTACTGGGGTTAATGCGGTAAGGATTTTTTTTCTTATCTTGTGGCGTCAATGGGGATTGCGGTACGGCTTGTGGGCCATACATAATGCAACCGAGTTCTCGAAGTCGCCTTCGTAGTTCCGAAGGGAGCTCTTTAAACGCCTGCGTTCCAACAGCTCTCGGTGCCGTTCTTACGATAGCTCTTTCACATTGCAGACGCCAGCTGCTCGCGTGAGTAAAGAAAAATGAGTTCTGTTCTGAGCTATTAGATATTTGATTGCCGTTCGTAATAAGGTCAGGTTTAGACAAGTGTTGTGTTCTCATTTCTTTTACAGAGTTGGAGAGAAGAGCGTAAGCACGACAGGTTTCGTCCGGCGGTGCCCATTCAATAGCTGCTACGAGACAATCGTCGAGCGCTTGTTTCGCAGGCTGCGGCGCATCAGGTATAGTTGAAACCATCTCTAACACGGCATATAGGCGTGGGGCTGCAAAGTGCGCTGCGGCGTTCACTAAACGCCGACACATTTTCGCCACAATTTCAGACCATCTGCTATTCTGAAGAGATGCCACTGCAATCACATTTAATGTATCAATGAACAGTCATACAATTCTTGTCATCCCTTGCATTGAGGAACATACGTGAAATACGTTAGCATTCACGTTTACAAGAAAAGCCTTTCTAAGGTAATCTGTCATTTCAAACTCGTAAAATTTCCAAACACATTAAAAAGTAATACGTGATCGTTGTTATTTCAAACTACATTATAAAATGCCTGTGACTGATATTTTGAAATATACTTGAAATCAAAACATACAAGGCTATGTTTTGAATATATTAATTTTCCGATCTTTACTTTCCATCGATTCGATGCGATCTTTATTTTTATTTCATTCATAGCGTAAAATGTAATGCCTCTTTACTCTGCGATAAGTATATATATATTTATCGCAGCGTAAAGAGGCATTATATTTTACTTTATATTAAAATCTCATGATATTTATTTTATTATATTTATTTGCTAAATTACCGTACGTACTGTTTAATTTTGTTATTATTACGCTATGTGATAATTAAAATTAATTGAATTAAATAAGGCCGCACCTGTTATGCCACATCCGTACACTGTATCAATTAAATTTTCAATTGTTAAATTAACCACATGTTCTTGATAACACTTGTCCAATAGGTCTTTAGGCAGTATAGCGAAAGCTTTAGTAGGCCATATTTTTGTAAAATATTTTGTAATCCATTTTAGACATCTATCATATAAGTCGTCTAATCCGTATATTGTTGTCATCGGAAAGCATTCCAACACACCGGCTATGCAAACCCGGCAAGGCTAAAAGCATTTATAAACATAAGTAAAACCATCGGAATATCAAAAGCATCAGTAGGACAAATGAGACTGCGAGAGCAAAAATGATCTATTTGCAAAATCAAAGTAATACAGGTTACTGTCATGAAAATATTTCAGCTAGCAACTTGTATTATGAATTGTTACGCCGTTTTGTATATATAATAAAAGTGCGTCTTTTTTTTATTTATACAAATCTAAAACTTTAGATTTCCTGGACTTTAATTGACATCAAAACACTAAAACTCTCGAAAATTAATACAAATAATTTATTGAAATCTCAAATGACGAATTGTAAATAAAATTGCCACGTGTTGTTTGTCAACATTACAAATTATTAATTAAATTTTGTTTTGAAATTGAAATTTTTGAAACCAAAAAAATATATGAAAAATTTTATTTTACATTTTATGAAAATTAGTATATTAAATTATTAAATGACGAGTGACAAATTAAAATGCCACATGTTATTTGTAATATGTAATTATATTATATTAAAATTACCTAACCCTCAACCGCATTAGAATTAAAAACGCTGCATATATTCGTGACGCTAATCACGCATTTCATCCGTAAAAACTTTACCCTCATGTGCCTAAAGAAGTTTTACTTCAAAAAGGTTTCTTAAAAATTCTCGGAAGGCTATAAACCTGATAATTTTCCCAAAACGTTGCACAAAACCCTTATCGTCTACAAATATTACGACTGTCATCACTCTTGAATACGTTCCGCACTAGCCTGAGATGAACATCGTGTCGCAATATTTTTTTTAGTTAATAGTAACTAACCCTGCTGAAGTGTATCATCAGTTCGGACCTCCACAAATTAGAAAATACAATTTACTACTATTGCTGGGGGTCCATACTAGCGAGACAGATAGTCCTATAATAAAATAACACCAACATTTGAATCCAAGTAAATATTTGAAATCTTAACAAAATTTTTATACTTATACTAATATAAATCCATAGGCAATGTAGAAAAATTCCTTTTTGTCAAATTTTTCGATAAGTTTTTGGTTAATGAGTTACTTTATTCTACTTTTTACTTCTTGTCTATCTGCAAATCGTTGTATAAATGAAGCTAGTTTTCTAACTAGAGCATAGTTTTGAGATGTGACATTAACAAAAAAAATGCAGGAATGAGTACACAAAAAATATAAAATAAATTTTTTGATTATATCACGAGTATACAGAATAATTTTTATTTTTATTATTATACTAGCTGACCCAGCAAACGTTGTTTTGCCATATAATTACTATAATCGCTTAAAAAAAATAGGGGTTGGTGATAGAAAAGTGAAAATTTAGGGTTGTATGTATTTTTGTATACTGTATCACGAAAAATAAAAACAAAAAATTTCGTCCAAAAATTAAAAAAAAATTTAAGGGTAAACAACTCTTATCACTTAGGGGTATGAAAAATAGATAGTAGCCGATTCTCAGACCTACTGAATACGCATATAAAATTTAGTACAAATCGAGTTTTGGAGGAGTACGGTAACTAACATTGTGACAGAGAAATTTTATATAACAGATTATATATTAGGAAAGTTTTACTCACAGGATGAAAGTGATGACAGTATTTAGCTTTAAGCGTAAACATGATAGCTTCTTTTAATCCTTCGAGGCTTAGCATGCCTGCGATTGTCGCCAGTTCCACGAGGCTTATATGATCAGGTATTACAGACACTCCCGAATATATATGGCAAAGTGCGAAGTGCACTGCATTGAAGGAAAAGCTAAAATTGAAAAAGAAAAATAAACAAGACAAATTAAAAGTGGCACTGTTTGCCACAATATTCGCCATGTCGGGAATTAAACCCCAGATCTCTGCTAGCGAAGCGAGTACTCGCACCATTACGCCAGCGGTGTCCTCAACAATATATACCTACACGATAAAAAGGAAGAAATAAGGTTATAAAAAAATTGAATTTCCATAGGTTTTGTACTTACGGTGGTAGTACAATTACATTTCCGGCACTTTCCACCCAACCGCCGCTGAGTATTCCGGCGAAATACTGACACCTGTAATGACATGAAACTGTTGTAATCAAAATAATCCTTAAGTATGACAGGTACAGGACAGGTTTCATTCACGTTCATGAACGTTATTAAGTTACATCAGCAAATAGATGGCACCATACTTTAAGTCCCACAGCTAAGTGAACGCAGACGAAATTGCTCGGGTCAACTAGTATGTATATATCTAAACTAATATTATAAAGAGGAAACATTTGTGCTTTTGTATGTAGATTTGTAATGTTTTCACACAACAGCTACTGGACCGATTTAATAAAATTTTTCATCAACAGACAGCTGCATTTTCACTGAACAACATAGGCTATATTACTTTCTTAAAAAAATCCAAGGTGTGAAAAAAACTATTGATAATAGAACGAAAACCTCAACGACACCGTATAATGTAGTTACAGTGGCATAACTACTGTAGTTATGCCACTATAACTACTTTTTTACGTTTTGTAAGTTAATAAAAGTACCGACAATATTCAAATCATTTTATTCATACCTCTGTATTAATCCTTATCTTGTTAAGACCGTTTTAATATCTATATAATGCTTTTCAAATTCTTAAAATCGGACATTCGGAATTTAAAGATATCAATCTGAAGAATATAATGTAGTAGTAATAGCCATGACCATATAGCATATTCATTTACTTTGCAGCGTATCATTTTATTCAAATGTCATCATAAACATATATACTTCAGGACACATCTATTGGCCCACCTTGCATTTTCAGCTTCGTTTGGTCCTAGCTAAAATTTTATATTAGGTCAAGCAAATTGTTTTTATGCAGTTTTGAACCTGGCACATTCATAATTTCATTCAATAGTCTTTTTTTGAAATTCGAACACAGAACTTAAAGAAACAAAAGACAATTTGGAGCCAGTTCGTTGTTTACAAACAATCGAATACTAAAAAAAACTTGATTTCATTTCTTTACTCGGATTTAATTCTTGAAAGTGTGATTTTTCTCATTGGTTTTGCAACAAACATTACTTATTCTTACCATTAAGGTAAAGTTCTATCAATAATCAATGAATACTTCGCCTGAAGTCGCCGCCCAAGCTGTGGCACTTATCCAGGCGGGTTATAACTTCGCGACTTCCACGGAGTATCTGTGACCGCTCGAACAGTTCGGAGAAGGTTAAAAGAACGCGATATGGTACCACACAAGCCAACTAATGGCCCCAAACTAACGCGAGCCCATCGAACAGCGCGCCTTCATTTCGCGCGCACTCATTTAAATTGGACTCAGCAGCATTGGAGCCGT
>JACTOM010000048.1:1210911-1528000 GCA_015832385.1 Elymnias hypermnestra | reverse complement strand
GGCCAGGTCAAGAGTACTCTAAACCGACGAACTTGTATGAAAGGTTTAATGAGAATGAAAGAAGCGAAGGAGATATGCAAGGATCGTGGCAAGTGGAAGGATGTTGTCTCTGCCTACCCCTATGGGAATGAGGCGTGATGCTATGTATGTATGTATGTACGTTATTAGCTGACCTCTACTCGGCAAAAGGAATATTCCTACCAAATTTCAAGTCGCCTTATGGTCCCAGAGATTTCGTGATGAGTCAATAGATATCTCTTTATATATATATAGATAAGGCAAAACAAGGAATCAAGTGAGGTAAATAGATATAGATTGTTCAGAATTCTTACCTAGATGAGAGGATACATTTATGTGCTTTAATCCTCTTCCCTGACACTTCTACCACGACATCAGGCGCTATTTCCTCCAAAAACATACGCAGCAAATCTTGACCTAAACGTGACTGGCAATTATTAATTAAACTTGAAGTTTGACTCGTTTCCTCTGTCGTACTGTTCCCTGAAATAAAATGTCAATGTCAACAACAATACTGTTAGCTGCATAAAATATGATCACTCGTACGTACTCAACACGATATAATTAAGTTTAAACATATAAATCGCTAGCACCTATTAAGTCTTTTTTTATGGCTTACAGTTTAGCGCTTACAGTTTACAGACTATGATCTCACCTGATGGTAAGTTATAATACAGTCTCAGGTGGAAGCGCGGTGATCTGGTAAAAGGTGATATACCTCATATGGTTTTACGTCTTTGTTGGTAGGGTAGAATTAACCTCCCACCAGTCCAGACACAGACAATTTAGAAAATACAGTTTTCTTAATTAGCCCTACCGGGGATCCAATTTGGGGCCCCTGCTAGCAAAAAGTTCTTACACCACCGGACATCAAAGTCGGGTCTAACCAGGTTTAGAGAGCGGTTTGAAATTAGTTTCAGCGATAGACTTCATTAATTTCATTGAAAAAAGACGATGGTGAAATTTGAGAAATGTGTGCTACAAGGTAATGTGTAAAACTAAGTTTGAACTGTTCACCTTAGCCAGGTTATTTTGGAGACAAGACTTTCTTAATAGGAACTTGGAAATATTACATGTCATTTATAAAATTATCTTTAACTTTAACTTCGAAGCATATTTTGATAATTTAGATTATAGGTAAAAAAATTTGCTTTTGTACCAAGAAAAATTATTTGGAACGGCTATATTTTACTTTACAACGTTTTATTACTATACACTTTCCCATGTATTACTAAATCAAACCTTATATTTAATAGGGGTTATTTTATCTTCGTTTTTATGCATAATTGTAGGAAAAATCACAAAAGAACAATAGGACAAATAACGAAAATTTGTTCGATTTGTATCGCCATTATGTTTGGTAAAGATTAAAAGGACGTGGTGCTGTAATTTTAAGAATCTTTATTATATATATATATAAATATTTCACATAAATTTAATTTCAACATAATATGAACAGAAGGGAAATATTTGGAGGGCTATATCTATTTACTTCAATCTACGGCCTTACAAGTCAACTCCCTCTAAGATAAATATGATAAAAAAATCCATATATATCTTATCTCCAAATTCAATAAGAATAAGAATCCTATTTCTCTTGTAAGAAAAAGTTATTCATAAATTCCTTACCGATTACGGAGCGACAAACGCTGCTTTGAACGCTGCTGAGTTCAGAAACATCGGAAACTTGTTCATCAATTTCGCCGACACTCGATGAAACTCCAGATCGAAGTGGAGACCCTGTTCTACCAGTTAAGGTTATGGGCATACTTTTACTGAATTCGTTCTTCAAATGAGGAAATAACCTATTCAAACTTTCGGCATTTTCCGAATGAAATGAGCTAATAACTTCAATGGATCTCGAAGGTCTTGTCGGGACGTTCTGGTTAGACCAATTATTATCCGGAATTGATCTTGTCATTCTTGTATCAAAACTGGAAGTCGCGAAAAATTCAGATTTTTGGGAAGGTTTGTCCAAGTCGGATAATCTGACAAATAGATCAACCTCTTCATCTTTGGAGTTACCACTGTCTTCTTGACTCCTATTAGCAGTGTTTAAGACAAATATTTGATCTTCAGTGACAGACGGGCTGGAGCTAGTTTCAAGTTTTAATGCATTAGATCTTGAAAACTTATTATGAGAATCTGTGGTTTCTTCAGTGATATGCTGACCAGCAATTGTTTCCAGTTGTTTCATATTACTTTTAGCGTTATTACTTTTAGGGTTATATGGATCTGTGGCTATTATTTCAGAGATGCTTATAGAAGGATCATTGCACAGAGACTCATATTTTTCAAAGATTGTAGTTTTACCTATGCTTGTATCAGATGGTCCTGAACGAAAATTTGTATTTGTTTCTTTACTATCAGATTTTGGAATCTTTGGTTTTGTAGTGGTCTTTGTATCCGTTATCTGTTTTTTGTTGACCCGTGTAGACAGCAAACGGGAAGGCATTTCCTTCCGGGTGGCATTTGCACCAACATCTATATACATAGAAAACATGTTTTTTCTTTCATTGCACGATTCACCACCTACTGGTTTTTTAGGTGGCAAAGAATCAGGCAAAGTGGACAAATCAATATAAAATTTGTGACCAGGTTTGTCATTGCCATCAACAGAAACTCTACTTATACTCTTAACATCTGTTTCTAATTCATTCCTTGAGTCTTTGTTCTCACTAAGAGTACGATGATTATTTGAGTTGAAGTTATATGCTTCTGTTTCTTCTGGAGCTACAGACATATCAACAATCCAAGCTGATACATTCGATGTTTCAAAAGATCTTCCTTGCACATCAGAAAAAACGTCGCGATTTTTATGAGCTATAGGAGTACTGGTTATTGGATCTGTAGGTGTTTGACCTAAAAAAAATTTAATAGACAAAAAAAATGTAGTGGAAGCTATAAGTAATTAGGAGCTATGTTGATTTTTTCTTTTTTATTGAACTTTTTAATCAAATTAATTTGACTATTTAATATTTAAAACTTTATTATAGTTACGATAAACAAATATATACATACTGCGGTTGTCATGGATGCATTCTCTACTAAAAGCTGTATCATTATCACATTCTTCGCACTGAGAGTGTTTCAAGGGTGCCTTTAATGACATTATTGAGTTATGAGGAGTTGGCGTCATAAACACAGCGCTCGACATTTTTGAATCGTTTTTTCCATTAGATGAAGATTCTTCCGGGAAAACAGTAATTTCAAAAATTGTAGGTGATAACTCTTTTTGTAGCGAATCTGTGTCCTTATTATTGCCTTGCTCTAAAGAATCTTCGTTATCAATACTTTCTGACAAATCGCTTGGACTAATATCAAGTTTGTTTACTGTAGAACAAGGTATTGGTTTACTCGGTGCACAAATTAAATCTACATTGGTGTTAACATTCCGCCTGTCATTTATAATTGGTAGACCATAAGAAACCTGTTCTTCATCTGCCAAATTCGCTGCATCTATGAAACATGGCGTTAAGTTGACATTTATATTTGATGATTTTTTTTTATTTTCATAATCATTATTGATTGGTTCAATCATGTGGTTCTGACATAAATACTGCCTTTCATTTTGAATGAATTTATCGCAAATTTCTTTATCTGTTAATTTAGGTGGAAAAACAGATTCCCAGGAGCCGGTTTCAGAAGAGACAGACGAAGATTCTAGTATGACTATTTCTTCATTTTGTCGCTGTTTTTCTTCCTTGGAAGATCTATTGAATACATCGCTCCACTTTTTGGAATGTTTTTTATCTTCATGCAAGTTTTCAGATTCTGTTGGGCCATTCACGGATGAATTTCCTGAATTTTCTATGGATGTTTTAGCATCGGGAGCCTGATTAGAATCAGCTTCCGGTCTTGTTAACTCTAATGAATGAATAGTACTATCTGTGAAAGATATATCAGCTAATGTTACATCTTTATGACTGTTGATACTTTCCAACATACCAGTATTTTCCAAACCGGAATCGGAGGAGGTAAAAATATGGTCCATTTTAGAGTTGTTTTCGCCAACATTTATTTGAGACAAAAACCCAATAGAGCCCAAGGCAGGAGAGCACGTATATGCAGCTGACAAATAATCTGATGAAGAACTAGGTTCGTCGGTAATTAAGCTGTCTGGAGAGTAAGTAGAATCTAATATTTTTTCAACAATTGCTTCATTAGCAGTGGGTCTAGTTATATTCTTTTCCAAAGCTCTATGCTGAAATGGGCAAGACTTCAAAGACTGACTATTCTTTGATTTATTTTCACAATTTTTTAAAGTATCATTGTCATTGGATATTTTTTTTATATTATCATAATTACTAGTATGATTTGTTTTCAATGTATGACTAGAAATAAGAGACAGCGAAGTGGGCTTATTACACCTTCTGATTTTTTCTTTATCTTGTGATTTTATTATTGTATGGAAAGCATTGGAAAGAGCATCCTGTTCTATAAGTTCCTGTTCCAACAAATTACCTTCTATGTGTACCAATGCATAATACTCTTTTGTTAATTCTGTACTTGGACTTGATATTTGTTGATTTTTATTGTCTATATATGGGCTTACACAATTTGGTGTTAGAAATACATCAATGTCAACAGCACTCTCTTTTGTTTTATGAGAATCAGGAACACTACACTTATTGAATATTTTACTTTTAAGAGAAATCAAAATTTCTCTTTCTTGATTTTTTATATCACACTCAGTGTACGCATCACTGGAATAAAATAATATCACATCATTTTTGCTTGACATTAGTAACTCTATAAAGATAATCTCTATTATATCATTACCAATGATAGGACATGGTGTCAAAATAGTATGTAAATGTTAGTGACCTTTGTACAAAGTGATAGCTGAATAATAATAAGTAAAGTATGCAGTGGCCATCGCAACAGGTTACTACAGTACAAAACGAAACTATGGGCCTTGTGGATAACTCTACATGCAGGGCCTGCAATGAGCTAGAAGAAACCATAAGGCATCTACTATGCTAATGCGACAAATTAGCCAAAATGCGAATTAGTTGAATGAGCCTATCCACAAACAACTTTCACGACTCCAACCTAAAACCCACATTTAAACTATTACTTTGGGTGTTTGAGTGTATTTAGTCAAAGCTAAAGGGCCAGCACAGTAAAGAAAAGATCTGGAGGGATCAAAGTGCATCTACTGCCTAAGTGTCCCCATAGCAAGATACATAAATTCATAACATGAATACTAGTAATATTAATTACATATAAAAATCTAACCTTATAAATGAGTATATTTCATCAAAAATATCTCTCCCAATGTTGAGGCGCAAAATACTTTCCAGTTTATTGTAAAATTTGTTAGTACGTGCTTTTAGAATACAAGTGTGTGTTAAGAGTTTTAGTTTTCCGCAAACCAATTCCAAATCTGTATATATTGATTCATCAAATATTCTGTAAATAATTAAACATTAAATTTTAATTATTAAGCTATTAATCACACTAATGCTTAACTGTGGTATCAACTGACAGAGTAATGCTAAAAAGCGTAAGATGTTAATATAATTATTTTGGTTGATCCTAAAAAAATTCCAATAAGACCTAATATTATGCTATATGTGTCCAATTTTGCAACACATAAACATCATTAAAACACCTTTTGACATTATAAATAGATACTTAAATTGTTAAGTAACTAAATGTTAACATGTGACTATGCAACTTCAAAGCATTTTGTAATAAAATTGCATGCAGGTTTATGCAAAACATCTTGTTATTAATAATATAATATAAACTTATGTATATATTCAACTAGCACACCCATCAATATTCCACATAGCATTTGTATTTACAACAGTTTAAAAATAATTTACAGTCTTATTACTCAAGTATGAGGATATGTAAATTTTATGATCAATAAACAATGTACCTGGCTACATCATCTTCAAGCTGTCTCTGAAGGTACAGTTCTAACTTGGATGCTTCATCTGATGCAGAAGAATCACTAGCTGAAGCAGGGTCAATCTTTGGGTCCGGCATTAAGCATTTCTTACACCTATTTAAAGATGTATGTTTTGTAATACAATTTTTGTGTGATCCGATTCATTGAAATTACTTACAACATATATAATAAACTAATAAATTCGATTATTCCAGCCATAAAATGAGCGAATTTTAGATAGGATTTTTTTTTACATATATTTATTTTAATTTGATAGGCAACTTTGTTTAGGGGTTCCTTGAGAATAAGAAATCTCAAGTGTGTAACTAATATCAAAGAGCCAAGCCAAAAAATGGTCAAAATTTGCTAGTTTTTATTAATATTTACAAAATATACCTGCTCCACAATAAAGGGCCAATACATTATGACAGGGTTTCCAATCCAAATGTGAACACAAGTATCATTAATTGATTAATTATTTTATATTGGAAAATTTGTCTAAAGCAGGTAAGTTGGGTCTACAGAAAAATCTTGCTTTCCAATAGATGGTGTTGGTTACAGATAAGGTTAGGTGAGATTCGAGGTCCAGCACTAATAAAATCAAATTTATGTAACTCAAAACTATAATAAAAATGATATTTAAAAACAAAGAATCAGTTTGAATACAAAATATAATTGGCTACTACTTAACATAATTTATGACATCATACTGAACTAACAACACTAGCATCAGAGTTATTTTTGTACCACTTTACAAATTTTCAGTTTGACCTACCCTGTTCTTTAGTAGCAAGAATTTTTATTTATACATTATAAATAGACTAAATGTTCTATTTAAAAAAATAAGTAAATTTCAACTTGGAGTTTAATGCTTTGTCAGTAATTGTCTACATATTCATGAAAAGTATAATTAGCTTAATTAATCATTCTGTCTTTGAAAACTGAACTTTGAAATTGATCAATCTTGACTATAGAAAGTGCACAACAATTAATCAAACTTCTCTATTTTATGAATTTTATTTTATTTGGGACATTTTATTGTTTATGCTCACAAGCATGGTGGATTAATAAAAGTTAAACATAAAAATAATATCCAACACATAATTCCTTCACAACGACACATATTAAACTGATTTTCTATATATTTCCTGTAATGTAATAAAATATTCCAGATTTTTCTTACCATTATTACAAGAGTAATTCACTACCAATTATGGTGAACAGGTTTATGTTAAAAAATATATGGTGAGTTTTAATAAAAAAAGTTGGCAGTCATTTACTATATAATATTCAGGAGGATAAATATGAAAAACATTGGGAAGCAAGTTTAAAAAGTTAATATTTCAAATAAAAGAACTATAATAAAAAAGCTAAATTATGAATTATTTACGATTTTCATAATAATGTTATTAGATAAGCCAAATAACAAATATAATAGCAAACAATGTATTTTTCGGTCATACCTATAAGAATCCAACGCGTGTAATGAAAACGATGCAGTGTTTTTCCACCAAAATACAGATATACATAGCAATTTATTGCAACTTTACTGAAAGAATCCACGGAAAACTTTAGTCAACGAAGTAAACTACTGATTGATCAAAAAAATATACTTAACAGCTAAATGCGTAATTTTACTCTTACGATCGATCGCCACACCCGCCATTGCCACCAATAATGACATATTGATACCGGTACATCATATAAAAATTTGTCTCTACGGAAGTCATCTTGACATTGTTATTTAATCTTTTTGTATCAAAAATAAGCACTTAACTATTACCTTTAATGATTTAATCTTACCTTTATAAAAATGAACACGAACATATTTGTCAAAGCAAACGACAAAAAATATAAATCAACTTGGGTCTTCACTGTTTTGTTTGCGCCGGCGTAAATAAATTAGATTTTCAAGGGTTTCCTTTCGTGTATGGCAAGAGTAATAATAGGTTACAAATAATTGTAAACAAAATTAAACCTTGACGTATCCGACCAAAAGTATATTTTACGCAACTATTAGTTTTTGTTACTACTACTGTTATTTTATTACCATCATTTATTAATTGTACTTTAAATCTAATATGACAAGGTTACATTTTATTTACAATTGTATCCAGATATCTATCATGCCATCTCTATTTCGGTGTTTATGAGTTGTTACTAGAAAAAGCGATGGTTACCATCGTAGATTTAGCATCTATATTAATGGTGACTATCGTTTTCGTCTTATAGAAAACCTACACGGTTTAAAAAAATTGGTTGTCTTTAAAGCCGATTTACATCGTAAAAGTACAAGTCTATATACATTTATATATTTTTACGTGATAACATTATTATAAAACATTGATGGAAAATTGTTGTAATAATCAAAGGAAACCACACGGTTTCCTTTGATTATTTACTCAGGTCACTTAACAAACAGTTAATATAAAAGTTCAGGTGTAGGTTACGCGCTGCCGCTGTCTCTCTTCAACTCAGACGCAACGGCTGGTGGCGTGGAAGAGTCATAAGTTGAACGCTTAGGCCGATCGCACTTCTCTATTATCTGTTTGGCACCCTTGCAACGTGCAACGTTGGGCTCGGGCGAATGTCGTTCATTCTTTTAATTTCTACCTCAAGCTTCGTTTCATATTTGTTCTACTATAAATTAAAATCTTTCTCTTGTATTATTGAAAAAAACTTCCGACATGTTAATACAGTACGATTTAATAATTTTGTATTAAAACTTGTTATGAAACTACTGATATTTATTTAAATATATACACACACACATGATTTAAACATATTTTTTGTACCTTGTAAGTTACGGTGAATTTCAATAAATATAATAAAATAGAATAATAATTATAATTATAATTGATTATAATTAAGAGCATTTTTTTCTATACAACTTGGAATAACAAAATCGTGGCACGTGAAAATTAAAACCGTCAAAGCGAACAGTGTAATTTTGCGTTTAAAGAACAAGCCCATAAGTAATAAAAATATAAAGATAAATAAATATATTTACAATGAGATCATAGATTTAGTTACAACAAGTTTTATTTACTGTCTAATTTCATCAACGTTATCTAAAATCTTTTTTGATAGCCGATGTATTTCTAAATGTTATTTGCGCATCAAAGGACGTAGTAAGCCGTAGTAATTAAAGTATATTACTAATTATGTACCCATCTTAGTCTTATTGGAATTTTGATGATAAAAAAGCGCATTCAATTAGGATTTTATAGTTTAGTTATAACAAATTTAATATTAATTAGTTCGTTAAAATTAAATGACTTTATTCAGTTATAAAAAACTTTGTAGTCAAGTTCCCAATAAATATTTTTTTATAAATGGGAAGCCTGAGAAGCGTTCGATTGCACATTGATTAAAAAAATAACTGTGACCCGTTGTGGAGGTCACTGTCTTTAGCTAGTATATACTTATATAGGTATTATCTATGACTGTCTTATCTGTCAGAGTTTAGCACTTTTCTTCTTTTTACTGTCAGGCTATTAAATTGTTAACAAAATGCACAATAAACAATTTCGAGGCACTTTTCCTTATGTAATTTAGATGTTTTGACCTCTTCTAATCAAAATTTTGAGTAATGTATAGGTAGTTGAACTTTATTTATATATAAGTGGGCGACAATAATGTAGAACAGGTAGTCTATGCAGAAGGTGGTTTATTATATAAGCATCCTTTAAATAATTGAAATTAATATTAATAGCTTTGTGTAATGGAATTGTAAAGTACATGCTGCTTTTGTATTTATAATTTTCTACTTAACGTTATGCGAAAATGGATAGCGCAACTGAGAATTGGGATCCTGGTATGATTATATTATATATATATTGATTTATTTTTGAGTCTAATACTACACATTAATTAATTATAAAAACTTTTAATCTCATGTAAAATAAACATTTCCGTGACAAAATCATATGACTTCAAAACAATCATACAATTTGTATAATTTCATGAAGTATTACATGCATGTTAAATATATAAATTTTATTTTAAAACACTATTTTAGCTTTGACTCGCCTCTTGTCTTCATTAAAAGAAGTTCAGTCTGACGGAGAGGATGTTGCATTTTTAAGTGAACTGCTTCAATCTAGACAACTCCATGCATTAGTGCAAGTGCATAACAAAATTGTAGCTGCACAATGCAAAGATGACAAGTTTTTCCCACTATTGTCTAATGCCATGCAAGTTACTTTGGAAGTTCTAGAAATGTTTGGAGATTTTGTATCTAGTTCGAATGAATATGAGGAACTCCTAAATTTACTCCAAAAACCTCATTTACAGGTTAGTCATACATACCTCATGCATCTGTTTTTGTTTTAAATTTTTTGTTCTATGAGTAGTGAGAAAACATAGAAATATTTAAAAACAATAGTGTAGTAACAGAATGTGGAAATAGTTTTAGCCAAGTTGTAACATTATTTATTCTTTCTAATTTTGTTATCTTGTACTGTCCTTTAATATTTTGATGTCCTAATATTCCTATATCAATGTGTTAGTTATCTTGTAACTCTCATGAGTGCAATAGATTTTTTCTTTATATAAAGATATATTTCTAGCCATTGATTGTATATAGCAATAAGTTAGCTAGATATTAGGAGGAATAACTGTTTAGCAAATAATTTCAAATTTTCAATCGTGTTTTCTGAATATTTCTGCTTTATACATTAATTACTAGTTTTGTTAAGAAAAATGTTAATGGTTTTGTATACATAACATTCTCAAACTCTAGAAAAGGAGGTATTTCAAAAGGAGTTTTTAGGATGTTAACATATTATAAGAAATGAAAACATTAAAATATTTTATTATATGCATCTGTTTCTCAATTATTATTTCTGTGTTGTCAAATTTACTCCTATTGGGCGGTAAGTGCTAATGTATTAAATTAATATTCTGCAGGCAATACTATGTACTCATGATGCTGTGGCACAAAAAGATTATTATCCTCATTTACCTGATATTCCTCAAGACGGAGATGATGAAGAAGAGACAGTAAAAATAGTTCAATTAGTCAAAAGTGATGAGCCCCTGGTATGTGAATTGTTATATTTCTATTGCAAGAGTATTTCCACAATATTTCTAGTATGGATGCATTTGTTAAAATGTTCAATATGTGAATTTGAAAAATCTAATTTTCTTTGAAAATCTTTTTTAAATAAAATTAGATTTGGATCACAATTTCAAAACCGTGGAAATTCTCTTATTAGTTTGCATTTTCATTTAGAAATAGCAGCTATATATTTTTGTGAAAATGAATTCAGCACCCAATCTACTTAAATAAATTTCATTCATAAATAAACATTATATTTTACCTGAATGCTTCATATTTAAAATTGTTCATAGGACGGCCTGTTTAAAATTTCTGTTAAAGAATTTATACCAGTAATTGATTTTTCATTAAAAGGGTGGAGCTCTGAGTGCCGAGCCAATAGTGGTAAGTATACAAATTTACTGTTTGACACCATGCTTAAATTATCCTTTTATTTTATTGTATTGTTTTTCTTGCCCAAAGTACCACATCATCCTAAATGTTATTTGCTACTTCTGATGGTTTTTAGGATTTGTACGTTAATTGTTTAATGGTAATTGAGATGGAAATACTCTTTAGAATTAAATACATTGAAATATTCATGTATGAAGTTAGTTATAAACTTACTATGAAAAAAAATTTTAGTCTTAACTTTGTGTTATATTTTAATTTGATATTGTTTAGACAAGTTTAGTATTATATACTAGATTATAACTCAGGCAGTTATTTATTGAAATTGTCTTTTATTAGCTGCTATCTCTAGATGTTGCAATGTGCATTAATATATATGTTTAGTTATTAATAGTATATGTAAATGGACTTGTATCATATGCAATTTAATTTTTAAGTCAGTTGTTCCCATACAGCAAAGTTTAGAATTCTAGTACTGGCTTTTTCAACAAATAAAGAAAGGTACAAACTTTATGTCATGGTTGATGAATAAAAGTCTGTGTAAAGTTTATATTTATACAGGTTATCAGGTTCTTATATCTCTACTGTGGCTATGGCTTTGAATAAAAGAGCCTGATGTATATAAGTAGTGTAATAAATATTCTATCCCACATCCACTTGTGTTAAGGAGTACTAGTTAATCAATCTGTTCTCATGCATTATGCATTGTAACTCTTTGCTTTCCTATACCCTTTATAATTTATTTAATTTATCTTGTGACTTGATTGACACAATTTGAGATGCACCACACATTTGTTTGCTTGGTATATACAAACTTAGAAAAAAAATCCTATATAATTAATATGTAATGTCAAGCTCGTTTTGGTTTAATTTTTATAAGCTTGTAAAAATCTTATGCCACTATTTACATACACTTTGTGTAACTTAGATTTATATTTTTTTAATAACAGTTTATTGTACATTGTTGAACAATATTATGTTTACTACTTTTTTCTTCTTTAACTGTTATTAAAATATTGTGATGTCATCAATACGAATTTTATTGCAGAAAAAGGCTGTACCTTTGTGGTGTCCATTATCTTAGTTTATTTTAGCCTCACTAAATTACGCCTTGATTACTTGTTCGTTTGGAGAGCTACAAATTCAACTAGAAATTAGTGTCGATTGTTGTTTGACATACTAATATTTGATTGGACGAAAAAAATTATTGTAACAAATTACGATTTTTCTCTATGTTTCATTTCAGTTTATGAAACTGTATGCCAAAAGTATTTGTATCCTAATGAAGAGCGCGCAGATAAGATTAACAATGTGTTTTAGTAAAATGATGATATCTATTGGATATTATTAGCACATTAAAAATGTCTTTGTGACCAATCAATAAATCGTCAGGATTTAAAGAGGATCAGTATATTGCTTTTGCTGATATTCCCTGTTCGAGTAAGCGCGTCTGTACCTTAGAATAAAAAGGAATTCTATAAATTTCTATTTTAGGGGGCTACAATAAAGACAGATGAAGAAACTGGAAAAATAGTTATAGCAAGAGTAATGCATGGTGGTGCAGCCGACCGTTCGGGCCTTATACATGCTGGTGATGAAGTTATTGAAGTGAATGGTATAAGTGTGGAGAATAAAACACCAGCTGATGTGCTTTCTATACTGGTAAATTACATGATATTATAGCCCACATTTTTTGTGTTCGTTTTTATTAAGTACTTATTAGCCTAAGATCCCGCTGTAAAATTGCTACGTTGGTTTGTGGGGGATCGACATAAAATTTTGGTGCTTAGTTATAATAGGGGCAATATTTGTGTAGGTTTTTTTCTACTGCTACATCGATGATTTAGAACCTGTGTTTATTATGCCTGCGCAATAGTTTAGAATACAACAACTGGTTATCAACATAGCCATCCATCAAAATGGTCATTAAGATGGATGGCCTTTACAACACGTTTTGTTTCGTCAAATATAGCCTTTTCCACACATTATCCATTAATTCCAATGAACGACCGATTGTAAAAAACGACATAGAATGTAAAGTTACGAGGGTGCCTACCAGCACTGTCCTGAGAATAACCCACAATAAAATCTTTTCTTTTACCATCATTATTACAATATAATATTGCAGCAATTCATACACTCTCATGTTTTTTAACGTCAATTAATTATCTTTTAACAAATGATTTTAATTTAATCAGTGACATCTTTAGAATGTCTTCTGGGGGTATGTTATAAAAACGTATAAGTTACCCATAAATGCGTTGTTTATCTTATACAACATATTGGAATTTATAACAAGTTTATCTTTTAAGTTATATGTCATGCACTCACTTTTTTTCTTTTTTTTAAGAGTCTATAATTTATACACGTAAAACAATTTTTCTAACATATTGTCGATTTATTTATTTAAGTAAATACCAAGAAGCAGCATCGTTATACAAACATGGAAGATTAAAGATTAACAAAAGTCTTATGCTACTTGCCTACTCTTTTACATGTGTTCAAAAATTACGTATTACATAGCAATCAACATATTAATGATAACTAATAAAACTAAATTGATAAATTATTAAAACTAAAAGTAAGTAATTGTAATAAATCATAGTCAATATAATTAACTTATCAAAATTGTATTCGATTAAATTAAGTTGTTATGTAGTCATAGTAAATAGATGGAATTTTATAATTAACATACTATATTTTTCTGTCAGGAGTATTATTGATCAAGAAGAAAGAAGAATACAGCGATATGTATGATAGGAGACTTTCTGATTATTTTAAGTCAAACAAAAAGTTTTTCTGGAAATCAATACAAATTGCCCGAGGGAGATCTACTACCTCGGAGCTTCGTAAAATCCGAAGTTTAGATGGAAGTTTAATAAAAGGAGTAGAATGGATATTGAAGAGATGGAAGGATCATTTTGAAAGTTTGTTTGAAAGAAATGAAGCAGAGGTAAATATGGCCTCTGCGGATAGCAATGAATGTAAGACAAGTGATAGCGAGATTAGTATGGATGACATCATGAAAGCGATAAAAGGTATGAAATCAGGTAAGGCTGCTGGGTATGACAGAGTGTCAGTCGAGATGCTGAAGGCTGGCCGCGGGATTGTGGTAGCTCAGCTGTACTGCCTTTTCAATATATGCTGGGAGAAAGGTCAAGTCCCAAGAGATTGGAGCAAGGCCGTAATTGTCCCTCTATATAAAGGAAAAGGGTCACAGCAGGAGTGCAAAAATTACCGCGGTATCAGCCTTCTTAGTGTCGTCGGCAAATTGTATGCAAAGATATTAATTGAAAGGGTGATTAATGAAACTGATGGGAAAATATGGGACGTGCAAGCGGGATTTAGAAGAGGAATGGGATGTACGGATCAGGTCTTTTCTTTACGGTGCATAACTGAAAAATGTTTGGCTAAACACCAAAAAGTTTATTGCGCGTTCGTAGATTTAGAAAAGGCCTATGATCGAGTGGTGAGGAATGAGCTGTGGTCAACGTTATCTACGTATGGGGTGAGCGGTTGTCTGATCCAAGCATTGAAGTCTCTCTATGAGGGTTCTAGTGCCTGTGTCAGAATAAACGGAGCGTACACGGAGTGGTTTCCTGTCGAAAGAGGTGTTCGACAGGGATGTGTTGCGTCACCATGGCTGTTCAACCTTTTCATGGATAAATGTTTGACAGATTTAAAAGAAAGTATGTATGGGTTAAGAATGAATGAATTACTCATCAAATGTTTACTCTACGCTGATGATCAAGTAATACTTGCGTCATCCGCTAACGAGCTTCAGGAGATGCTAAATATTATGAATGAAGCTTTGAAAGGGAAAGGAATGAAAGTGAATGTAAACAAAACGAAAGTTATGCTTTTTGAACAAGATGAATCTATGATGAATGGCAATATTTTGATAGATGGGGAACAAGTGGAAGAGGTGAAAGAATTTGCATACTTGGGATCTAAATTTACAAAAGATGGAACATGTGAAAGTGATATTTAAAGGAGAGTAAATGCAGGAAATAAATGGTGCTCTGCACGCCTTTATGAATAGCCAGATGGTGTCTCAAAGGGCTAGACTGTGTATGTGGCTGTGCATGCTGGAGTGTTGGTGCCAACACTTATGTATGGTAGTGAAAGTTGGGTATGGCAGAAGAATCACAAAAGTAAAATAAATGCGGTAGAGATGAGAGCGTTGAGAAGCATGAGTAGTATAAAAGAAGACGTAGTGACTAAAATTGAGAAAGGTATGCTTAGATGGTTTGGGCATGTAGAGAGAATGAATGAAAGGAGACTGACAAAAAGAATTTATTAGTCAAGAGTGAATGGGAAAGTTGTAAGGGGAAGACCAAGGCGAACGTTCCTGGACCAAATCCAGGACATTTTAAATAACGGCCAGGTCAAGATTACTCTAAACCGACGAACTTGTATGAAAGGCTTAATGAGAATAAAAGAAGCGAAGGAGATATGCAAGGATCGTGGCAAGTGGAAGGATGTTGTCTCTGCTTACCCCTATGGGAATGAGGCGTGATGCTATGTATGAATGTATGTAAGTTTACTTAGACGATAGAAACGCGTGAACGAATTGGTCTAATTTGAATTAAAATTTATTAAACTAATATGATATTGTAATGATGACGGTAACAAAAAAAATACAAAATACCCGACTGAGTTTGTTGTGGGTTCTTCTTGGATCAGGGCGCGAAGGAACCCTCGTAACCTTAGATTTTAAGTCGTTCTTGAGTACCATCATCATACGTATATTAGAATCAGGGTGAGGAAAAAAACATTATTTGACGATTCAAAAGCGTTGTAATATAGGCATATTACAGCACTTTTGAATAAAGATATTTTGATTTGATTTGACTTTTCCGAACAGCTAATAAAATATGGCTAACTTGCAGTGGCAAGTACAAATAGTTTCATGAGTACTCTCATCTTGCGGCCCATCAAGTTCATGGTCGTTGTCTTCATACTATACGGCTTTAGGTTATGAAAATCAAAATTAAAATATTCTTTATTCAAGTAGGCTCAAAAAGCTCTTTTAAACCGTTAGTAGTCTATGTTTTCGTAAGAAATCTAGCACCAGTTCGGAAAGTTGATTTGACTCGAGAAAAAACTAGGCAGTTACTCCTTCAAATTTAGTTTTGTAGGTATTTTGTTCGGGAATTTTGAGAAATTATGCCGACTTTAGACTATACAAGCGGGAAGAGTTTATGATCTAGTCGGGTGAGACTAAAGTAATCTGTATAAAAATGGACACCACTTTTGATTTATTTTTTAGCAAAGTTCTGAGGGGACCATAACATTTAAATTAGTACCGTCGTTTGGTAAAGGCGGAACAAGAGAGAGTAAAGTTCGAGTCCGGGCGCTTTTCAATTACAACTCTGAAGAAGATCCATATATACCTTGTAAAGAGGCAGGTCTCAATTTTAAGAAAGGCGACATCCTCCATATAGTGTCTCAGGATGATGCTTATTGGTAAGCTTTACTAAAATTCTTAATGGTTAGCTGTTTAAGGTACCTGATCATTTACTATTTTATATTTTTCACCATTAGAAAGCTACAATTTCACTGAAATATATTCTTTCCAAAAAAACTTAGTCACAAAAAATCTTTTATCTCGAGCGCTGCGAAAAAATTGATACTAGAAAAAAAAAGATATACAGCATTATGGAACGTATTAATATTTACGTCCGCAGTACCATATGATCAACTGCTGCAGTTATACCATTATAACTACTTTTTTACATTATAAAAGTGCTGGCAATAATCAAACCATATTATTCGTACCTTTGTATTAATCCCTATCCTATTGAATGATTGTTTAATATATTTTATAAAGACGGTTTCACTACATAAAAACACTTTAAATTATAAAAATCGGACTTTCCATTCAAGAGATAGAATTAATCCAGAAATGTCAATCTAAAGAAAATAATGTATCCCGAATCGGACTCGATTGTGAAATGTTGTGTATTTAGAAGTTCTGAGACAATAAAGTATTACAAATAAATCGCTTTAATATTATAGACGAAAGTTTTTCATTTTGAATTTTTGTTTCTATTTTTAATTATTTATAATAATCAAGCTAAAAATTTCTGGAGCGAAATAAAAAAAATCTTTCAATACTGGTAGAGTATTGTTAAATTTACTAATGTCGGACATTCTACGTAAATAATGTTACGAATTTAAAAATGTATTAGTAAGATATATACTCGTAATAAAGTAAAATCTGTATATTGATTAGATTATGAATGTAAGTATGTATCTAATAATCTGAAAGGAAGTTATTTAAATCTAAGTGAAATAAAACTTTTATGTTAACAAAAATAATTCTATTTCTAATTTCCACGGTCACGAGATCGGTGTCTACGTGGGAGAAACCGCGGGTCATTGGTAGTTAGGTATATATTGTGTATAAATTTCATTTAGTTAGGTCCATCATGCTGGGTCAGTGTGCATTGGCGGGCACATAACCCATAGTTCAATTGACGTAGAAATATTCTTGATTTAAGTAAGCTCAACAAGCTATTTTGAAATATCTGTAACACGGTAACGAATCTACCAATTCGGAAAATAAATTCCTTTGTGTAGAACCTTGAGTGTAGTTTTTTATGAATTTACATTGTATGACTGAGTTTCCCTGTACAAGTAAATGAAGTAAAAAATATATATATCTTTTAAATTATCTTCTATACACACCGGCATATTCAGCGCAACATAAAAAAAGGTTTCATATCAGTATCATAACCTTATATGATACTGATATCGAATATTTTTTTATGTTCCGCTGAATATGCCGGTGTGTATATTATAATGTTTTGTGTGTGATTACTTTCTAGACATGTTTCTTAAATGAAGTAAAATTCCTAAATTTAAAACAGATTGAGGTGTATTGTTAACATATGTACGATCAACGCGGCAAATAATTAATGAACGTATTTTTTAACCTAACATAGGGCGTTACAAGACAGCGTTTATTTCTTTCTTGTAATAATTTTTTTTTTTTTAAATTACAATATTATTCAATATTATTCAACCCCACATCAGTTTGCCTTGCATGACATACTAGCCTAGAAAGGCAGATTTCCTCACTATGATTTCCTTCATTGAATATCATAGCCATATATTGGTTCCCGAACTCCTCTCCCTTTCTGTTGCAATGCCATGAGATAATGCTCCAACGCTTCCCCTCCATTAAAAAGTAAGTCAAGTTTTATTATATTATATTTTTTTTTCATTGGATTTATTAAATCGTTGGTAGAAATGTGCGTTCGGTGTGCCAGTGGCTGATAAACATGTTATTAGAATATAAGTTATTTAGAGGTTATAAAAGGTTTTATATAGAGGTTAATGTTAAGGATTTTAATTTTAGGTGGCAAGCCCGTCGTGAAGGAGATCGCGTAATGCGGGCTGGACTAATACCTTCCAGGGCTTTACAGGAAGGACGCATAATACACGAGCGCCAAGCTGATCCTCAAACTATGGATGGTATATTTTTCTATATCTATATATATTAAGACTGAAGAATTTGCTTCAACGCGCTAATCTCAGGAGCTACTAGGAATATTAAAAAAAGTTTTTTTTTTCACGCTAAGACCAATAGAAGCGGAACATCAATGAAATATGTTTCAAAATAGGTTTTTCCTTTTAAGAGCTTTCGCTGCGAGGGCAATGTAATGTATGAAAGCGTTGTTCCCTTTAAATGTTCTAAAAAATTCCGCGACAGCGTATGCTTTTCTTTTAATGTTGGCCTACTATAAATTTTGAAGTGAAACTTCTTTAGGCGCATGAAGGTAAAATTTTTACAGATGCAACGAGTAATTAGCATCACAAAGATAGGCAGCGTTTTTTATGCAAATTCGTTTGAAGGTTTGGTAGTTTTAATATTTACAAATAAATTTGAATAATTTCTATTATTGAACTTGACGTGATTTCTAAAAAATACGTGGCATTTTTTTTTACAATTCGTCATTTGAGATTTTAATAAATTATTTGTTTTAATTTTCGACACTTCATATTTTAACAACGATTAAACTCATGAAATTCCTAACACGTCCTACTTTTTCCCTTCTTCTAAGTCTCAGAAATCTGAAGTTTTAGATTTGTATAAATATAAACATGACTTAAAAATTAGTTTACCAAAGAAGTTTCACTTCTCACATGTGTACATTGTACGCACGCACTTTTTTTATGCAAACCAAATTTGCATCTTGCTAGAATTGCGCGGATCATCTAGTACATAATATACTAGATGAACTCGCGACTTCGCCTGCGTGGACTGTTTTTTTGGTAAATTTTCTTATAATTTGTTTTGTGTCTTCAGAATTTTTTCGTTTTTATGTTGTATAAAAATTGATTTATTCTTCTCTAACTAGATTTGTTAATTTTGCTCTGTAATTGGGTTTAATAAAATTAATAATGGGCCCTTTTTAATAAAAATAAAAAAATAAACAAAAAACTATCAGTTACGGGACAACTGGTAGAAAACATAGTACAAACTTGTAAGTAAGACACAGGCTAACTTGTTAGTATAGTAAAAAACAAACACTGCATTAAGTTGATTAAGTCAATTAAGCGGTGAAAGAGATGGTGAATTGTCGAACGGAATGGAAAGAGAGTCGACGTGGCGATGCTTCCCAACGGCATAACGTGCGTCTCAAATCAAAAATGCTCCTCAACGATGCAAAAATACATTTTTTTCTATTTGTTCGTAGGTAAACCTGCACTTTGCAGTCCATCAACAGCGAGTTCGGATTGTGGTCCTAAGACTCCTTGTTCGCCAACACCAAACGCCACGGCTCTGCTGCCTTGTAAATCTATACCTAAAGTAAAGAAGGTGATATATGATATAAAGGAGAATGACGATTTTGATCGGGAAATTATTCCAACGTATGAGGAGGTGGCTAGATTGTATCCTCGACCTGGATTCGTCAGGCCTATAGTGCTAGTCGGAGCACCGGGCGTTGGACGCAATGAATTGAGAAGGAGGCTCATAGCTACCGATCCGGAGAAGTACGTCACGCCAGTACCATGTGAGTAATGCTGATAGACTGTACTTTAATATGTATGTAACGTTTTATTAAAGTCTCACTGCAGGGCACAACCTCATCTTTCATAAAAGACAAGGTTTTGTACATTTTTTCTATACTGACAGTGTCCTTATTGATCTCTTAATAATTCTTACAATGTCATGATGGTCCAGTTGTTAGCCACGTGGATCCTTAGTTTTGCGGATTCGAATTTTGGGCGTGCACCACTAATTTTTCTTTGTAAAACCTATGTGCCTAATTGTTTTCTTTAATATTCGTGAAGACGTCATCAGGAAATCTGTATGTCTCTGGAGCCTCACAATGTTTTCTTTAATCGACAAAAACAATGATAATTTCAAACAAAATATAGGTATACAGGTTTTAAATTAAGAGGAACTAACAGGCACTACCTACTCTGGTTTATTACGAGACTCTCTGGAAAAGAATCCACGTGTCTTACCAGTAGAATATCATGGATTCAAGAAATTACATATATGCGAATTAAGTTACAAAGATGATCTTTGTATCTCGTCGCTCCAACCGATGGACGTCCACTGCTGGACATAGGTCTCACGTAATGACGTCCACAAGGCCCGATCTTGCGCCGCTTGGCTCCAGCGGCTGCCGGCGACCCTCTTTATGTCGTCGGTCCACCTTGTGGGGGGTCTCCCTACACTGCGTCGTCCGGTGCGGGGTCGCCACTCCAGCACCTTTGGCCCCCCAACGTCCATCGGACTATGTGCCCCGCCCATTGCCACTTCAGGTTCGCGATTCGCAGGACTATGTCGGTGACTCTGGTTCTACTACGGATCTCTTCATTTCTGATTCGATCACGTAGAGAAACTCCGAGCATAGCCCTCTCCATCGCACGCTGAGTGACTCTGAGCTTCCGCATGAGGCCCATAGTCAGCGACCACGTCTCAGAACCGTAGGTCATCACTGGCAACACGCACTGTTCGAAGACTTTGGTCTTCAGGCACTGAGGGATATTGGACGAAAAAGTCTTCCGGAACTTCCCGAACGCTGCCCAACCGAGTTGGATTCGGCGGTTGACCTCTTTCTCGAAATTGGACCTACCTAGCTGGACTATGTGTCCCAGGTATGTATACTCGTCAACAATTTCGAGTGTAGAGTTCTCAACGATGACTGGGTGGAGCGGAACATGGATATTGGACATAACTTTCGTCTTATCCATGTTCATTTTTAGGCCCACCTGTCGAGAAGCTCTGCTGAGGTCATCGAGCATTGCATTGAGATCTTCCAGAGTCTCTGCCATAATGACCACGTCGTCGGCAAACCGTAGATGAGTGATGTACTCGCCGTTGATGTTGATGCCCAGTCCGTTCCACTCCATAAGCTTAAACAGGTCCTCCAACGCCGCAGTAAAGAGCTTCGGGGAGATAACATCTCCCTGTCGCACTCCACGCTGCAGTTGGATAGACGCTGTGCTTTGGTCCTGTATACGGACTGACATGGTGGCGTTTTCGTACAAACACTTCAACACGTGTATGTACCGGTGGTCAATTCGGCATCTCTGCAAAGATCTCAACACGGCCCATGTTTCCACCGAATCGAAGGCTTTCTCATAGTCCACGAACGCCAAGCAAAGTGGCCGATTATACTCCTCGGTCTTCTGTATAATCTGCCGCAGCGTAAAGATGTGGTCTATGGTACTAAAGCCTTTTCGGAATCCGGCTTGTTCGGGAGGCTGGAAGTCGTCAAACTTGCGAGCGAGACGATTCGTGATGACCCTCGAGAACAGTTTATAGACATGACTTAGCAGCGCAATAGGTCTATAGTTCTTCAATAAGGTGTTGTCACCTTTCTTGAAGAACAGAACTACCACGCTCCTATGCCATGCCTTGGGCACCGTGCCTTCCAGGATGACGGAATTGAACATTCGCTGAAGGACTTTAAGAATGGGTTTTCCACCCGCCTTCAGGAGTTCCGCTGTGATTCCGTCATCACCCGGTGCCTTGCCGTTCTTCATCTGTTTGAGAGCCATACTAATCTCGTACAAGCTGACGTCCGGGATATCTTCGGTATAATGCCGGGTCAGTTTGGCACGGGGATCTTTAGCCAAACTATCAATAGGCTTGCAAGTCGATGTGTACAACTGTCCATAGAAGCTCTCAACCTCCCTCCGAATCTCAGGTCCAGATGCAATGAGTTCGCCGTTATGGGTCTTCAGCCGCGTCAACTGGCTCTGACCGATAGACAAATCTTTTGCGAACACTTTAGTGCCTTTGTTGCGTTCGATGGTATCTCGTATACGCTCGGCATTAAAGTGTCGCACATCACGCTTTTGCGATTTAGAGATCTGTCTATTGATCTGCCGATATGCGGACGCGTCTGCTGTAGACTGCAAGCTCATTGCATGTCTCTGTTCCATGAGATTAAGAGTATGGTCTGAGAATCTCTTGGTTTGCTTTTTACGGGGTTTATAAAATTTCATCCCAACCGTATGGACAGTTTCCACTAGCCTATCGTTTAGCTCGTCCACAGATTCGCAATCCTCGAGGCAGGCGAAGCGGTTTTGCAGCTCTAGTTGAAAGCTCTCGGGGTTTTGGATATGCGCGCGAGTGGGTCGGAGCGTAGACTTCACCAGTCTGAACCGCTCTCGGTGTACGTTGATATTCAATGTGCCTCTTACCATACGGTGATCGCTCCCAGTTTTCACTTGATTGATCACAGAGACATCATTGAATATGTTCCGTTTCGTAGACATGATGAAGTCAATCTCGTTTCTCGTGGAACCATCAGGACTCAGCCAGGTCCATTTTCGGAGCGGCTGTTTCTTGAAAAAAGAGTTCATCATATAGAGTCCCTCCTTTTCCATGAAATCAGCGAGCATCTGTCCCCTCTGGTTCCGTTGCCCATACCCAAATTGCCCCACTCTCAACTCTGCCCCGCTTCGTTCGCCGAGTTTTGCGTTGAAATCACCCATAACAACGTTGTAGAAGGTCCTAGAGGTATGCATGGCTTTGGAAATGTCCTCATACATAACCTCTACATCATCATCTGGATGCGATGATGTGGGTGCGTAAACCTGGATGACCTTCAACGAATACCGTTTGGTAATTCTGAGTATCAGGTACGCTACCCTGTTGGACACGCTGTTAACTTCTACAACGCTGTTGACGAGAGATTTGTGGACGAGGAACCCGACACCACCTTGGGACTGGTGTTCGCCCTCCCGGTAGTAGAACAAGTTACCGGATTTGAGGATTATCGTGTCCTCCCCCTCTCTACGGACTTCCGACAATCCTATAATATCCCAGTGTAACTTGTTTACTGCTTCTTCCAGTTCGAAGATCTTTTCGTCGGTCCTCAAAGTGCGTGCGTTGTATGTTGCCAGGTCAAGTCGTCGGGGTTGGCAGCGGAATCTCTTCCGGAGATTCTTAGCACCCCCTGCCCCGCCGTTACCATAACCGCTGCCAGAGCTAGGAATAGCGGGGCTGCCGGGGACTGGGGGCCGTTGCTGCCTTGTAACTATCATTAGTGGTTTTGCCGATAATCACCACGCTTGGCAGGCGGGTTGGTGATCGCAGTGCTGACCTTCTCGCACCGATAACGCTGCTGCCCGTTATCGGTCTGTGGTATTTAGGTCAGCTATATAGAATGGTTATACCGCCATTTGTCGGTCGCCAGAGCCTCGTCGGTAGGAGCAGGGTGCACCGCGTGCAGGTGAGGTTGGCGTTTGGAGAAACGGACTGGGACGCGTTTCCCCCTTACACCACACCCCTTGTATCTATTATATTATTATTACTAAAGTGATCGAACGTTTGGCGTTACTCTGACGTGGGCATTTAGACTACGTAACCTGCAAAGTTTACTAATGCTAAAAAAATGTATGATTATGAAGCGGTAGCAATCTTTGAAAGTTACGTTGTCTAAGGGGGCTGCTTTTGTATTGCATATTGGTTAACACTTGACTATTTATCAATTTCCATATTGTTAACAGTAAACAAAGAATAGGTAATATTCATGTTTTATATGTAATGACTGTTCACGGCGTATAAATATTATAAAAATGTTGTACGTCCATAAAAATATTGACTCTTTTACGAAAAAAAGTGAATGCATCTCATATAACTTAAGAAATAAAAATAAAATTGTTGTAAATTCTAGTAGGTTACCTAAAATTGACAAATCATTCAAGGGTAACTGTATATGTTTCTATAACAAGCTCCCATAAAAAGTTACAAAGATGTCTGAGAAAATTTAAATCTTTTATTAAAAGAAAGTTAATTGAGAAATCATTCTAGAATTTAAAGGAATACTTAGAGGATAATAAAGCGTGGGAGTGAATGAATTGCTCTATATATATATCTTGATATAGAATAAATTAAAATATATATTCTAATGATGATGATAAAAAAGACGTACACCCGACTGAGTTTTAATATCATCATCAAACGTACATTGATATAATGTATGGAAAAAACGATATTTGACGATTCAAAAGTGCTGTAATAGGCCTTTGATGCAGCCGGCTCATTTCGATGATTCTGGGAGGGAGCAGGCGATGCGCAAACCTACGCCTCATATTTCCTGGCCTTCTCCGTCTGAGTGGGGGACGTTGGCGGCATTCTGCCTCGCCCTTTCCGATGCCTTCTTCAGCGATATAACAGATTCGCAAAAAGAGGCAACTGCTCTCCAGCCCGGCTCGTTAGCAACCATTGTGTCAACTATGCTAGCTCTAGCCGATCAGCGACACTAAGACCTGTCGCTGAGATCCCCAGACGGAACACCCCGCCAATGCGTGGTGTGCCTAATCCATGAGGGCGCCACACTCGTGGCAGGCGTTCGATTCCTTACAACCGACAATCTGATGCAGGTATTTACCAAATGTCATGTCCCGTCAGCACCTGCACCAGTCTATAGGAGAGCGATCCATAACCCTCTGGATAACCATTTTTCCAGGTGGGGAAGATTCGCCTTCACTATGGCCCTTCCGATACTGGGGATTCTATCCGAAAGGACCCTAATCCTTGGAGCGTCGTTGCCATTAGGCACGCCGTCTCTAAATCTTGCATCCGACTTGCACTGGTAGGCGGCAGCAAGAACTACTGCTCACCATGGAGGATCACCTGCTAGAAGGGTGCCGCAGTACACGACACAGTACGGTATCCCCGTCTTGCTCTAACCGCTGTCATCCTTTGCGTAGAAGGGTTTTCGTACAAGGGGAGTTCGTTATTCGGAGTTGTCAGAACATCGACCCACACGGGTGCCCCGTACAGCGCCATACTAGCTATCACCCCGGCATATATTTCTGCAGAGCGCTCCTGGTTCTATATTGGGCAATAGCTGTCCAAATGCAGCAGCCACATTATTGAGCCGAGGGGTAAGTCCTATAAAATGTGTCGCATAGTATAAGACCCAGATACTTCATCTGGGTCTTTACTTCTACTATCCCACCTCTCAAATACCCTTGCGTGGTCCATGGAACAATAGAGCTTCTGTTTTAGTTGTGGACACTTTTAAACCCGGACTTTAGATTCTATCCACCACCACCACACGCGAGAAGGGCGGCCTCCTCGAAGTTCCTTCCCCGTGCCGTGACGAGGGTGTCGTCAGCATAACATAGCACCTTCATGCCGGGGAGGAGCGGGCATCGCAGGATCCAGTCGAAATCCACATTCTGCTGTAATAGGCTTACTTGAATAGGGATATTTTGACTTTGTACAATTCTTTTGTCTTTTATGGTACGATGACTTTCAATCTCATTTGCAATAGATAAATTTTATAAATGAAAATTTTAAAGATGAGTCCATAAGCTGTCATAGACTCACCCACTATTTCAAATATAGCTAGCAGGTACGCGCACGTCTGCGTTTGCGTATAAACCCGCCTTAAAGAAACGCGACATCTATTTGACGCTTGGTACTTGCGCCCGCAAACCGTGACAATAATCATAAGCTTTGAAATCATGCGATTGCTTTATAAAAGCAGTGACACAGTTAATAAAAGCTGATTTTACCGCCGTTTGAATATTAAATTCAAACGCCGGTAAAATTAGTTTTAACAAACCGGAAAAATCTACCAATGACATTTTATGGTTCCACAGCTTTGTTTTTGTCGATTTTTTTGTAAAGAAAATAAAGGTTATAATGAATTATTCTGAACTCAAACTATATCTAGTATCATATTAGGTACCATCTATAACATTGGTGTAGATTGCAAATGGCGGCATTTCGCTACGGTTTACGATGTCCAGGTTTTACATTTTGTGCGCATGTCTGTTGTGCTAAATCTAGATTTCAGGAGCGGGGAAGGCTTCCCACGCATTTATTGATTTTATAAGGGGAAGTCTTTTCTTCGTACCTATTTACGATGAGAATATGTATCCATAATTAGTTAAAACATTTTGTTTTTGCTTTGAAATTCACAATATTAAACCTGTTTTTCGGACTAGGATACGCACCTAAGGACGAGAAGCATTTCAAATTTATAGACTATAGAATTTGGTTTTAGAAAAATACATTGAAATGATAATTTAACATCTAAATTTTATTCATTGTTACTATATAACTCGTTCTATTAATATTCAGTTCATATTCACTTTGGGTACAATTACTCGTCTCATCAATGCCATAGTGATACATATTTCAGATTAAAGACTTATCTCAAATTTAGTGCCGGTTTATTGAAAATAAAACTAATGATACTTTCAGAACGTAAAAGGCATTCAAAATTGGAGACCACATTTTTAAATAGAAAAGAGTGTTAAAGTAATAATAGAAACAATATGAAACTCTAGTGATCATTATTTTTTAAAGCTATATCCAATATATGTTATTTCTGAAAGAACTTTATATAACTTTCGATATTTCAATGTTTTGAAAATCTTAAATTTTGTTTATAAATAAATATATCTAGACTGTGATCTATTTAAACAAGTAGGGAGATTTAATTTTCTATTCACAAACTATTATATTTCTACAAGGAAAAATCAGATCTATCCGCGGATGGCATTTTCATTGTTGTATACATATTCCCTGTCACAATGTTAGACCGCGATGAACACTGAAACTACTCAACCGGTTTTGAGGACTTTTTTCATTGTTTGTTTTTGTGTCTGCTTATCACTTAGGCACATAGGTTTTATTTTAATTTATAATAAAAAGAGATATTTTATTCCAATTTTTTTAACCGGGAAATCGTTATGTATGAGCTGTACAACCACATTACTTATATATAAGCATCGAATAGGTGTAGTATAAATCACTCATTTAAGTTTATGCACACGAAGTTGCGCGGGTCACTCGTTCCTTTTTATTACTAACAGGTTAGAGCTTGACTGTGACCAGGCCTAATTGTAAGTGACGATACAGTGATTTACCTTTTATGGTTTCTACACAGCATCATACCGAAATGCTTAGCGGTACGTCTTTGTTGGTAGGGTGGTAACTTGCCACGGCCAAAGCCTCCCACCAGTCCAGACTCTAACAAAACAGGAAACGCAATTTCCTAAATTCACTCTGCGGATCGATTCGGAGACATCTGCTAGCAAAGCGAGTACTCGCACCGTTGGGCCAGCGAGGCCGTTAATTCAAAATAATTCACTTGACTTGAAATTTAGCAGTGACTCCTTTCGCAATGTAGAGCTTTGCTAACTACAGATTTCCCCATATTTTCACGTAATAGAAATTTTAGCGTGTCACAGCTATATATTTATTAATGTATAAAATTAATCGTCGGAATGACGCAGTTAAGTTTAGTTCACCTTTGCCCGGGATGTGTGATTTGCGCATGCCCGTATCTAGGTATCCTTGATGGGCTACAGGGTAAGGGATAGCGTCTGTTGCAATTATTGATTTTTTAGGAGCCACCCCGATGCCCTGACTACTAAAACGTTTTATGTATATTATATGAGTCTTTTCTTCTAATTTGTCATATTAGCTAAGGATATAAGCATAAAATCACGACACCAGTAGTGTTTAAATTTAGGCTCTTAGATTAAAATTATTTCAACTCATGAAACCCACAATTCTTGTATAATATAATACATGACTATGAAGTGTCTCGTTGGGGCAGTGGTGCGAGTATTCGCTTTGCTAGCAGAGGCCCCGGGTTTGATCTCTCTTAAGGCGAATTTAGAAAATTGTATTTTTTAATTTGTCTGAGTCCGGTCTGGTGGGAGGCTTCGGCCGTGCCTAGTTACAACCCTACCAGCAAAGACGCATCGCCAAAAAGAGAGATTTGTGTTTCGGTACGACGTAGAAACCATAAGAGGTATATCGCCACTTACCAGATTAGCACGCTTGAATCTTAGACTGTATCATCACTTCCTATGAGGTGTGATCACAGTCAAGCGCTAAACAATCAGCAATAAAAAAAAAAGAAAGCCGTTTCAAATATCGACACCAATACGGTTGTTGATATTATGTAATTAGGTAACACAAACTCCTGTCACAAAATTTCTTTGGCTTACATATTATATTACACAGTTTTTTTAACATCTTATTACGTAAAATTCAAAACTGCCGGGTTCGAACCTTCCATGGGGCATATCAAATTAATTTTAATTTTTCTCTCAAAGAAACAACACTATTTACGCCCGGAGTTATGTTGTGAATACATATCGGAACTCCCCAATTAGTTATTGTCTGGATCTACATTTTGCTCTTATTGCGGTAAGACTATCTTTGTACGAAAAGTGTTATTTCGGTTGTATTTTTATTTACTAAATTTTTTTAAATTATCTTGATAATTCGAATCACGCTTGTAATACACAAGTTTTACTAACAAACAATTTTGTTAAGTTCTTGAAATTTTCAAAATAATTGGACAATTTGTTCCTGGATCATAGTTTCAAAAATTCAATTTGGAATAACTTTTTTTTCAGAATGGGTTTCAATCTTAAAATAAATGGTTTTTATTCTAATCAATACAATTAAAGACAAGTCTTTGTTCTATGTTATTTAAAAATAACATGAAACAAAGACTTGTTGCGCGCATCGTCTGGAATCTAATGGAACCCTTGACATTGGGCGTTGTTCGCTCCTGAAATTTCTAAAATCGATAGACATTACCTACCCACGCAACCTTATTGCGCATCGGGCCTGGTCCAACCCTGTATCAGGGTCGGAGAAATCTTTAACTTGGCGCAGGCGCGTAGCTCTGTTATACGTGTTTCCAGAATTCCCGGGGCTCATTTTTAGTTCGGTTTTGTATCGGTTCGGTTGTGTTCTTAGTTTTTTTTTATTAAATACCTCTTTGTTCTGTCCCTTTGTTAAGCTTTTCGGTGTAATAGTTTTGGAAATATTTTTTAACTCAGATACATCTCGTGCCCAAAAGCCTAGTGAGCAAAATGGAAAAGAATATATGTTTATTACGCGTGAAAAGATGGAGCAGGATATCTCTGATGGGAAGTTCATAGAGCACGGCGAGTACAAAGGC
The DNA here is from genome assembly GCA_015832385.1 of Elymnias hypermnestra. NCBI lineage: Eukaryota > Metazoa > Arthropoda > Insecta > Lepidoptera > Nymphalidae > Elymnias > Elymnias hypermnestra. The sequence continues at coordinate 1,498,200 of JACTOM010000048.1, read as the reverse complement.
AACCTCTATGGAACTTCCGCAGAGAGTGTGGAAACTGTAGTCAATTCAGGTAAGTATCGTGTTATGTAATTTTGATTTTACATTTTTTCTTACCTGTTTTTATATACCTTAATATATGTTATTGTTTAAATTAACTGTTTTATATATTTTGTTCGTAATATCCGTTTTATTTTTTCTGCATTTTTTTTATTAACCTTTTCTATGTATATTTATCAGTTTGGTGTGCGAAATAGTTATTTTACATCACTAATTCTTTGGTGATAAGCCTAAGCGATATGCACAGCGAGGATTCACCTAGAGTAGTATTTATAATATTTTTATCGAACAAGAAGATGCCATCTTATATAACAATGCGCTAAAGAGCATGCGCGGCATCGAGTTATTGATCGTGCCTTTTTGAGTACATGCGCAGTCGGGTTTATTTTCACACACATGCGCAGACAGAATTTCTTTGTTCATATTGAAGCAGCAGACGCCATTTTGTGTTACAGACTTGTGCATTATTTTGCTGGCCTTTTTTCTTAAACAGTCGTCGTTAAGCATATCGTTTAAAATATTTTTTATTTCTCTTAGCGGCTTAGCGATTTTGTTCGCAGGATTTTTCTTAGGAATAGAATGAAAATGATTTTTTTTTTCGAGTATATTCGATTTAGGATTTACAGTATATTCGATATTGCGATGATTAAAAGAAACACACATGAGAATTTTTTATAAGAAGGATCGTTCGACTATTTCGACATTCCCTAAATGTTTCGCTCTTGCTCTTTTTTGGCTTATTTAAACTTCAGCATTACATGTTTATAAACGAAAAAGGAATATACATGATTTCTTTGTCAGTAACTGCGCATGCGAAATGAATGTTTTCGTGAAAAAACCTTATCACCGAAAATCGTAATTTTATATCGAATTATAATAATTATTTAGCTATCTCTCGTATCTTACACCTAATGAGTGTCAATATACTTCTGGGAAGTACGCCTTAGAGCGACATGCGCAGTGTGAAAATCGATAATACACATGCGCAGTGTGAAATCGATAATACACATGCGCAATGTGAAAACAATGAATACACATGCGCAATATGAAGATTTCCAATATTCATGCGAAGTTTAATGATTTACAATACATACGCATTTGAAAATCAATTCTTTGTTTCAAAATGTACATAGGAACATAATAACAGAAGGTTTTATAAACATTCAACAATAAGATGACAACTTGAGATACTAGCATGATTGCTTTGTTTAACTCAGGGTTAATTAATCTACATTAATAAATATTTAGAGGTAGGAGTCATAGCTTTTCATATTAAAGTGCAAATGCGCGTGTGCAAAATTTTGTCTATAAATGCGCAGATGATGTGATGTATATTCTATGAGGATCATTATTTAGTTTTAATTTAGAAGTTGTCTAATGAATTTGCTTATGGTTCATGTGTAAAGGTTAAAAACGACAAAATGGTATTTTGAGTATTTTAATAATTTTGGAAGATAGGGACCAGCATGCGCAATTCGAAGATTTACGATATAAATGCGCGCGAAAAATATGTGTCCAAATTCGGGGATACGCCTTCCATTTGACATGTTAGATGCTTTATAAATACTTAGAAATTGACATGTCACCTTGAGTTAGTATTGTGAGATCTTGTTGATATTTCGTTTAATATTCAATTATTGAGATTGTAGATTTTTTAACCACTAATTTTGCGTTAGTTCAGTACCCGAACTTCAAACTATGACTAATTAATTATTTAGATTGTATTGTATTATATTAGATTGTATATCATGTCATTAAATTATTACGTCATTTTTAGGGCGAGTTTGTGTGTTGAGCCCTCACTGGCAAGCTCTGAAGATGCTAAGAACGTCTCGACTGCGCCCTTACATCATTTCTATAAAACCGCCGGCATTAGAAACACTCATTGAGACTAGAATTACTGCGAATGCGCGCTCTACTTTTGACAAGGAATGTTCCAGAGCATTTACGGTTAGTATACTGATATTTTAAGTAACTTGTTTTATCAATTATATTTTTCTACTTGGTTTCGTAAATAGACCACAAGCCGCAGGATGAATGGATATGAATTATATTTATGAGTTACTATAAAAAACCCCTAAATTAGTAATAAAATATCTATATTTTGTTTCCTTAAAAGAGTCTATATCGCGAAAGGAATATCGAGTAACATATATGTATATATACGAGTACATATGAATGAATAATTAGTATTAGTAATGTAACCCATTTTGGAATCCAACTGAACAAAAAGAATCATCAAAATCGGTCCAGCCATTTAGTTCCGTCACACATACACACACACACACACACATACCGATGTACATAAAGATGAGATGAATGTTAATGCAACTCGAGTTTCTGTCTCAGCAGTTGTGATTCGGATCCAGTTGAATAACTTCATTCCTGTTTTTAGGAGGAGGAATTTTCTGATATAATTAGGTCTTCGAACCGCATTAACTTCTTGTACGGTTATATGTTTGACGAGGAGATAGTGAATGAAGATTTGGCTGCGGCGCTGACACAGTTGCTGAAACTGGCATGGAGGGTGCAGTCAGAACCACTCTGGGTACCGGCGGCGTGGGTTCAGTGAGGGGTATCTGATTCCTTTAAATTCTAGTTTAATTTTTATGTTATATAGGATAAAAATTCCGTTCAGTTGTTAATTTGTTTGTGTTATGTATTGATTTTTAGTTATACAACCCTAGAATAAGTTACTGTTAGATTTCTCTCATATCGCTAGCGAAATGGGATAGTTTTGATGTTAGTAGGTGTTTATTGTATCTAATAATTAATTTTGATGTTGTAAATATGTATATATTGTATTACCACTATGCCTTTTTATAATTCAAGTAAGTTTGCCGTCACATTTATTGAAATTTTAGTTTCATGTCCAATGTCTAAAATATATAACAAGCTTTCTGTGTATTTGACGTTAATATTTATTTATAAATGGTATGGAATTATATACAGTATATGATAGTAAATTGAACTAACATATATTTCCAATTCTCGCAAAGTGCTATTTCTGAGTAATATTCAGAATATGATTGTTTATTGAATACTATCCCATTACGGAAGCTTTTTTAGAGTTATTATTAGATTGCCGTTATATTATATTATTTACATAAAGTTGATCCACTATGTCTAATGAACATTTTTCTAAGAAGATGCCAAGCCAAGCATGTTAAAGTTAAAATGAAAACTTACTTTTCTGGGATGTTAATCACCGCTATATTATCATAAGTCGACAGGCGAGATTGGCAGACAGCAAGAACTATACACAGAATGATATATAAGGAAAATAACAAAAGCCATAGCATATATACAAAACACTGTCTTGGCAGCATAATAAAATTATTATGTTTGAAAACAGTGGATCATTATTTGAATAATCATATAATATTTTATTTTTATCATATGTAAGTACTCATATATTGTTTTAATTTCAAATATTTATGTTATCTACATATGATATTAAAGTATACAAATTATACTTACTATAAAAAAAGTGTAGATTTATTATAAATATAATACTTATTGTCGGAAAGGTGACATATTCTTAAATATTAAGCAGTATTTTATTCTATCAATTTATCATATTAATAGGATACATGATGGAACTTATTACAATTGTATATTTAATATAATTATTGACATTTTGTGATGAATATATAATGACGAAAGCCTCTAACGTACTTTATTATCACAATTTTTTTTAATAAACTATTTGAGCTTTTTTTATTGCAATTACGTAGTAAAAAGTTATGTATATATATATATATATATATATATATATATATATATATATATATATATATACACACACATATACATCAAATAAATTTGTGATCACATTGTAAAACGAAAATTTTATGGGAAAAATACATGTGTTTGATAGTATTAAGATCAGAATAAGCTAAGGAAAATAAATACTAAAGGAGGCGAAAGCGGAGTAAAATATACTAAATAAACCTGGTTCTATATTCGTAATTTAATGTATGTCTAATTCCACCTAACATAGCTCAAAATATATGTTAAACAATGACGTCCTTATACGATGTCTCTGTCTCATATTTGACAAGTTCAGCATCTGATTGATTATAAAGTAGCCTGTAAATATTTTTAATAAATAGTTTTATGGCATTCCATAATAATAAATATAATACTTTCATTTTGTTTTAACTTATACTTTACTTAATACGCCCTCGTTAGTGCTTCATTGCAGAATAAGGGAATGATAAAAAAATGAGATTTTTACAACAAGATTACATAAATTGTTTTTTTCCAAATATTGATCCAAAGTTATAATTTCCCAGTGATTGTATATGAGGGAATGGCAACTGTGCTCCAGTGTTCTTTCCGGCGCTGTGTAGCACACATCGTATGCCTCGTCATTGGAAAGTAATAAGAGCATAAACTCTTATTATCAGTACGATTTTCTTACATATTTCGTATTTTATTTAGCACATGTTGTGGGGCATACATATTTCTAGTTTTCTAAATATTCCACATATACAGATAAATAGGTAGAAGCACTAATTGAGATCTTAAGATTCAAATTCTTAACTTCCCAGTGATTGTAATGAGGAAATAGGATCTATGCTCCAGTACCCTTTCCAGTACTGTGTAGCATTCATCGTATGCCTGAACTCATGCACCTATTTCTCCCTCGATATACTTTTTGCCTTCATTGAAAAATAATAAGAGTAATTATCAATACAAAATAACTCTTATTAATGCAAAATAATATTTTATTTATTTTCTGCATGGGCATACACATTTTTTCTTCGGTTTATGTGATTCACACATAAGTTCTACTTTACACGACTGTTTTGCGCTGTTACTGTTGCTGTTTTCCATTAGTATAATATGATAAAAAAAAAACAAAAAAAAAAACAAAAAAAAAGTAAGAAAAAGCAAAAAAATAATAATAATATAAGACGCTAGATAAATATATTTTGAGAGTCGTGGCACACCAATTCAGAAAGAAATATATAGTGTGTAAAGAGAGAAATAACATTTTTGTGCTATTTTAGTAATAATCAATAGCTCTAAATAATGATAAGTTGGTACTAAATGTTTTATTAAGCCAGTTAGTTTATCTTATATTTTTCTTAGATATTTTTAATTTATTTAAATTTTTTTTCAAAATAACATACCAAGAAACACCAATTTTTTATAGCAAAATTTTGAAGATAATGATTATTGTCCTCATTATTTTCATATACCATCCACAAAAACAGTAAACTATAATGCCAGCTACCCACCCGAGAAAACAGTTAATCTTCAACATTTCATATGCAGGGGCAAATGAACGGTTACGTAGTTAAAAAAAAATAACTCCAAAATGTCTAATTGCTTGCGTACAGCTATTGTATAATTGTGATAAAAGTAGCTAAAAAAATTGTTTAGATATTTATTTTTGTTTGTAGCTCGATAAGAAGTACGTTGTTAAGAAATCTACTTTAAAACAGAGCCATCACATGTATGTTTAGGTATAAGTCGTTTTGTTGTTGAATAAAATAAAAAATAAAAAAAAAATCCGTTACTTACCGTTACTTTTATCATGCTGCTGATTAGTTCTTATTGCTAAATTGTAAAGTGATCTGGCTATGCTGCCGAAATAGTTCGTATTGCTAAATTATAAGGAGACCGTGTCTATGCTGCCGAATAGTTCGTATTGCTAAATTATAAGGAGGTCGGCCCAACCAGCCGAATAGTTCGTATTGCTAAATTATAAGAAGTTGAAGTTATTGAATCGCTTTGTTTAGTTGTAAATCTTATCTGATCGTATCACTCTGCTCTGAATAGTTTTAATTTGACCGCTTGACTATTTACTATTTCTCTTTATTATTGTTCACTAATTCTCTGTTATATTACTAATGCTATTGCTTTTTAAAAAGTTACTTGTGCAGTAAATATGACTTTTGAGACACGACTTTGGTCATTTCATCAACTTCTTTTTTTAACTTATCGGGATTAAGTTTTTACGTATGCTAACGTGTTTTATTCAATTTTTAATTTTATTTTAATTGTTATATTGTTTGTTTCCCACTAAGTATCGTAAGAGAAAAGCTGGTTATATGAATAGGAAAAGGATTTCAACATATTTTGTATTAGTAATAGCTAGTTGTTAGTTTGTACCGTAGGACAGTTTTATCCGCTGAGTAATTTGATCCGAAGCCACAAAGACATGAGTGGCTAAGTAGTAGCCGTAAATATTAAGTCATTGTGTTAGATTAATTTGTGATCATCCGTTACCATCGTGATTTAAAATTGGCCAATGAAATTATGTAAATCTTTAATAAGTTTTATACCTTGATTTAACGTTTATAGTAACTTACTTTTTTATAATATACCTTAATTACACATTACACATTACAAATGACACAGAAAACATCATCTCAAACTTCAAATTCGCGAGGTTTTGTTTCATTGTGCCTTTTAATAATGCAAACATCATGGATGATCATTCCCCTTACCTACAATAATTTTATTTACATTAATATAACATTTAAGTTAATTTATTATTTTCAAAATTGGGCAATCGGAACGGTGAAATTGGGGTAATTCAAAGTTTGTCATTAGTTCATAATAAAGTACATATATGCAAATTAAGATAAGTGGAATAAGATAAATATATGAAAAAACGCAGAGACAACATATACAAATCAAATTTTGTTACCTTTTGTAAACTTTTTTTATATTCTTTTTTCTATTTTTCCTAATTAATAACTGAAATTATTTTTATATTTATGATGTTATAAGTTACACTTGTGTTTATTAAAATTAATGTTGTATGATAATTTATAATGTTTGTTTATTTTCTTTTAATTTACGATTTACATGAGTCGTTTCTTTGCTTTTAACAATTTTAAATTGTTGTTATGTTCTAATTTCTTATGTATTTGTTTTTCACGTGCCCGCAAATAAACATTAAGTTACAATTACTTTAAGGATGAGGTGCAAGCTGTAAACCAAAAGGCACATTTTAATTAATACATTTTTATCAAATAAAAAAAAAATAAAAAAATACAAAATTTTTATAAAAAAAAATATATATAAGATGTAACAAAAAGAAAAAAAAACCAAAAAAAATTTAAATTATAAAAAAAAACAAAAAAATAAAAAACATAAAAAAGAAAAGACTGTTATTATCACAATGTGTCTCACCAGCGTGTCATTTGCTTATAGCATGCTATAATGTGACATGAAATAAGTAAGTGAGATATTTAGCTGTGTAAGATTTGCCCCGTTAGTTATGGAATTAGTTATTAATGGAGTTGGATTAACGTCGTTTAAGCAGTGCTATCGTTTGTTCAACATGGTGCCCCTTTGGCGAATATAGTCTAAGTAACAGAAGTATTTCTTTTTATCTACTCTATCTAAATGACACTTCAAATTAGATATATAAATATTGCTGTAGATCAGTGCGAAGTATTATATAAAACTTAAATAAAAAACAAAAAAAAAACAAAATACAAAATACAAAAAAAAAATATAAAAAAAATCAAAAATTAAAAAAAAACATTTATTCACTATATATTGTTTCTGTAGCTGATATTTAAAAATTATTTTTGATTTTACATGCTTAGTACTCTTAATTATTTTGAGAAGTTGTTTTTATTTTCATTAACTATGCATCTCTATAAAGCTTAATTTCTATTATTTTATAACAGAAAGTAAGCTTATATATTATTTATTAACTTATATATTATTAATTTTTCATAAAAAGGTTTATTTTATATGACGGCATATTTGTATTTATCAGATTCAAGTTCAGTTTCATAGTTGGCGGAATTACGTTAAATTGTTTCAACTCATTTATTGAGATCTGTTAACCTTCAAAGTTATTAAATTTGTGTTTAATTTACCGAATGTAGGGATCATTTCTTTTGACGCGTAGTAAACGTGTCTCATTTTCAATAAAAACGCCTACATATTCATGATATTGTGACAAATGCGTCTTGGAAGTAAATACACCGACACTAAACTTGCTGGATGACATCGAGTAGCTGTAAATATTAGTTATGTGTTAGGTTAATTAGTAATAAGAAAAGTTCTTCTTTTCATTTTTATTTTTCATTTTTTTTCTGTCCTATTACACAATTATGTATACTTTAAATAATTTATATTTTATTCAAGCGTCTATTGTTAACATTTTGACGGCCTCCCAGGTACAATGGTGCTAGTCATTCGCTGGATATTCCGGCTTCGATTCCCCGCAAGTCAAATGAAGGTAAATTTTCTAATTTGTCTGAGTCTAAACTGGTGGGTGGCTACGTTAACACTCTACTGACAAAGACGTGTTACCAAGCAAAAAAATCGCGATACGATGCTGTGTAGAAACCATAACAGGTGAATTACCATTTGTGCGTTTCTAAATATCGTCACTTATCATCAGATGAAATTACAGTCATATAATCTGTCTATCCTGTCGCTTGCCAAACGGCAGTGGAGCAGCGTGGTGGCTTTAACTGCTACTTTCCTAACCTATCAACAATGATAAAAAAAACATTTAATTGATTAGTTCGATTGTTTTTAAATTTGTTTTAAATTTCTTTATCCTTGACTGTATTGGGTTGTTTCAGTGCATATTTACTTAGAATATAAGCTTGGATTATTTTAGTGAACACGCTAGAGGCATACTAGAATGATAAATAGTGGTTAAGTAGATATACAAAGTGATGTTTTATTAATTAAATTATGATATACATTTTCTTTCTTTCCTTATAATTGTTAAGAATATGTATAAGGTATGGTATAATTTTTGTTAGTTTCAGTATTTATTATTACAATTTTCAGTTTTTCAAGATTTTTATCTAATTCATGGTTCATTTTTATCATTTTGTATTATGGCAATCATCTTAAATACTTGTATTTCTTGTTTTACATCAGTATTTGGTTCTTTTGTATATGAATAATCACGTGCTCGATTTTACACCGATAAACTTAATTTTAGGATAAAAAAGGAATCCAAGATATAGAAGAGAGATTAGCATAGTCTATAAATTTATCGTTAAACAAGTCTTGATTGATTTTTTATTCTAACTAAAATTAAATTTGTTTCTACTTTCTAGCGATTCAATGGATTTCATTTTCTTTAATTATTTATATGACGTTTGGAATTGGCCCCATTTTTGATTTGTTGGATTGAGAGGACTTTATTGAATTATTTTTGAGGTATAAATATAATTTCAATATTGTATTTTACTTTTTTATATTAAGAGGTTATATTGGTAAGTACACTATTAGTTCCCTTTTTTTTCATCATTCCAATTTTTATATTTAATATTACCCAATTTTTTTTAGTAAATCTTTAAAATATTTAAGTTAATAACTTTTGCCCATTATGAGAATGAATTTCAATTGTTATTTGTTTTCTAAAATTAAAAGTCCGATTTAATTCATGTCTTATGTAGAAATAAAGTAAAAATAGAGTTTAAGTTTAAGAAAGAGCAATGTCTTCCCTTAAAATATAGTGATATGTTATTTTAAGTTTAAGGAACAGATTATCTTATTCAAAAATTTAGTTAGACTTGCTTATTTATTTTGAATGAATATTTAATAATAGTCAAAAGGATATATATTTATTAATTTGTTGGTTATTTAAAAAAAATATACTTAATTTTTCCAAATAATGAAAAATATTTTTTTCAGTATTATTTTGATCATTCATTTTATTAGAAGGATATTTATAATATTAGAATAATATATGGTTTTCATAATATATGGTGGATTATTTTGGAAACAGCATGCCTTATACGAACACCCACATTTATAAATAATATTAGTTTATCTTTAGCTTAAGAAACGATGCATTGAAAAATGGTGAATCAATTAGATTGTAATATGTACCTATTCAGAAATGCTCAGACATTAGGATATGTAATCTGTGAAATACATCTTATGATATTTGCAATATATATTTAAAATGTGTCTAATATATATTCATACATTTAACTTATTTACTTACCTATCTTCTATATTGATTCTATATACCGGATTCCCTTTTATATTATGTTCATTTTACTAATGTATAATATTGGTTTAAAATATTTTGTTATTATGTTATTTTAATTTAACAATGTTCCCATCCCATAACCACTTTCCCATTTTTTTAGTTGTTTACATTTTTGATTAACAGCAATAAAATTAAAACGTGCTACTGATATAAGATTAGGTTAAGTCATGTCGGTTCTTGTTAACATATGAGTCCCCGGGTTGAAATGATTAACTAATATAAGTGTTAGACGTTAAGAGAAAACCTTGAATAGATACAGATTTCATTTTTCATATTAAGTAGTATATGTCATGTGCCCCATTTATATAGTGTCATTAAAACACGATTTAAATATTTTATAATTTAATTATAAGGTTTTTTTTATGGAAATTTTGTCGTCAGTTGACATATATCTCTTGTCAATGTAACTAGAATGCTTTCACCATATGGGTATGCCTACAACATATTATTTTTTTAAATGAATAAGTTTGAAGCACCTTATTTTGCAACACTTTATATTTTTTGAATACAATTAATGTACTTATTTCACAATTACCATCACTCGTAAGATTCAGAATTTTACTGTGAAGTTGTCAGGGATCCCACTTCTAATTAGTTTTGCCAAAATAGTTTTGTAATTGCTCGGTTTTAATAATGAATCTTCGGTTCAATTTATTATTAGGTTTTTTGAATAAATTAATAATAAGTACATGCCTGTCTAAAAATATTAAAACTTATCTGGAGAACAACACAATCCATAAACAGTATATCAATTATATGATCAGTTGAAGTAAAATGGTTTCCGTTTAAATGTTTTGTAATATTGGTTTTCTTATAGTAGACGACGTATTTCAGTTGAACTAATATAAAATTTTACTAAAGTGACAAAGTTTTACATGACGCCCTAAAACGGTTAGTAAAGTCTCTAAACAAACGATTGTTTTAGGATTATTATAATCTGGTCAAGAGCTGGAAAAGTATTTCGATCTTGTCGCATATCTTATCAATTTTGTTGATGTTTTATATTACCCTACAATAATTATCTAAGAGCATACGTCGTCGAAATTGAGGTCTTGAGTGTGGACCTATTAATATAACGATATATTTTATTTAATGGGCTACTATTGCAATTGAACACTAACAACTAACAGTTGATTTATGACGTGCTTTTTTTAAGATTTAGAAGAGTTTTACCATTCTTTAACAGCCGCGATAAACACATTGTCTTCGCTAACTGATAAAATTAAAACTATCACTCAAGTCTCGATCGAAGACAAGCTTTTTTTAAACTATTCGTTTAATTATGCTTAGAGCTCTTCATCCATTCTCTTACTCTCACCTCTTTAATACGATATTTTTAATTACAGTATTCTTAACAGTACTTCGGTAATACTGTTTTACAAACGAGTGTTTTGCAATGTGATCGCTATTCTATATCAATATGGAATAATCGTATTTATTCTATTACATACTACTATATTTGAGCTGTGTTCACAGCTTGTTGAAGTATGGTATTCCAATTTAAACAATTTTTTAATTTGAATTATATTAAATTGTAATAATTATGTACTGTGTAAGCGCCATCATGTATCTCAAATCCATTTAGGTATCCTATTTAAATAGAGCTAAGTTCTTTTTAAATTATAATATATTTCTTAAATTGGATGTCGCACCTTCGTAATTATAAGTTTACCTTATTCTTTCCGATTTGTGGCTTAGTTTTTATTGCTTAGTCTTAAATTTATTTAATCTTAAATATATGATCTCTCTCTATTCATCTTCTGAATATGTGTATAAGTGCATATGTATTAATCCTTTCCTCTTTGTAAAGTTTTAGAATTGGGGTTATTGTGGTAGAGAAAGTATCAAAATCGTGTGGTAGAGAAAATATTAAAATGAGGAGTTGAATTAGCAGTAAATACCTAGGAAGTAACCTTTGTAATTTGACAGGATGACTATCTATGTAACGTTAATAATAGTTCAGCCACAAAGCTATTGTTTGTACTATGGAATCAGTCATTGGAGTTACAATACGCTATTGATTATATAATATCAGTAACGACGACCTTACCTATAGTGTCTTTCCGTTTTCTTCCTCTAGAGTCATAATGTCTTTGGAGGGAGGTATTCCAACAGATTGACAAAAGCCGTTTTTAACAATTTTAATAAAGCTTCGCCTAATGGCATTGCAAATATTCATATTTCTTTAAACCTAATTGGCAAAGGAAATAATTGCCAAATTATATAGGAGAGGCAAGCCAAATTGTAGCAAGAGTCAAAACCAGCTGTCTGTATGGATTATATTCGCCGGTGTTGTTCAACTTTCTTGTATTACATGAATTGTGAAGAAATATTATCGACCAGCCTAGGCTGCTTCACGCCAGCTTTAGTCCATACACCTACAGCGCGTCGCCTAACAATGCAAGTGTTGCTACTCGAAATTCCATGAGTACTCCTGCTGCAATTGATTTTCTTGAAATTTGCACTGTCATGAGTCAAAACTAAATTCATTCACAAGGCAACACTAGCCAAATGCCTCGTATAATAAATTTAACGATTCCCGTTCTCAAAATGTCTAAAGCAAAAAAATCAACACACCTTTACAATTCTTGTGACAAGTACATATTGAATTGGGATTGATTAATTAATATATACCATTATATACATTAACATATAAAAACGGCTATCCTATGGGTAAGGTTACTAATATTAAACAAATTAACAACACATAAGAAATCGTTATTTCATAAATTCTTGCGTATTTTCTGCTACTGAAATAGAAAGTTAAATTCTTTATTAATATTTCAATATTGAAAATTGTATTAGACGTATATATAATATATATTAGCCGTCTATTTCGATGTACTCGTCTTTATTATAAATAGTTTATAACATCTGTTCTTCCTTAAAAGGTATAATATTTATTCGAGTTCCATTTGGTGGTATAAATAAAAGTTATTACTGCCTACTATATTTAACTCTTACATAAAGTTGGCAATTTTTAACTAAAATTACAATTTTAAGAGCAAGTCTTAGTGGAAATGTTGCGCAATAAATTTTAATTAGCCCACCGTATATTTCCGGTTTAACCTTAATTAGTATGTAAGGCATTATTCTGATTGTTTTCTTTTTTATTTATAATTCATTAATTGAGCGAAGTTTCCCACCTTATGATGTGTTCTAAAGCGGGTTACACATATTTTAATAATTGTTTGGCTATATCGTACGAGTTGTCAATATATATTTTTCCTGTTACCAAATCGCACTGAACGGTTTCGGAGTGTTGAAAAAGTTTCATTTGCTTGTGAAATATGAAGTAAGATCTCCGGATTCTTGCCTAACTAATAGAAAAGAGGGTTCAACACAGCAGTTCAGGAAAAACTATTTATAACCCGCTTAAATGTCTTGTTGATCTCATTTATTATGAATTTATAATCTAGTCGTTCAGCTATATAATTTATTTTAAATTATTATAAAACTCTAAGTAAAGTAGTTTATACAGCTTATGCATTTGTTCTAAAAATCCAAAAGAGGTAATCCGACAGTGGTACAAAAGCCTTTATAAACAAACAAATTATTTGCATAAAAGTCTGATGAAATAGTTTAATAGTGAATAAATTTAGGCTCCAAATACAATAATTGTTTAGTTAAGTTGAGCATTTAATGCAACTCGCTTTCATATCTACAACAGGAACCGCCAAGGTCTAAATAGTATTAGGTTATTAGAGTTAGTGAAACACAACTTCGTGTGTAATCTTGGAACTCACGTCTTGCGGCCCACAATGTCTTTCACTGAAACGAATAGTACTTCGTCACACTCTATTGTGCGTTAAAAAACAAAAATTTCGAAGTGAACGTTAAAATTTTAAATATGATACACTTGATCAAATTCGAAATATCTCGATCGTTTTTTGTTGACATTTAATCAAAATTTAAATTAGCTATTTGTAGTATGTAAGAGATGCCGAGGTGGATGTGTGGGAATATAATTAATCTATCAGCTCCATCGAGTACTCTGTTATTATATATATAGAAAAGTGAACTAGAAACTTGTCATTGTCTAGCCATTGAAAACAATGTCATATGCAAAGCAAATCAAGAATATGATACTGAGGAACGGTTTTCATTAAATAAAACATCTGAAATTTTCTTAACGTACTTCTATCAGCTGACTTATAATTGCTGAAAAAAAGGATTGGGGGAAAATACACCATTTTTCACAAAAGGGATTTAGGTCTATATACGTAGAGATTACGCTTAGACCTACTACCAGACTGGCAGTGCTAAGCAACTTCTAAGTAATAATAATAAAACCTGTTGAGCACCGAACATTGTAGAATTGTTATAACATCCTATTTACTAGATATTAAATTACAATCAAATTTAACTGTAAGAACTCAAATTATTGAACATCAAACTGTCAGTTTTCACAATGAAAAACAACGACTGTTAAAAACCGGTTATATTTAATTGTAATTTTTTAGATAAAGGTCAAGTCCATACCATTATGTACGATGTTTTTAACTATAAGCTGCTAGCACTTCATTCTGGTAAGATACGACTAACTAAATTTGTGTATAAATAAAGGCACTGTGTTGTATTTATTATATGCTCATTATAAAACCAAGGTGTATGTCTCTACAATATAGTTCGCAATACAAGAAAATCCCACAGTTTTAAAGGGTACAATATCATAGGTCTCTGGGGTGTTCCAGCTTATTTCCCACCAACCGCAATCTTTATGCCAACACATTAACGAAGATGATTTTTAATGTTTTAATTAAAAGGCGCGATGCCTTCCTGCTTTGACCAGGATGGTCCCCTATCAACCTTGAGGGTTTAGGGCTAACATCTCCCAGTAATAGTTTTATATATAGGACTCTTTTGGACCGTCATTTATGGCCATGCACATTTAATGTGCGAAATAAACGTGAATCTTAACCTAATGACATAATAAATCAGGACAATATTAACAATGACTTAATGGAATTGCTGCTCATCCCAAACAGATAACCTGTAACTTTTTTATATTGTATAAGAATGAACACCTTTATAAAATAACACAATTCACATTTTGGTATTACTTATTTCCACACAATCGCAAAGCGTCGTTAATTCAATGTTGTAATACCGTAATCCTTCTAATAACGGACTAATCGTGTAAGCCTATATGTAACGGGCAAATAAATTTTAAAATAGGGCTCAACAATATAAAGTTTCTTTTTTTACTCAATTTGAAAGGTTTCAGATTGATTATTATAACCGCCATGTTTTGAGAGTAGAATATCTTCTCTCAAAAGTTTGGATGATCAAATATGAAAGGTCTTTAGTTATTTTTACTATCATGGTAAATGATTACTTTCCATCCCGTTACATATACGGCGACCAATATTGATTGTCGACAAGCTGTTAATAAATTAATGAAAAAATGTCTGTTGTTGTTTGAATGTTCGTCATTCCTTGGGAGTTTCCGTTGGTTTGGTATAGTTAGGTAAATAGCACGTTCCATCATTGCCTGCTTCATTGGTCTAGTGGTTAGCATGTTTGACAGCAGACATGAGCTCCTGAGTTCGAGTCCCGGGTCGGGCCAATTCAAAAATCAATATTGAGTTTTCTATTAAGATTTTCTCTATATCTGCCCGAAGTTGGCGGTGTGACCATCCCCGTGCCTCGTAGAGCATCTTAAGCCGTCGGTCCTGCGCCTAATCTCTCTCCGGTCAGGTCCGATTTCCGTCACATTGGACTATGAGAGTGAAGGAATAGAGAATGCACTTGTGTACTATGCCTGCCAATCCGCAGTGGAGAAGCGTGGTGGGTCTATGCTCCAAAAACCCTCTCATATGAGCGAAGAGGCCTGTGCCCAGCTATGGGACGTTAATGGGCTGCTACTTATTGACGTTCCATCAATCCAAAATCAATCATTTATTAATGGAAAAAGAGATCTTGCAATTTATAGAAAGATAACAAAATCTATACGGACACTATGCTTAACGTGTATCGGGTGGCTGAAACAATGGTAGAAACTAGCTTCTGGTAACTGGTAAGTAAAACTTATTAAGGCACATGAGGGTCAAATTCTGACGGATGAAACGCGTTTTGTATGCTAATTCGTTTGCAGGTTAGGTAGTTTTAATATTTACAAATAAGATGTAGCATTTTAATTTGCCACTCGTCATTTAATATATTTAATATGTCCATGTGAAAATAGTTGGTAAAACAAAGTCACTTGTTCAATACTATTATTTTAATCATCACATAATTACATATATTAAATTATTACAAAGAGTATAGTTATTACAAATATATAAAGGACACTATTAATAAATATTGCAATACTCGATTTATATTATACATAGCTAAAATATAATAGCACGCGGTTGATTAACTTCCCGATGAACGAGCCATGGATAATACCTATATACTGGGAATGAGCGCCTGGTGAAAGACCAGGATCGCGGGGATTGCAAATTCGGCGCACGCGCTTCAATCACGAAGGCGAAATTCTACGAATTATCTATTTATGAATTTAGAAATGTTAGGACGCCACAAATATACAATTTTTCATAGAATATAAAAATTTCACAATTTCTCCTTTGTAAATTTTAAATTAAAAACAAAATTTAATTAATAATTTGTAATATTGACAAAAACACTAGGCATTTTTATTTACAATTCGTCGTTTGAGCTTTCAATCAAACAGTATTAATTTTTGACACTCATTTTAATGATAATTAAAAATAGTTTGCCAAAGTAGTTTCACTTCTGACGTGTGTATTTTGTACGCACGCACTTTTAATTTTTGTAATATAAAATTCTCTGTCATATATAAAAATGACTGCCTCATTGGTCTAGTGGTTTCGAAATTGTTGACGAGTATAAATGAGGAGATCCAAATGAGAAGAACCAAAGTTATAGTCCTAAGAATCACGAAGCTGAAGTGGCAATAGGCGGGGCACTGAGTCCGGCGAAACGATGGACGTTGGGGTTCGAAGGTGCTGGAATGGCGACCCCACACCGGACAACGCAGCGTAGGCAGCCCCCTCACAAGGTGGATCGACGTCATAAGGAGGGTCGCCGGTATCCGCTGGAGCCAGGCGGCACACGATCGGGCACAGCACCATTAGGAGAGACCTATGTCCAGCTGTGGATGTCCATCAGTTGAAGTGAATGAGTGAGATATTTAGCAAATTATACGCGTCTTAGTTTTGACCATACTCCATAGATATACGAGATCTGCCTTTTTTATTTCGAGATTGGACAACTCTAGTATCAGGGACCTTGGTATTATATTAGACAAAAAATTATCCTTCAACACACAAATGGATGTTACAATATCAATCAGTGCTACAAATTACTGGGTTTTGTTTGGCGAAATCGCACAACAAAATCATGCTTAGCCCTTAAAATGGATTGTTTTGCTTTAATTCGCAGTTTATTAGAATATGGGTCCACTATTTGGAATCTATTCTATATGGATCCTATCAAAAGAATTGAAAGAATCCAGACACGCTTTCTTTTTTTGTTGTCTGTACATGAAAAAAAGCAGTTTGAATAGTGTTACTTATAACACCACATAATGTACCAATGCTTTCTATTCATGTTTTTATTTGCAAAATTTGGATGTAGATTTTCCTTTTCCATTGTAACTTTCAAATCACATCAGTGTAATTTACTACTCTCATTTACATTGTTTAGTTGTTTTATATGTAAACTTGCAATCCCGCACATGTGCAATTAAAAACGCATGCTGGTTTGCTTGTAATTGAATTTACACCATAAATATACTTATTTGTTATTCTTTTAAACTCAGTATAGTGTATAATCTGTAAACCTAATAAATAAATAAATAAACTGGCGACTGACAGCCCAATCGTAAAATTTGCCATTTTTGAGATTATACGTACTCAGAACGTTTTGACACAGGCTATTTGTGTTGTTTAATGTTTACAGTGAAGCGCGTTTTGTACAAGCATTTTGAAAAACAACAAAGCTATTTTCGATGATTAATATTTGTTTTTGTTCTCTAATCCCGAAATATAAAAGGCAGCTCTCGTACTAGTCTATGAGTTTGACTCGTTCCCATATATGGCGATAATATTAATTTAAATAAATTTTAGTTTATAATTTCAATTATTATAAATAATAAGATCCTGTCCCTTATTATTTAAGGGGTGAGACGTATTTTGAATTTTCATTAAATTTACTATATACTCTTTCGAAAAAAAATCCCTGCTATTTTAAAGTTAATCCGATAATTAGTTATATAAAGTAGAAGAGGCTTATAAAAGGTTTGTAATTTTTATTGAAAATTATTTTTTTAACAATAAACCAGTGCCTTTTCTGCCAATAATCTAATTTCTATCAAAAGGTGTTCCCGTGTTGATTATAAAAGCTATACAATTATGGACTACAATTGTTATTAAACTTACGTTTAATTTGTTTCTTTTATTTTGGATGTTTCAGTAGTCACGAAGGTGGCACTATTTTAATAAATAATCATTATTATGAAATTAACTATTTAATAGTTATATGGTTTAATAAACAACCCAGGTTGATACAATCTTCTACACGTCAAAATGTTTAAAATGTATGTTCCCCTTTTTTTACAAGCCGTAGATATTTCTATGAAACAAGAGTATGGTGAAATAAAATCCAGGAATCATAAAGAAAACATTTTATTAATTTCATTACAGTGACATATCTGAACGTAATCAATGTCTATCTTTGGATTCTATTATCTATAAACCATAAGGGTAAGTGAGGGGGGGAGGAGGGGCATCTTTACCTGCAAGCGGGGTTAGGGGAAACGGTTATACAATTATAACATTTATTTTACATATTGTAATTACGCATACATCGATAAAAGCGAGGTCAAAAAATCTCCACGTCTCAATAATACTATTAGAAATCCCATATGTAGAATTATAGAAACCTAACATAAAAAATTAAGATTTATACTTTTGTTTAAGCAAAAACTGTGTATTCCCACGAGTGAATAATAATATTCGCATAACTAGATAAAACGAAATGCAGTTTAAAATAAATTAAAGGTGCGTGCGTACAAAGTACACATGTCTGAAGTGAAACTTCTTTGGACAAGTAATTTTAGAATTTTGTTTATATTTATACAAATCTAAAACTTTAGATTTACACTTAGGAGGGAAAAAGGAACATATGTAAGGAATTTAATGAATTTAATTTGCCATTAAAATTAACACAAATAATTTTCTCTCAAATGACGAATTGTAAACAAAAAAGCCACGTGTTTTTTGTCAATATAGGAAATTATTAATTAAAATTTGTTTTTTGAATTTAAAATTTATGAAAAATAGTATATTAAAATTACCCAACCTTCGAACGAATTAGCATGAAAACGCTGCACATCTTCGTGATGCTAATCACGCGTTTAATCCGTAAAAATTTTACCCTCATGCGTCTAAAGAAGTTTCACTTCAATAAATCCTTGTGACAGCCCATTTAAAAAAATTGCTCAGAAATATATGTCGAGGGCATTTCTTTAACTAAAAATAAACAATGAATACGTATAGAGACTGTATTAACAAGAGCAACTAATGAATTTCTTACAGATTTCCTCTGAGTTTCCGAAACGATAATAAAGTCTACCAGTAGACTATAAATGAAAAAAAAATATTGAGAACAGTACGATTTTAATGGTTTTTAAATATCTATTCTCACACATATAATACAGTTTTAATAGCACTTAATAAAGGTCAAGAATATTAGTTCAATCTTAATTTTTAAATGAAGTCCCTATAGTTCTAAAAATGCAATTAATAAGCAAAGATAAGACTAATACAGAAACGAGGATATGACATTTAGCTTAATCACGGATTTATTGGACAGTTTTTCAATAGGTATATAAATAACATAATAATTAATACAAGATTGTTGACACTCTGAATGCAGTTCATTTCAAATCCTGCTACAATTCCATCGTTCTTGCGTGACTAGAATGTAAAGCGCCCTCTCACTTCACAATTAAGCAAACACTGTAAAAGTTAAAATTTTCGTATAACAATTAGTGTAAGTATAACGATTGGCTAATAATATCGGTACAAAAGCCTTAAAAACACTGATGTTTGTAAATAAACAATACATAAGTAAATTACATATTAATAATATAACGTCATTATTTTACAAATTAACGTTTAGAAAAAATTATATTAAATTCGAAATGAATTTTTGAACCGAGTATCGTAAACACGCCGATGAATGCTGTGCCGTGTCACAGTAGAACACAGCTGTTAGTGTTTTGAATATCATTATTTAAAGTTATTAGACTTTTTTCGTCGACATATTTGTAGATATATAATATTATGACGTCGCAAACATGTCGGCCAATCGGAGCGTGTATATAATCACATTTACGAAAAAGCTCCTATTCAATTAAAAAACCTATTCTGTGTTGCACTTTTGAAAATGACTAATAGTAGTTTTAAAATACATAAAAAACGTGCGCGGTACAAGCGATATAGAGGCGCGATCGGCCTAAGCGTTCGGTTTGTGATGCATTAGTCTCTCTTCCACTCCTTCGGATGATGCGTCCGAGTAGAAGAGAGAGTGGCAGCTCACAAACTACACATGAACTTTCCGTAAACTGTTTATAAAGCGAAGTAAAAAGTTAATGTGGTTTCCATTGTTTAATTACAAGAACAATTTCCCTTCAATGTTGTCTTATGACGTTGTCACGTAAAATTATCATCTGTGTACCAACTATATAGATAATCAATATTCAAAATCCCAATTCTAGTGGAAATAGCTACAAGGCCTTTTATATGTGTATATATATTTGTATACAATCGAATATCAGAAATAAATAAATATTTAACAGGATGTTTAGGAATTGAGTTCTTGATTCAGTAATAAGAACGCTTTACAGAAAGCACACGCCCCGCGTTCGCCTCCCTCTAATAAATTCGATCCGCATTGAGCATCACCACACCGGCCTTTTGTTTATAAAACTGTTTTCAGAGTGCTCTCTAACTATAACACGCAAACTTTTTCGATTACAATAATGATTATGGGCGTCGCCTTTAATATACAAGCGACATCTACAGAATCTCGAAGGATAATGAGTAAGTGAGAGGATTCCCACGTAGATTGAACTCATTCAATTTTATAAGAAAACAAATACCCTCCGTTCAATACATAAAACACTTACCAATGATTATTGAAATAGTATGAAGAATTGTACGCAAACTATTCAAGAAACTTACGTATATGTTTATTCTTATATAATGTAATACATTTATCATAATAATAAAGACTAGCATATATCAGTGTAATTCTTAAATAAATTTCAATATAAATGATTTGTTACCTATCAACGCGATCATTGTAATTTATCGATCGGTCCGAATTGTGTGCAGTAAAAGTAACCATTATCGCCCTGGTATGGTTTTTTTTTAATAAAATTTATATTTTGTAAAATTACTCAATAAAAAATAAAATAGCGACAGTAGTAAATTAAAAATGGAAATGAAAATATGTTGATATCACTGTAAAAATATAAAACAAATGTTACAGCTGCATACATGTCACTATTCGGACCGCTCCGTGAAACTATAATAATAAAATCCTACATTACATTTATAGATAATACATACTTTCTATATTCATTAAAAAAAAAACACGAAAATGAAAATTGTTGAGCATAATCATACTTATTTTCAGATGCCGTATCACAGTACGCTGACTTAAATAATAATGTCACGTCATTAAATTCATTTTTTAGTTTTCACCGCAAAGGAAGTCATAATGCCAATGAACATAAATCTGTCCGCAACTAGGTTCCTCTAGAGGTGACGCAGTGTACTTATTATATCATATCTAACAATAGGCCTGAACTTTTATAGAAACGATCTCCAGTCAGTCGTCAGTCTTAAACGCAAAGGCTAAGCGTCACCGAAGGCGACCTAAGTGGCGCCATTGTTAAACAAAAATAAAAATGCATCATATTGGTCCAATTCGAAATAGACTTATATAATCATATATAATTAAATGCTAAAAAGACGATTATATTATGCGATATAAGTTAAGTAGACAAATTAGAAAGGAATGTAGAGTGACAAGTTCATAACTTGTTCAAAATAAAATACAAACCTTAGATTCTCGGCTTTAAAGTTCGTTTTAAAATAACACGTACATATATTATTTAATTGTTATTGTGATTGCCTTGTTATTTGAAAATGTATCTCAAGTCAGGATATATAAGGTTTGATTTTATTTATATATATATATTAGTAAAAATTACTAATCTTGCCATCTCTAGTGTAAAATGCCAGTTTTAGAGACGACCTCTTCGGCATTTAGATTCGACTGGAGGTGGAGATTTAAGATAAAAAAACAATTTCACTGCAATAATTATAAACAAAAATTCACAAAATATATCAATTTCTGATTAATTCAGTTGATACCAAATAGAAAAATTTGAAATACCAAATAGAACAAATTCTATTATATTTTGTTTCTGTCTGTTATATGAAATCTTTACATTGAGTTTTGAGATTGCTTTGAAAATTTTTATCACTGGTTTTCCGCCAATTCTCTTTATAAATTAATATAGTTTAATATCAATCAACGGAAGTTTAATCTCAATTTACAATGAAATATACAGCAATTTGATTTGCTTATTGAAAAAAGGAAAATGAACTCTCTTTTAACACTTTATCACTGGAATATTAAAAATAGTTTTAACTAAATTTTATTTCATTGAAATAATATCTTATAAAAATTTANATATATATATATATACAGTGATCAAGGCTCCTATCTAAACCAAAAGATATAAATAAATGTAAGAGAACTTAATGAATGAACCTTTGTAATTGAACTATTTACGAATATTTTCTTGTTAAGTATAATAAATATCAACCGTAGGTAGGATTAAACAATATTAACACAGAGTACACTTAAAAACTGAAGTGAGAAACTGTGTAAATAATTAATTAGTCCATTTGCTCTCCGTAATCTCCAAAATAGATTAGATTTAGTAAAAGAGTCCTTAAATAATTACCATGTTAAAAAAACTGCGATCTAAATTCTCATGATGTATTAATTCACTAAACCTATAAATGCATTTACATTTGTTTGGAAATGACGCAAATCAATTAGATCATGCAAGGAATTTTATAGTAATAATTCAAAAGCCTTGTACAACTATGTAATGATTATTTCGATTGAATCTCAAAACGCCAAAGAGCTCATCCATGTAGATACATTAAAACCTAGCTAGCATGACGATGATGAATCATGGTCATGAAAACAGCAATTATTGCGTAGATGCTCGTATAGCATCAATAAATACAACTACAACACTTATACCTTGAGTCTATTAACAATCACCTAATATCTAGTATTGATAAGGTTTAAAACTACTATTTTTTTTTAATTACTTGAAGTTTCACCAGTATTTTGTTCAAATATTAAGATCCGGGATTTAACATAAGTACCTTTTTAAGTTGAATTTAACATTACTATTTGGCACAGAAAAATATTGTTATGCGGAAGTAAACCTTTCATTATTTAGTAATTACATATTTAATACTGAACAAAATACATGTTCAAGCACAACTTGCGCTCTTCCGGATATAAATATATAATATGGGGATATTTTTAAAATACTCGCATATATCGAACAACTAAGTCGTTAATATGTAAACCGCTTCGAAGGTTGTTAACAAATTACGCGAAAAGTGTTTACGAATACGTTATACAATTCAATGTTTGTCAATTTGTAATATATAATGTTTTTGTTTATAGAAAAGATAATATTTACATATTAAGAAATCCATGACAGGAATGTTTAGATACAGTGAGGTGGAATACAAGATGGCTTATTCTAGAAATCCATTCCGTAAAATGGCCAATCCCATTTTAACATTTAGTACTCTTGAAAACCAAATCAGCGCCGAATGTTTTCAATGTAACGCGGCCTGGTCGACAAATGCAATTTATATATTAAATTGGTAATGTATTTAGATACAAAGTGAAATTATGTCGATTTATCAATAGTAAATATATATATGTATAGCATAAAAAGTTAGTAGCCAAGTAGAGCTTTTGAATACTTATTTAAAATAATTGGGTAACACCCAAGAAAAACTCTTATCGTAATTACGATAAAAGCAAACTTTTTAAGTAATATGAATACTGTTTTATTTTAAAAATATTAAATAAAATTCAGATAAAGATTAAAATTCTTCCTTATAGACTTGTATATCAGAGACTTTCGGGAATGCAGATTTACCAAACCGCTCCTCGGCTAATATCATAAAAAACAAAGAGGCGTGTACGTTTAAGTATATATAATCCTTAAGTATCAATTCGTTAAATGGTAAGAAAAGCGAATAATACAAAGGCAATACAAGATCAAAAAAATCTCACGAGACCGTTTTTACAAAAGGTCTAGATGTTTGCCGGGCTGAGCATTTGTATAATATAATATCTAAATATTGGACTTAATTTTACATATGTTTGGGTTACACGCAAAGAGCACTAATTTATAAAGTGTATTATACGGTGGAGGAATACTACGTACGAGTAAACTTTTGCCTGGCGTCACGTCTTTACTTACAAGACCGTATCTAGCCACCAACGAAATCTGATCTGTAGTGAAATAAAATAATTTTCTAAATTTGCCCTACCAGGGACTATTCTGTCGCAACGACTATTTACACCATAACCTCAAAAGTTCTGTGTCGCCTTATTCGGGTATATTCCTTCTTCAAGACGGCTCAAAAAGCACTTTTGAACTGTCAGTTGTAGTACGTTGGTAATAAATCTAACATAAAGTTGATTCCGCTGAAAATGAAACCAGTAAGAAACTCTGCAGTTCCTCTTATAAATATTTTAAGAATCTTCAACATTATAGCATTCCTTTTGTAAAAGGATGTTTTTGACATATATCTTCGATTATGTAGAGGCAATATCTTGCTGTATCTTATTAAAAATGTGTACGCTAAACCCGACAAATGATTTCTGAACCTTCATCATCACAAAATATGGCATTACACATTTCTTGTATTAAAAGTGTATGATACGCTTTTGTCTGTATAAGCCATTTTCACTAAAAATTTTATACAATATATATTGTGACATCCATAGTAGAATTTGATTTTCTTAAATTTTTTTTAGTACAGTTGAAGACATTGAAAATTATACTTTTTTATCATATCAAACTACAGAATGATCCTATAAAATCAACTCGAATATATAACTATACTAATATGGAATAAATACTTTCGCTCGGAAATTGTGATTATTTATAAAAAGCATTTACTCCGAATTTATATTTAGTTATCATCAGTCTTACGAATAAAAGGAAAAACTTTATAAATACTCGTTTTATAATACAATGGCATCTAAATATATAGTTCATGCTATTCCCGGAGTCGGATTGTACTTGTACCTAGTTTGTGACGGTAATTGTTTTTTTCATTGTTTTGTACTAAATATAATCCATTAAGTATAATATAAATTAGAATTAGTACACTAAAACCTAAATCAGGATTATCTGATGGTGAAATCACCAGCAGCGGAACAAATATCGGCAGTAATCTTGTATACAACGGAACGGGGTTATCTTCTTTGGCTTTACATTTTACGTGACTTTTCCCGTTACCTCTCCCCATACAAACGTAGGTGGGAAATTACTCCACTATCCGATATTATACTTATAAAATAAAGTATGACATTGATTTACATCATTATTATTTGTGCTTATTGCTATTAAAAAAATCATCAATAACAACTAAGGAAGGCAAAAGATTTGATACAAATTACTGTAAATTAAATCGAATTTTACATTATTGATTTAAAGTACATTTTAAAATAACAAATAAACTCAAAGTAGCAATAACAGTAACTAATATTTTTTAACAGTAACAGATACATTTGTTAATTTAAAATGTTCTTCAAATCGATGACTTAAGGTCATTATTTAATTTACAATGTTTTTTATCAATTTATTAAACTTGCTATGAGACTATCAAAGAGTCTCACTCAAATTTTCATTATTGCAATTTAATGCCTATTGGCATTTATAAATACAATGTAATACAAAAAATTAAAACTATATATATTAAAATAAATTTACAATGTAAATGTTATACAAAACTTGATAGCACATGAATTTGTACATACAACTTAAAATTAAAATAGTTAATGTAAAGTTGAAAATTTATTGAATTTGTATATAAAACTTAATTTGAACAAAAAAATCTTTAATATTATAATATATTTTATATAATTTAAAAGTCATGCAATTATTTTAAATATATTGATGTTATGGCATTTTCGTATATAGCAATTTTTTATAATGTATTACAAATTAAGTAGCAATTTCATGTAGCAATAAGCTCGGATAACATTCCTAATTCTATATGTAAAATATCAGACGGCGGAGTAATTTGTCCGGACAGTGATAAAGGCAAACGTCACCTTATAATTTATTATAAATACAATTACCGAGCAACTCTGGGTGGAATGAATGCAAGTTTTATATTTAATCAGTTAAATAACGGTGGTAAATAAATACGAGCGAGGGCAAAAAGATGTCGTTAAAATTTGAGATATGCTCGGATACTTTCAACATCGAATTAAGCGAGAATTAGTAATATGGCCAAATGTTGTGAATAATCGCAGCTTTGTTGAACGAACAACTTAGAGGGAACCTGATTTATTAGCGTCGTAACCAGGTGGCACAGAACGAGAACCTGCTTTTAATGCTCCCTTTACCTGAAACATAATTTTCGTAATAAATAATCGATTAATTAAAAAAAGTTAAAATATTTTTTGTAGCTATGAACCAAACAATGTTACGTGCAAGTGCAAGTTAAGCAGTTTGGGCTTAATACGTTTAATCTAGTCAGAAGCTAGAGGGTGGGGGGTGGGGGTGGGGGTGGGGGGGGTATTGGTTTGTATAGGATAGTTTCACTTATTTGTGTAGACACCTATTAGAAAGACATTTTTATAAAATACAGATGTTATTGTGTCTTTTTTATTGCTGACAGGAAAGCGCTTGCGAGCGAGCACACTTATAAGAAATGATACAGTCTAAGATGGAAGCCCGCTAACATGTGGTTTTTTTTTGCAGCATTGTACCGGAATGCAACAATTTAGCTTGGCGGCAGGTCTTTGCCGGAGCCTCACTCTAGTCAGTTTTGGACAATTTTATTCCGCACTTTTGACTAACAGCAACAAGTAAGCGTCGCCTTAGTTAAAACAGTAATTGCTCTTACGCTAATAGTGAACCGGTGCAGTATAGAACAACTATTGGCCAGGCAGGGGATCACAAAGAGTAACTTACCTGTGCACAATAGTGGCGAGATCCCTCAAGGCTTGTTCTACGCCATCAGCGAGGTGATGGTGGTGAGGTGCCGGAGAGGCCAGAGCGCGAGCCTCGGCCTCTAATCTTGCTGCCGCCGCACGTAATTGCAAACGTAGCTGCGGTGCGCATCGACTGGCAGCAGCTGCGGTCGCGCACGCACCGCCGAGTCGCGCCAAACGCTCGGATGTCTGCAGTCGCCACAGCGAACCACGCCCACCGCCACTTCCACAACCGCGACGTACCTAACATCAAAATTGACAGCCTCGCTGAAGCAATGCTCTTCTTAGGCATAACCTTAGACTCTGGGCTTCAGTGGGTTGCCCACATTGAGACTCTGGCAAACAAACTTAGTTCAGATGCATTTGCTGTTAGGAAAGTAAGACAATACACTGATTTTGAAACTGCTAAAATGGTGTATTTCTCTTATTTTCATAGCATTATGTCTTACGGCATTTTATTATGGGTGAGGCGGATATTGAAACTACATTTATTTTACAAAACAGAGCAACATGTGGTATATATTAAGTGCGATCTCACGTTTCCTTAAGAGAAAAATTCAAAGAAACATCACTTTTCATAGTACCGTCGCAATATATATTGAATAACATTTTTTATATCCGTGATAATATTCATTTGAACAGCAATAGAAGTTAAACACATAATTTTAATACAAGAAATAAAAACGAACTTGTATTACCATATTTTAAATGAAGAAGGTTCAGAAAACATTTGTCGGGTTGAATATATGCATTTTTATAAGATACCCAAATCACTTCTGAGTTTGCCTACGCATAGTTTTAAAAAATATGCTAAAAACGTCCTATTACAAAAAGCATATTATAATATTGAAGTTTATTTATATTTAAGTGACAAATATTTGGACTTGATTCCAGTTGCATATGAAAGTAAAACACATTGTAACGTCCAAAACTATGTTTAAAGGAGTAACCGTTGAGTTTCTTGTTGGTTTCTTGCCAGCGTAATCAACTTTCAGAACTGGTGGTAGATTTATTAGCAACGGCCAGATTAATGACGCTTCAAAAGTGCATTTTGAGCCTACCTGAATAAAGAATATTTTGAGTACTCGCTTCTTTAGCAGAGATCAGGGGCTCAAATATAGCAAGAGCGAAAAGAGATGGCAATTTCTAATCTGTTTGAGTATGGGACGTGTTGGCAATGTCTGGTTAGCTGGATAAAAATACTCCGGTACGATGCTAAGCAGAAACCATAAGCGTTAAATTACGTTTTATCTTATTTATAATTACGTCCATTGAATTTATATTGGACCTTATATACAATGTGTTAGGAAACCGCTTCCGAAAACGAAGACAGATAATACTATTAATAATTATGGAACAAAAAAAACGATTCTAATTTAAAAAAGAGATATTATTAAAACTTTTTATGAGCATTATTTACGTTCCATCGTGTTTGTACAGAATATGTGAAACTATATAAATAAAATATGAAAATGAAAATGATACGTAAGTTTCATAAAAAACATACACAGCGTCACTTTACTAAAATAAGAAACCAGCTATAAAGTCAAAAATCAGCTTAGTAAGTCAGGATCAATTCTCTTTCCATCCCGTCATCAAAGGAGTCATTAGTATTATCATCGTTCTTAGTTTGCGGAAGCGGTCTCTAAGTCGAAGTGAAGACCTTGTATGAAAAAACTATATTTATGTAAAATTAAATTTAATAATTTTGTAATAAAGTATTTTATATTGTATAGTACTATCATCAGGTGAGATTATATTCAAATGCTAACCTGTTAGCAATAAAAATAATTATTTCAATGCTTATACGATTTTGTAATGAAACTTTTTTATGCACGTTGTGGTCTTCTTACGTAAGATACAATTATTTTAAGAGGGAAGGGTAAATGGGATATACATGGTATGTTCCTGTCGCGGCTTATTTCTATAAAAAATAAATGATAACATTAACATTTAGGGTTGTGTTGTAGATAGTTGTCTTTAAAATAGATGTAGAGTATTAAAATAGATCTATTCACTAACAAAATCAATTTGAAAGAAAGATGTTAGTATATGGTTAAGCTCTCTCAAATACAATCAAATAAAAACTAAGGTTATTATCATTATAGGAATAGATTTTAACTCAACCAAAAAAGTCTCACATGTCAAACTACTGAGGCTTTAAAATAAAATATTATAATTTTGTAAAGGTGCCAGTATAATTTTTACTTGCATATATATTGTATGTAGCGCCACTAGAAATATATTATTGTCGAATAGCATTTCAAACTAGTATTTTAAATGAAAGTGGTTTAACATACGAACTTTAATTAATTTAACAAAGTGAATTTTAATGGCGTTTTGGAAAGTAGACCATATATTCTACTCGCTAATATTACAGCGCATCTCAAATAAGGTATTTTTATTTGATATAAACTTCATTCTTTTTGGCGCTTTAAATATTTTATGAATAAGTGATAGTAGTAGGATAGTATCAATAAGAAACTGCTATTCACAAAAGATATGAATGCGTACCTCATTTGTGCACCATTCCAATGAGGCTCGTAGAGGAGCGAGGGCGTCTCCGTCGTCGACCTCAGACGAAGCAGGGGGAGCAAGGGGTGTGGCATAGATTCCACTCTTTCCCAGGGGACGTGTCCTTATAGCGGGTTTGCTGGCTACTGCAGGCTTATCTTCTCCACGACGGACTTGAAGGCTTCCGCTCCTGCCAAGGGCAGCTCCACTTTTTTCCTCCGGAGAACCCTCTTCGCTCTCCTCGCCTTTTGGTCGCATCTTAGGACTTAAACGCTCATCCGTTTCTTTACTCTCCCAAAGTTTCTTCAAACTGCTAATGCTACCAGTACTACGCCTTTTATCTTCATCATCACCACCGCTATTATCTTGTGTTCCACTTTCGAAACGCTTCTTGTCTGACTCATCACTCTTTGATGACAAATCTTTGCGGGAGTCCTCTGGGGAACCCTGCTCCATTTTTTTCACCGTTCCGTTAGTGTTTGAACTTCCTCCATCTACTTTTCGCAGGCGGGATTTAAAATCAATAATGGAGCGAGCAGGCCCTTCCGTATCCTTGGTGACGCTATTAATTTTATTTGTATCCACTTTTTTTAGTTGAGATTTAAAATTAGTACCTGCTTTTGCCTCTGGCTCGCTCTTCTTCTCGACACTGTTGCCAAAGGAAGTCTTTCGAAGGCTAGCCTTAAGATCAATTGGGGAGATGGAATCCTTGCCGTTATCAATTGATTTAGGTACCTCCACCTTTTTATCAGACTTACGGAGTGCTTCCATATTAAGGCTCTCTGAAAGTTCAGAAACAAGCCGTGTAACGGGATCACCAAACGATGTGTGCATTTCCAAAAGTTCGTTTGAAGGCGGTGAGTCCTTTAGTCTATGTTTCTTCTTATCGGCACGTTCTTTAATTTCGGCCACCAGTTTCAATTCGAGCATTTCTTTCATTAACTGCTTGGCTGGTTTCTCTTCCGATTCGGAACGTTCGTGCATTATAATCATGGAACTTTCTTCCAGCCTATCGGCTGTATCGGTGCCGGCATCGCGACAGCAATCAGGGGGCGGAGGGGGAGGAGGAGGTTGTGTTGAATCTTCAGGAGGAGGGGGAAGATCAGGGGGTGGAGGTGGAAATTCAAGTTCCGCTAATCTTGGCCTGGGCTTTGCCGGGCTGTTTGTAAAAGATCGCATGGGAGGTGCGGCTCGAGCGGCACGAGGGGAGGCGGGAGTGGGGGCCGTCACGCCTCCAGATGAGTTGGAACGAATCATATGTGGTTGCGCCCTAGCCGTCCTCGGGGACAAGGAGCGAGCTTCGTCTTGTTGGGGTTCACGGGGGACACTGGTACATTGGGGGTTGCTTCCAGCTCCTCCGCTCTGTCGAAGCGACTCCAGGTAAGCTCCTATACGAGCTACTTTGGGCAATGTACCATATCTGTTGATAGCACGTTTAACATTTTGTACTTCCAGCGCCGCCACTTGCGTTCCTTGCTATAAAGATATAAGAAATTATATATTTATGCTGTATCATCATAAGGAAATATGATGACTAAATGGGATAATTCTGTTATTGCTGTTAATTCTTATACAGATAAATTAGGTAAATAATAAATCAAATAAAACATCATAACGGACAAATATTGGATATGGGAGTGCCACTTTTTATCGATACATATATTGCATCCGAGAATCGAGATCGTGGCGAACGTTTTTCGGCGTTAGTTGCAGTTATCTAAACATTAACAAATCACAGCGACACCACTGAGGGTTCGTTTTTACGTGCATAAATTAATTCATGGGTATTAATAAAAAATAATAATACGAAATTGATGCCGTTTATTTCACACATTAATTTCGTGCTTACTAAATTTACATTCGTTTGGTATTAAGAAATTGTTTTATCATATATTATTTAACAGAAAAATAAATTCGGAATGAATAATTTCTATGCATACGAAAATACCTTAGGAGCAAGATCATGTGCAGGCGGATGCTGGTGAGAAGATTGCGCGTGACCATGATGTCTCCGTTTGGAACGATGACGATGCTCCATAACGCCCATACCTGCCCCCGACTCATCTGTGTCTG
This sequence comes from Elymnias hypermnestra, assembly GCA_015832385.1. NCBI lineage: Eukaryota > Metazoa > Arthropoda > Insecta > Lepidoptera > Nymphalidae > Elymnias > Elymnias hypermnestra. Next base: position 1,466,243 of record JACTOM010000048.1, on the reverse strand, counting down.
GTGTCGCTTCAGCCAGTGAACCCTCAGATGAAGCCTCGCGTCCTCCCCCCCGGCCCCCGCCTGGTTCCAATACAACGTGACAAATTTAAATTACCCTTATTCCATCTTACGAAGTTATATTTTACTTATACATAGCACCCGAAAATTTTAAAAGTGCCTAACCACAAGTAGTTTCACAATTAATTAATTATGAACAACAATAATGTTGATCTTTATATATTTAGTGACTGTGTTTTGTTTAAATTGGGCTTTCATAATCTCATATTCAAGTGATATTATGGCATTATGTTAAATTTCATAATTTGTTCAAATTTAATTTATTCAATTTGGGCTAATTTCAGAATAAATTGAAATCGGCAAAAATCTTACCACAGCGGCTTAAAAGAATATGAATTTATAGGTTAATAAATATGTATGTGCATAACAATTATTTAGTGTTACACTAATAGATCTCAAATGTTGTTAGATTCGAAGTAGTTAAACCAATATTAAAAACGAACTTTGTTTACTTACAAAATAAAACCCACAGATATCGTATTTATATATCTTTTTCATATATATAAAGATATATCACAACTTTTAAAGAACACTATTCTGATGATAACTATGATTAAATGAGATCGATGGGTAAAGGGATGTTACTTTGTGAATTCTACGCGGATGAATGAATAAAATATAATAATGCATCCAAGTAATGATTGCGTTGCTAATAATGAAAACTTTCTACTCAACTAAGTTATGAATAATTAAAAGTTTAGACCATCAGTATAAGAAAAATATTCAATGAAAAATTTAATCGTACGTAACGTAAACTTTTAAGAAAAGAAATCAAAGGCTGGCATGATATGATCTATGCAGTGAAATAATACAGAAAGCAAATGCCTTATGCAGTTTTGGAAAAAAAATACACAATAATTAACAACCTTTTTGTAAAATATGTGTGTAATTTCTCATCAAATGAGTACATATGTTTTACAAAATTTGATCGTGTACATATTCCAAAACTGTATAAATCCCTCGAAAAAACACAACAAAATAAATTATTATAATAATACATAACACGGAAGCCACATCTATAAATCCTAGTTTATATCAAACGCTAATAGATAAATCATAAAGCTTGAAATATTCGTAAAAAAGTAATTATTTTTAAATAAAAACTTAACATAAAACCAAATTAACACTCGTCTAATAAAGGGGAAAGAAAGAGGGATGCACAAACCGAAACAACAATTAAAGCGCCCTCTAGAACGGCGAAATATTAGGATTTAATCCACAGAGCGTTAGAAATATTTTAATTAAAATATTTGATGGAATTTTACCATTATACATTATATTTTTTCTGAATTCTTTCTCACGCCCTGTATAGAAATTTTATATCTATTATATACATAATTATATATTACATCCAATTCTTATATAAAAACGTATCTGTCAAGGCAAATTAATGATGAGGACAAGTTAAAGTTATCGTCGCCGGAAACGTTCCTTTAAAACGACTTTATAGTCAAGAAGAAAACATTTACCTTACTGTAAATTAAGTTAAAAATATCTTTACGATTAAAGCGGATATTTATATAATGCAAGGAATACTCAAGATTGAATCAAGGACCGTGACTAAATAAATACCGTATTGTCAATTCAGTTGACAATTACTTATGAATGTATATTCAATATTGTTTGTTATAGCATTAAAATTACGGCAAAAATTACGATTACAAATTTTTTTCCATTAAAAGTAAATAGGTTATCCGTAATCATAAAATTCTTTGCCCTTATTCAGAAAACGTATGATTGTAATTTTTAATTGGTGATACTGTATGCCGATTAAATAAGCCGTGACAGATGCGTTACTAAATTTAATATTGACTATGAAGTTAAACATATATTTATAATGATTGTTTTAGAGTTTACATATTTATATCACATATCTAATAAAAGAGTACGTAAATAAAACGAATAATATAATGAGAAGGCATGATCGTTTCTAACCGAAACATATCGTATACTTACAAAATGTTTGAACCTATTGCTACACACCTGAGCGAGCGGACAAACAGACAAAAACGCTGGTTTAAAGGAATGAATGTATTATTGTTCACATAAAATTAGTTAAACTTATTTTTATACGAAACACCGCCCGTACGCCGCTCAAAATATTTTATCAAATCAATACAATATATATGTAAGAAAATATACACAATATATACATACATATATAAATTTATTCGCATGACGTCATGTCGAAATGGCGATGCTAGAGCAAGACAACATATTTAAAAACACATAAGCTTTTAGCAATAAAGCAAAAGACACTTGAACACCCACAAAGAAACTAAACATTTCAATAAAACAATAAACTCAACAAAATATAACCTGTTAGCTGTACCCAGCGGTTTTACCCGCGTAGTTACCGATCCAGTAAGAATATGGGCCAATTTATTCTTAGTGAGCGTGTACAATGTCGAATGAGTCACTTTGCTTACATATTTCAAGTGAATCGGTTGTATAGTTTAAGAGACATCGTAATGGGTCACTCCTAAGTTCGTACGATTTTAATAGAGCATTAATTTTATACAAAATAAAATAAAAAAAGTATTGATTTGTTTACCAGGGAGCAACAATACGAAGATAATATTAGAGTGATTCATATGACAACAAAATATAAATATCTGTTATCTGGAAATGACTTTAACAGTAATTAAAGTTTATATTGTCAAAAATATTTTAATCAAACCCGCCAATTGTTCTGTGATTTCACCTGGCTGGGTATCTGAGGATTTAGCTTATATTTCGAGTCAAGGCACTACGAGGTACGATAAGATATCAAGAATTCATTTTTATACACTTTTTCAACTCATGTTTCGTATATAAACAGACATTTCGGGAATAGCTTTCTTTGTGTGTGCCTAGAGTCCTTAACATTCATTCTGTTAATAAAATAAACTTTTTAGTACATCTTTGGATACATCGTAGAAACAGCCTTTCATTAATAATTTACGTAACAAATACGAACCAGCAAATAGCTCGATATTTCAATATTATATTATACATTTATCAGAGTTTACAAAAGGTATTTACAAAAACCTCCGCCTTAAATAAATTCGAAATGTATAACAATATTTCTGAATGATTAATTACCCATTTGCAATTGCGAAGTTCAATCGAGGTTGCGAATCATATTGGATATGAATCAAATTAACGTTTTCCAATTACAATTTTGTTCCTTGATGATTCGTGTATATAAACATCGTACGTTAAACAATTCATTATTAATAATTTCAGTAACAATCAAAAACATGTAAGAATGTAATATATGTGTACTTAAATTTGTGTCAGAACCGATAAAAACAAGTCGATCAGGAATAAAATCGTGAAGGTTAACAACGAATCAGTTGAATGCCTCAACATGCTGATAGCCAAATAAGGTTAAATTTTTTATATACAATTATCAATAAACAACTTTCAATGGAAAATTTTGAAACGATCAACGATTTTTCAATTTCTCCTATTAGTTTAAAATATAATAATACTTTGTATAAAATTTCAATCGTTAATAAATTTTTTTTATTCTTCCACTTACGTTTAGAAGACATTTTTTAAAACTTTGGTGGAAAACAATGTTATTGCAACTTTATCGAACGTTAATTCATTAATTAAATATATTTGGAGCACATTTGCACAGCCCCATCTATGGAAAGTTCACGTAAAAGGTTTTAATCTATTGATGAGCTTAAAAAGTTCGTGCCAGATGCCGTAAAAAATGACAGAAATTTAGGTTAAATATCATTTGTGCACAGCGTGTGAAAATGACACAAATACATTGCTGGAGATTTCAGTCGCAATAAACCGCTGATGCTAATCTTAGAACTTATAGATTACACTTTGCTATTTTTTTATGCAAGGGGTTGGACGCGAATTAAGCTACGGACTACGTTTCTAGTTAAGTCAATTGGGTTTAGAAAATCCTTCATCTAATACTAATTAATCTGCTTCGTCAGTCTAGAATGGAAGGAGTTGATTGGTGTTTACTATCAAGAAATTCTCAATTAAAATCTCGATCTTAACCCCTTAACAAAAGTTCATCGAATCGACGTTTCTCATCTTAAACTCACACTGTGCAAAGAGAGAATATTTATACAGTGCAATATTTTTTATAGAAATAGATTCTATATATCAATAACCCTAGGGCATCCTTATATTATTTTAAATATAAACAAAGAACCTTAGGACATGTAGCGTGGCTTAGTTCTCGCATATATATGAGTTATCCTCGCAATGCGGCTTGCGTTTAATAATAAAAATAATCGATGACTCGAGAAAATAACATTTTTAAGGTAGAAAATTATGTGAAATAAAAACGATGGTTATCAACAAACTTTAAAAGATCTCAATCACTCATTGTGGATTTAAATAAAAATAGCGAAAAATTTTGAAGGTTTCTGCACTGAGGTAGTGAAACGAGTGAAAATGACTGTGACTGATAAGTAAACAATCTAACGTAAGTTTAAGGTATGTCTTCAGAGTTTTGATTGCATGTGACAATATTCTTCTACTTAATGGGCACTTCGTTTAAAATTAATGAAGCGTGCGCATTATTAACCTAGCCGGCCCCAAGCGGGGGATTTCAAATCACCCATTTATGAGAATTAATTTAATAACTTGAGTATTAAAAGAGCTACCTTTTTCGTATTTTTTGTAAGCGCAAAAGCATAATAAAGAAACCTTGTATTTTATATTTTATTATCGGAAGCGCAAATCCTTCAAAACATTGTTTTTGTTAACAAAGTGCCCAAATAGTTGATATTCAACATCTAAATTTTTATTATTAGCAGATTTTGTTTTAGACACACTTTTTCTCACCTAAACAATTTCGGTAGCGCTGTAAGAAAAGAGCAAGACAAATGTACGACGCCGTTTTCGTTTTCCCCGATTTGTACGGCCGCGTATGTCGCTCAGTCGCGTCAGGAATATGCATAATTGAATTGAAAATTAGGGCCGGAAAGGTTAAACTATTAAATACTGTGTACTAGATCTAAAACAAGTTAAATATATAATTGTAATAACTACCTTTCAAAATTACGAACAAGTGAAAATATGTCCAGTCAATATTAAATGATATCAAATCCTACTGTGTTTTAACATGGAAGTGCCCATTCCATATATAGTATAATCTTATATAAAAGTAAACTTATTGCTAAAAAAGAGGTTATAAGTTGTACTCTGATTTTGCTCCGATTTAACTGTGACAAAATTAAGGAGGAACTAAAAGTATTTAGTATGACAGCTTGAGTTGAACTCAGCATAATCTTAGTTTGTTATCATATGGCAAATTAAGACAAATTTGCGTGATCATTTTGAGTTAGATTTGAACAAACTCAGTAAGGGGGATCAATTAGGTTGTATCAAGAAGTCTCATAATTGTAAGAGATGAGACAAATCAATGATTGAAATTTGAACTCGGTCGATCAGATTCAGATGTTTGAGTTGGTGTTTTTGACGATTCACGTACAAGTGTTTTGATGTGTGGAACTAACCGTTTAGCGAAGCGAGCGAGTCGTCTTGGCCGCCTTGCTCCTCCGCAGCGTATTGTGATTCGCGGAAGGAACTGCACGATGACAACAAGCTGTCGAAAATAGGGTACACATCTTTACACAATATAGAATGAAGTCGCTTCCGTTATTTGATTGCTTAGATCTTTTAAACTATTTAACGGATTTTAATAGTCTTCAGCATAAATAGAGTGATTCGTGAGGGAGGTTCATATTCTAGTACACTAACAATATTATAGCATATCATTAAAATTGATATCTTTGAAGGTATCGGTAGTTTAAAACGCTGAGGCACAGCGTGTGGCAATATTGCATAACATCAAATAGTAAATTTAAGTGTAAGTGTTCATACTTTACACCGCGTATTGCCTCAGGGGTCAATTAAATATAGAGATTAGCCAGTTGCGTATGATGTATTACACCTACTGTATGTCCTCTTGATTGGATCACTTTTAAGAATCTGATGAGATAGTAAATTGGAAACACCCGGACACCATTGAGACATGAGACCCATTGCCTAACGTATTTATTTATATAAAACTTTATTGCACACATACAACAAAAAGGAAATACAATTTATGTACTACAAAGAAAAACAGAAAATTGAGTAATACATTGGGAAAAAGCAGTCTTATCACTAAGCGCGATCTTTTCCAGACAACCTTTGGTGAGAAGAACAGAAGATAGGAGGGAGAGGTACAAATAACGTTAAAAGAGAAAACTTGACTCAGTTATACACTACTTAAACAACACATTTAATAATTACACAATTATATACCTCTAATTGTATATAATTCATTACAATTTAAGTATATATACAATAAATTATGAGAACTTAAACGATTTACGCTTTATACATCGGCAGATAAATAGTGTTTTTTAAGCGATGTTTGAAAATTTGTATTGAGTTAGATTGACGGATGTGTATTGGGAGGCAATTCCAGCGTTATGAATTTAACTGCGTAGAAGTTCGTATGTGACTGAGAGTAGCTAAGCAGTGTTATAAGCATATACCCATACTGGAAACGCAGATTTGACTTACTCGCAGAAATAAAATATAAGCGTTCGTTTTTCTTTAAGCGTTTAAAAATTTATACAGAGGAAAAACTAATTTTAATTCTTAATTAGTCTGTCTGGGACTTGAACCTGAAACTTCGTGATCTCTAACCGATTTAGCCAACAACAAGAGTCTATACTAATGAGGCAAATACAGACATCTTTCGTTTCGAGTTTCATTCGAGTGGCTGAGAAAGTGACATAAACAATATTTGGACAAAACAATTTATTGCTAGTGCAGACAGGTCTAAACAGACTAAGCGCATTGTTTTTAACTATCTACTATAGTGGGGGGAGTATATAGGCAGGATATAAAGAGGGTTGGCATGTGGCTAAACTGGAAAAACGTTTGAGATATCGTGTTTATCGTAGAAGGATCCTTCCATATTCTTAATATATGAATATCCGTGACATATCAATATTGAATATCCAAATTTTTCATGTGAAATTTGTATATTTCGTATTTATGCTATGAAATATGCAAGTTCATTCACGGAAACACGAATGTAAATCAATTGTACAAGAGAAGAACCAATATGTGGTAGTAATGTATTATTATGAAGTGTCTTAGGAAGTCTTACGCAGTATCACGATCGATACTACGTGTTCATGATTAAATTAGTGCGACACAAATGGAGATATAGTGGCGGATCAAATGTACCTCATGTCCAAGTACAAGGAAAAACCATTACTATCTATGATTATACTAATATTCTTTGATTTTATCGTGGTATCCTAAATAGGTGTTACTTAAGGAAAAATTGTCGCGTATTTCAGAGTTCTTACAATGTTTTAGCACAGTTGAAAACGTCTATTTGTGTTCTGAATACCCTTTTAAACAAAGGTTGTTTCTAATACGACACGCTTGCTAGCTAGACTAACCTTTCATAAACTTAAGAGAGTGCTGAAAATCTGTATGAACATATGTTAACTCTGTCTGTTCGTTAGTAGCTCGACGCTCTGTAAAACTTGTCATATTTGACAAAATATATCGAGTGTGACTTTTATATTTATATACCTTGACAGAGAGTGACCATTTTACTATAATATAGTAAACTATAACACCAATTTGAAGACGCTATCAAGTTTGTATCATTAAACATTTATTAAATGGTATATATAAAATTTCATAAGTGATTTTAAATTTTAATAAACGACCTAATACTTCCTCTATATATTATTAACTGAAATCTTTCACAATTTCCATCTGTTCCTTTGGTATTTTCGCAACTACCTCTTTTTTTAGGTGAATAAAATAATTCAATCGATCGACCCATTTTCACTTATTTTCGTCTGTTAATGGTTTCTATACAGCTTCATACCGGCGCATATACTTTTGCTTGGCAGAACGTCTTTGCATAGCATCACAAGGACGTCTGTTAGCGAAGCAACAGACGTCCTTGTGTTCCTGTTCGTTCTGAGACGTTCTGTCATTATGGCACAGAAGCCATAGTATCAGCAAAGATCTGCTGCCAGGCAAAAAAATTGCTTTATCCCTAGAAATTATTATTTAGCGTGCTACCATATTAGACTGTATCACCATTTACCATCAAGTAAGAACACAGTGAAGCGCTGAGCTGTCAGCAATAAAAGAACATTATGCTTACGATTATTTCTCGTTCATTCAACCTTACTTGCATAATTACACCAGCGAAGCCGTTACATTCCTGTGTTGAGAGATGGTTATTTGTATTTATTTATTTATTGCCGGTGATACGTGATATGATACGGTTTAAGATTCAAGCGAGATTAAGCCGGTAAGAGGAAGTTTACATTCTATGATTTCTACAATACTGAATTTGGAAGGAGGGCGGTTACAATCATTTGCAAAACCGACATCTCGCTAAAGGTAGCAAATGATATAGCTAATGATTCGGCTCTCGGTCGGAGGAGTTGGGTGGCAGAAGGTACCTGCATGAGGTTCACTGTGTCTCTCAGTAAATCGTAGATCCTCAATTTCAGCATCATATGATTCAAAAGAGTGTAATGCGAAATGGGACCCTCAAGTGATTCCTACCAAGGATGCGGCGGGAGCCGCTGGATTAGCCCGGGGCCTCTGCTAGCAAAACGAGTACTCCGACTATTGTGCCAGCGAGGCCGTCAACTTCTATATTTACCTGGTGCGTTTTGGTGGAGTGGGTGCTTGTTTCCCGCGTCGGTTGGTGGGTCTTCTCATTTGTACGCCGCGATCGGCCGCCATTGCTGCCGAAGAGCTCACTCCTGATTTTTTGATTGACATTTGTGGTGTACCAGCACAAACTCCTTCTTGCAGTTGTTTTTCCACCTCTGTGGGAGTTGTGAAGCAAAAACCTACTTAGGCGCGCTTTACTTTGTAGATAATGAAAGAGATTGAGTTGTCATGATCGGTTTAGTTAAGTCGGCTCTTGTTGACTAAGGACACCAGATAAAGGCGATGCAACAAATACCAAAATTTACCGGAGTACTTCATACACAATGATATATATATCTCGATGGGCGCTACCTATAAACGGTCAACTTACATTTCAGATTCTTTGACGCTTTTTCAATTTTAATGATTCTGGTATTTATATCATCTATCAACCTAAGTCATTGTTATATTTTAAATCATATTGATATTAAAATATGATAATAAAACACACTTATAATTAGCACACAAAGTAGTAGTAATAAATAAATTTCTCTTTGAAACACTGTATTACATAATTTGGATTATATACTTGTTTATATATCGATGTACATGTTGCAAATGTTATAACTATGTAAATAAAAATCACAATAATAGTCCTATTTTCTATTATCAACTTAATAAATTTTAAGTAATTTCTGTGGTCAGTGATTGATTATAGCTATTTAAATAATTAATTAAGGTATATTTAATTTATTTATTGCACCATGTACTGAATGTTACATAATGTAACCAAAATTAATATGTATACGCTTTCATTGGCATTTTTTTGTTATTGCTGACAGGGTAGTGCTTGCCTGTGATTATACCTGATGGTAAGTGATTATACAGTCTACGATGGAAGCGTGCTAATCTGGTAAGAGGCGCTTTACCTCTTATGGTTTTTACACAGCATAGTACCGTTACATAAATCTATTGTTTGGAGGTACATCTATGCTGGTGGTAACAAGCCAAGGATGAAGCGTACCACTAGTCCCGACTCAAGACAAATTGGAAAAACATATTTCCAACAGTTGCCTTACCGGGGATCGAAACCCTGACCTCTAGTAGCAAGATAACCATCAAATTTACATTCAGTATTAATTAATGGCCCTGATATGTTTAATTCGGAATCGGATATGACTATTAGAAACAGATATAGAGTTATATGTCGTAATAGTGAGTATGGAACAATGTAGTAATGGTAATTCCACCTTCTGTAATGGAGTTGTCCTGAAACATATGTTCCAAAGCGTGGTGTATCTCGCGGAAAGATGGGCGATCTGCAGGGCTCCATTGCCAACAGCCGCGCATTAATTCGTACACCGCTGCAGGGCAACCGGGTGGGCACTCCATACGGTACCCCTGAAACAAAAATAAAACCAAAATTACACCCTCACTTTCATCGTATACCATCCATTCCATCCAGTATACACTTTTCAGCTATGGTACGCACAATCTTTAAAACATTAACATGTACGTGGTGTTAATTGTTTTCTCTGTAGAAAAAATTCTCATGTGAAATCTAAAATAAAGCCCTTGATTTATCGAAAAAGGAATTACTTTGAAATACAATTATGGTCTGTGGAAAAAAACAAATCTTTTTTGTAGAATTGAGCAACTGCATCTAGTAGGCCGATAATTTACGAAACATAAGACGACGTCACCTTTAAACCCTTACCTCCTACAATTTTAACGAAATAAACACGAAAAAACATCTCACTTATCGAATTTACACGATATTTTCAAACATCAGGCTCCTACTGACGTTGTGTTAAAAAAAGATGCTTGTAATTGAACAACAAGTTTAGATATTGTATACAAAATAATACAAAAGCGCATGCCTAAAGTAATAATCGACAATGGACTTGTATTTGTGTACAAATAACATAAGGATTAGTGTAGTAAAACTGGTCGTACCTCGATTCGATGTCAACAAACAATGTCGCACAAGTAAATACAACTACAAATATATACATGCTGATTCAAGAAAAATTTACTTATTTATAAAGAGCTACTATTCCATATACATAAAAAATCAATTAAACAGTTTCTCTGTTCCTCAGTAGAGCAAGAGTTTAGAAGCAACAGAAGCTTATGACGACTTTTACGTCTTACGTACCTTAACATCAGCTTTTAGTATTTCTATCTAAGTTAGCGTCATTCGGGATATTCCGTATTTGCTTTATTGATAATGTATTCTCGCTGGTATTAAATAAAATTAAAGTAAGAGTTTGTTACGACACTGGTGAGCGTAGATTTAATAGAAATTTAGAAGTTTTACCTACGAAACTAGTAAATTGAAGTTCAAAAGTCACGTCTAGATAAATACACTCTGGAATTGTCATAAGGTTTGCTAAAACTGACCTTTCAACGAAAATCTATTTTGATAGCAAAAGAAAAACGTATTTGTCTCTCTAGTGGAATAGGAAATTAACATTTTTAAGTGAATATCTTTTTCAAAAATTCACAAGCCTTTAACGTTCTTTATATAATATATTATATATCAACAAAATGAACATATTGTGTGGTTATAAGTTGAAGGCATGTATAGCTTTCTGTAGTTTGTTATAGATTGATTTTTCATTTAATTATAATAACAATTTTCTATGTCCATCATTGTTTTAATAGTGAAAACAATGAGATTTAGAATTAACGACGGAATTTCTCAAAGGTTGAATTGCTGAAGAGACATTAGAATAAGTTGAGCCTCAGAAGTGACTTTTTTCAATGTATATTTTAAAATGATGTTTAAAATTCGTCAATGAGATTTAGGAGTTTTGTAATCTCCGGCAGAATATGGAAAGCGAAACATGATAAGTAAGGTACTCTTTAACTTAGCAGTCCATATATGACAGCACACACAAAAAAGTATTTCTCAAGCGAGGGCGGTCTAGATAGAAAATCGAACTCGAAGCCTGTAAAACTAATAATTGCTTTGGATTCCTACGTCTACGAGAATATTCAATAAAAGTTATGAACTATTATTAAATTTTGAACGATTGTTAATTGTATTGAATGAACATAATATAAAAAAGTAGAGCAAGAGGATGTTTTAGAGCAGCCTGTATGCAGCTCAATGACGTCGCTACCAAAACAGCCATCATTGTTTCCCGCCTGAGTATAAACTCGGCCCCGACCCCAGTCTCAGCAGTACGAAGACAGTAGTGAAGCGAATCACAGCATTAAGAAATAGAACAGATATTACTCAGTATTATTACACAAATTAAAAAAATGTTTACATTGAAGAATTCAATTATATATTTATTGTTGATCTCCATTACGGTTACTGGTAAGAATTTATGAATAATATTGTAATGACACTATAATGGGCTCAAATTTTATTTTTTGATCTGGAGTGCAATAACAAATTATTATTATTATTCTATTAGGAAAGCACAAGAAAGCAAAACCGAAAAAGTTCGTATCTCCCACTGCAAAAGGTATTCAATGTTATAACTGCCTATCATTTGATCATCCCGGCTGCTGGGATCCTGACCACCCGGACTACGCGAACATTACGGTTAGTTGCAAATTTTGCACATTACAGTTTTAACTTCAATATAATATTTATAAGAGTTAACGAATTTGCAAATTAATAACAAGACTTTTGTCTAAGTTTCATATCTACTTGATTATTTATAATGTCGACATTTCTAAATGAATTTTAAATTTTTACAATATTAACATAAAAAAATTATAAGAAACTTTTAGAAATATTTAAAGGGATAATACATTGAAGTGAATAGAATATTTCTCATGAATTGTCTTAGATTAAAGTAATTAGAGCTAATGTGAAAGAAATAATAAAATTTTGTTTTAGCTCGTAGATTATTGTGTTATTTACAAAATAAATTTCTACGCTAAATGCTGGTAAAAGGATGAAAAACTTATATCTTAACTATTTTAGGTCCCAAACATCGACTGTTACATTCCTGGTATGGCTTTCCTCTGTATAGTAATCACTTCGGAATCAGCTAAACTCGGTAAGTTATTCGTTTAATAAAATGTCGACTTTCCATTCTGATAAATATTAAATACATTTTATATAACCAATGATATTATAAATCAATAATTAGTAATTCAAATATTAAAAAAATTGCAGTTGAAACTGGTCAAGAAATCGGTCCAGTACGTGCCCGCACTTGTGTGCCAGCGAAGGACTTCTCTAAGAAGACCGTATCATATTCCATGTGTAGCAAACTCAGCAAGGAATTATCTGCGTCGGAAATTTTCTCACGAATAGCTGTCAGTAGACCGCAATGCACCCTTTGTAAGAAACATTTGTGCACGGATGCGTCATATTGCTAATTACTAAATTTAGGGAAATCAACTAGCGATATGATTGGTAGTTGTATAGATTTGTTTTTGAACCGAAGCACGCGGTTATTGTATTGTTACATTTATCCCGCCGGCCGAATTGTTAACATTTGTTTGGTTTTACATCGTTGTTATTGTTCGCGCTTACATAATCTGTTTAATAAACTCCGATACCAATTTTCACACGAAATGCAAAATGGTTAACTTGTTGTTTTGAAACTAGAATCTTGTTAAGCTATACAATTATTATTACCAGCGCGAACCTGTATTTTCGCTTCGTTTTTATATTTCAATGATTATATTAAAATAAACTTTAATTTTCAAAACCGTTAGTTTTATTAAGAGAAGGTGACAATAGATTTGATTTTTATAGTATTTACTTTATGATTTTTATAACACTATCGTTTGCAGAAGTGTTTTTCGTCTCGAATGAAGGATAGCGACTGTATATTCTAACACCAGTCTTTAAAATCATGGATTAAGCTTTTAAGAGTTATACTTATTCACAATCAAATGCTTCTAAGCAAGACTATTATTAACCTTGGTAGAATCTTTCATTAGATTAAACATGGTATATAGCATACAAAGAGTAGTTATTTTCGTTTCCGAAATCGGATCTGCAACTTTACTAAGCAAATAGTTTAGAAATTTTAATTTGATATGGCAATTAAATTAAATTTAATAGTAAATAAGTTGCTTACGCCTACGTCATAGAAACAAATCCGTTTGGCGGGTATATGCGATCTTAACACTTTGTCAAAACAATCGACGTCTTCGTAAGTTTGACGGGTTAGCTGGTGCAGTGATGTGAGTTTGCTAGCAGAGATCCCGTGTTCGGTCTTCAATATGGCGAATTTAGAAAATTGCATTTTCTAATGACTTCGATTTCTAAAATGATTAGTCACCGTCCGACCAACAAAGTCGTACCGCCAAACAAGATATCGGTTTCCGGTACGACACTGTAAATGCCATAAGAGATGAATTGCCTCATAGTAGATTAGAGCGCTTCTAACTTGGACTGAATTATCACTTAATATCAGGTGTTATCATACTCAAGCGCTAACCTGTCAGTAATTAAAAAAAGCTAATAATATTATTTACAAAACTCAAACACGCGTTTTTTTATCTCCAAAATTTATAGAAACTGATTGAAGATATTAGCTACATTCTTAATATTTAACCAGATTTCATAGACTGCTATAAATTAAAGTACTTTTCACTATACAATTATTTATATCTAATCGAAAATATAGATACGCCGATCCTGGGGCTTCGCTAGTATTAAATAAGTTATTGGCTCATCAACTCCGGATTCAAAAGGCTTAGAAGACATTTAATGAATTTTGCCATAGAGCTGCATTAACTGAAGGCTTATAAAGTTTCAACTTCGAAGAGATCTACGACTTACGCGGAGGAAGCCCGTCGGCAATAGATTATCTGTTCCTAGATTTAGTACTTATCGAGAAATTTCTCCAGTACTTAACTAAAGCGCGCAAATTTTCTCCTTTTCTGATATTATCTTATAATTTTGAATTCTATTACAACCCTTTGAAAAATATCTGGTAATAAAGATATTGTCCCTTCAACATGGCTCTTTTGAGGTATTCATATCAATAGATTGCGAAATGTCATTTGTACTCGAAAAGTTAATTCAACTTCCCTGTGAATCGCTGCAATACTTCCAGCGATTTGCGGAGACAGAAAGACAAGAAAACAATGAAAATGTTTTTGATAAAAACTGTATAATTCAAACATTACAGACATACTTTTTATTTACATGCATAGTTTTGCATTTTTTTATATTGGTTAATGGATACTGAAATTCAGTACATATCTCTAAATATTTTGTAGATAGGAAAGTGTGCAATGAATTTTTTAAATTTACATAACCAATTTCGCAAATTTTGAGTACGGTAAATTTTGAGTATATTAATCTTACCTTTTCAAGCCTATGGTAGACATCAGCAAGGTCAACTCCGGGGTAAGGGGACATGCCGTAGGTTGCAATCTCCCACAGAAGGATTCCAAAGGCCCATACATCAGATTTAGTGCTGAAAGTGTTGTATGCAAGTCCCTCGGGAGCAGTCCACTTGATGGGGAACTTTGCACCAGCATGTGCAGTGTATGTATCGTCACGCATGAGACGAGCAAGGCCGAAGTCAGCCACTTTTACCAGATGATTTTCGCCGACAAGGCAGTTGCGTGCTGCCAAATCTCTGTACAGACAAACAATTTCTTTAATAGAAATAATGTGGCAAACATGCATACGCCAGCATAATGTTAAGCGAATCCCGTCGTCAGTAGCCATTTACCGGATCAGTCTAACTGCTAATGAGTTGTCGATAAAAGGGCTACAATTTTTGTCATCCCAATGTTGCAGCCCAACCCCTGATCCCAACCTGGCTTAGAAAGCTTTCACTCAACACATAGCAGCAAAATGTTGTAATTTTAAACTTATTTTTTGTGAGGATTTGGACGGGCCAGTTCACATACGAGCTGCAGTCAGTGAGTAATTTCACCTGGATTCTACCATTATTGTGAATTTTTAATTGCGTA
This sequence comes from Elymnias hypermnestra, assembly GCA_015832385.1. Classification (NCBI taxonomy): domain Eukaryota; kingdom Metazoa; phylum Arthropoda; class Insecta; order Lepidoptera; family Nymphalidae; genus Elymnias; species Elymnias hypermnestra. Next base: position 1,450,613 of record JACTOM010000048.1, on the reverse strand, counting down.
CAAGTAGCTGCTTGATTGTAATATCACACTAAATGAAGCGTTGACCTAGTTAGGAGTGAAAAAATTTTGATTGGTTTATACATAACATTTATTTTGCTTGACGGCACTTAATCTGTGGAGGGTGATAAAAAAGCCACGGTAGAAGTGAAAAAACCCTGCCCCTCCTGGGGACTCAAACCCCGGATCGCGGCTTGCGAAGTGAGTTATTAAACCATCTCGCTACCGAGATCGTTAAAATAATTTATTTATACACTCTTCGTTGTACATCATACAAAAACTTACAAAATAACTTCAGTATTCCCTTAAGATTCAGAAGTTATACTATTACAGGAAATCATCATCAATACGTTAATTATGTAATTTCCCAATATATTATTTTCAGGACTTTATATATGTTCCACATCACTTTACACGTTCATTTGAAAATACTTATATTTCATGTGGATGTATAGTTTATTATAAAAGTTTGATTCCAACGGTTATATTGATGTTAAAACTTGTATAAACACAGAAATACAATAGCGCATTTCAAGTATTTGTACGGATTTCATGTGAATCGCAAACAAAAATCAACGAGCGCTCTGTATTGAACATAGAAAACTGCGTCAAATACAAAACCAATATAAAACTTCGTTTCGCTTTTTATTTTATACGTTGCGACTGATTTATGCTTCATTCGTATTGAAGTACAAATCTGAAAAAGTTTTCCAATAATTGAAAACGAATGCATTGTTCCCTCAATTGGAATATTAATTAGAGGAACATAAATATATAAATTTTATATTTACCGAGATTCTCTATTCTCTAGAATGTTTTAGGCTCATTTCATTACATCATTGAAACCAAGTAAAACATTTTCTTTAATGCTAAATATAGATATAGGTAAGTATTTCGAATATTATATTTAATATATCTCTATGTAAAGGGAAAGCTTGTATGTGAAATAATTCGAATCTAATACGAATGAATCTTTAAAAGCGGAGGTTGTTGAAGTTCCCCGGCATATACCGATGTATTGGGAACTAAAAATTTATGTGAATGTTATAACTATGTGTAAAACAAAATAAATAACATATTTAAATCAACTATTAAGTAACTTGGAAATATCGTGTTATGAAAATAAAACACAACCACAAAATGTGGTAGAACATAACGTTAGGTTAGGAGGGGAAAAAATTATAAAAAATGAGTTTAATGTTACTTGCGATAACTTAAAAAATTGTGTTTGCAACTATAGGTTGTAAAAGTAATAAATTGAAAATGAGTGAAAATCAAATCGCAAAGATGTTGCAATATTTAAAACTTTGTCTCAGTTTTCAAGTGTTTGAAAATATAAGTTATATGAAGTATTTTACGGTTCAACACTGCCCATTTACATTTTGATAGCTTTTAAACGAAATTTTATCCTACAAAAGAAGGGAAGGATTTATTGCAAGATTCAGAGATTTTACGTAAGACGTAGCCTATCGTTTACTAACAATACTGAAATTATTTACGTGATAGTATCTATTACAATGGCTCCTAACTTTTACGCATATTTACGGATATGCAATTTATTATTTAGAAAACTGTGATCTTAAATTCTAGTATAGATACACACAAGAAAAAAAATTAAAAAAGGTAAAAAGAAAAAAAGTTCATAAATGAGCGGTCTTATTGTTACACATCGATATCTATCAGACAACCTTTGGGTTGAAGATATAATAGGATAGGTGGTGTTGTAAAATATAATTTTAATAATGAAAGTCAATTATTATAGTTTTAAATACAAAATCTCATAACTCTACAGACCGTCTCTGTTTATTTATAAAATCTGAGCTTACCGAAGAATGGTATGGGAACCTTTATGGTAAAAAAATGCTCGGTTAAAGAATTTCTATACCATATATTGATAAAAAGCGTATGTATTTAGGAAAAAAATTCAGTATTACAATTTTTTTTAATTATATAGATAGTTATAGATTTATATAGCAAGACATGTTACAAGTGTTCACAGATACTTAAAAAAATTGATCACGGTAAATTCTTAAAACTATGAAGGGACAAAGTGTAAGATATAATTAATAATAATTTTATGGTAGGCAGAATCACTTTTATATAATTTTAAAATTGATAAAATAACATACTCCAAGGTTAACTGGTTATTAATCGAAAATATCGACTGCTTCTACGTGCTTAAGGGTTAAGTATGAAATCCTATTTTATAAAACCGTATTTCAAAATTAAATGTACCTTTTGTATTAATGATAAAAGTCAAATTCAAAATATTCTTTATTCAATTAGGCTCAAAAAGCACTTTTAAATCGTCTGTGATCTACCTCCGGTTCAGGAACTTGATTCCGCTGAGAAAAACCCGGCATGAAACTCAATGTGTTTAGTTTCATATACAACTGTAACCAAGTCTAAACACCGATGTCACTTAAATAATCTTCAACATTACAATATGTCTTTTGTAATAGGATGTTTTTAACATATTTCTTAAAACTATGTGAAGGCAAACCCAGAAGTGATTCGGGTATCTTATTAAAAACACGTATGTTCAACCCAACAAATGATTTCTGAACCTTCTACACTCTAAAATATGGTATTACAAGTTTGTTTTTATTTCTCGAATTAAAATTGTGTGTTTCGCTTCTTTTGCTGTATAAATGAATATTATCACGGATATATAAAATGTTATTCAATATATATTGTGACGGTACTGTGGATTCATGCTTGTGTTCCTTTTTGATTGATATATTGGACGTATTGCTCTTTTTTGTAATATAGAGCTAGTTTCAATGTCCGACGCATTACCCCACAACAGTATGCTGTAAGACACTGCGATGAAAATAAGATGTTTTGATAGATATGTGACTTTATCTACCACGTTTATGTGCAGACTAAGTATATTAGTGAATGTGTCAAGTGCAAATAGTGATGCAAAGAATGTATAGGCTAATTACATTACCTATGTATGAATGAGCGGCTCTCCAAATAGCTCATGCCAGACGCAATCTGCGTCGCCATGTACATGAGAACCACCGCGTCAATGTGTTCGCGATTTCCCGTCCGCAAGTAATCAAGGAGGTTCCCGCGGCTCATAAATTCTGTGATGATGTAGAACGGTGGCTCGCGGGTGCACACGCCCAACAGCTGGACAAGGTTGGGGTGACGCATCTCCTTCATAATGGCTGCCTCCTCCAGGAAATCTTTTAGGGCCATAGTATCGTCTTTGAGAGTTTTGACTGCCACCTAATGATGAAATCCAAATTAATGATCTACAATATTTTTTCAAATTCAAAATATATTTATTCAAATAGGCCTTTACAGCACTCAAATATATATTTTTTCCACACGGTAATTCTAATGTACGACTGATGATGGATGGATGGTATCATCCCACTGTAGGGCCCTTTACTCATAGATGAGAGGGTTTTTGAGGCAATACCTCTTGGAATATAGATATTTTCTAAGGACAATTTTCTACATCGAAAAGTAAAGTCTCATACTACGAATACTAATCCACGACTTTTTAGAACAAGCAACCATCTATACAAATAATGACAAAAGGAGTTTATGATTGTAAATTCAAATTAACAGCAAAATACATATGAAAGTATTTACGAAAGTGATTACATAAATATAAAAAAAAAAATTGTCTGTCTATATGTTTCTTCCCGCTAAATAGCTGGATTGATTAGGGCTGGTTTTTCACTGGTAGAGGACGTTATAAGGACTAACGTAGGCTACTTTTATTTTAGAAATAAAATTCATAAAGAACATAGAGGGGAGCAGCTAGTATATATATAAGTAAACACAAGTAATTTGTATACATCTTCGAATGAATGAAATGTAGGCTTAGATATCGAAGTACGAGTATGTACTTTATAATGCATTATGATAGATCATATCTCTGCTTGAATAGTAAAACATAATTTTTGGTTTCGCGCATTTCGATAATTTATAAAATAAATCTGTTAGATAAAGAATCCTTATATACATTAGTTTTTTTTTTTTCGAATTGTATTTAATTGTTAGCCCTACTGGTTTTGGCTTTTACAGCATAACCGGAGGAAATTAGATTAGGTTTAAAGATTATTATACTTAAAAGAAATTACATTAACTTGATACGATAATCTTGTAATAACTGTAAACCTATTTAGTGCGTTAAGAAATTTTTTATTATATAAATGAATTTTTTCAATGTTATTTCTGATATTTTATGTATACAGTTTGTTTCACTTAATCTCATATAAATATTATACTGCACAAAATATTCTGATGATATTATTTCATTTAATAAAGACGTTCCGACTAAGAGTCTTATTTTAAATAACATAAAAAATAATTTCCGTCTTTATCGACTAGAGTTATCGTTTTTAGATACTGTATTTGTTTTGTTGCTAAACAGATTGACTTTAGCGACATTATCCGAAAGATTTGTTAAAACAGTATTTTGCGGATTACAACGTGTTTGCTTTCTGGCCTCCATATATAAGATTTTACTAAAAAGAACAAGGACTTTAGGTTAGATAATGCAGGTACCTCGATGCATTGAACAATAACGGAGACAGTGAAATGCCTGGAAGCATTACAATTGCCACGATGCTCATTTTCTCTGGCAGGCTCAATTAAAGACTTTAAACTGTCTACTACCTTTCTATACGCCAGCTACGGCTACTATTAGCGGCTTTCAACTATTTCACAATGCTTTTCAAACGTAAAAACTCTTGGCCTATCGTATTTTTCTTCCATTTCTATTTATATACATAGATAAAAGATAAAAAGACTAACAATGATATTAACTAACGCTGCATAATGATAAGGAGTTATCGTACGACGTTGTTAATAGAAAAAGCGTGTAACGTTTTCTCAATACGAATCTATTTCCCTATTTTCTCCCAGAAAAGAAATTATTGATACATCTGTAGTGACGATTTTTTATTTTGAACTATACTTTTATGTTAATTAAAATAATTTCATGTATGAAATTTGCTAGGCGACCCGTGACGACGTTTTTTCATTGTCATAAAATGTAATATACATTTGGCTATTGGAATGATTCATATGTTTTTCAATACATTCGGAACTTAATAAATCATGAAAACCGTATATTTTCTTTTTCTTTTTTAAAACCTCCAGAAAATGAAATTTGTGTTATAACAAAAAGGAGGCGAATCGCCATAGCCATAGTCTTTTCTATACAATTTTATATAAATTCATCAATTTTGGAATGGCTGAAAAGCAATTTTGAGAAAAAGAGAACCTGTTATTGTATTTGCCTAATTATTGTAAGTTACATTATTTCCACCAAAAATACATTCAACATTCAAGTTTTACTGATGGGAAGGGTCGAATAAGGGACGGGCTGTAATTTGATCGGTCACAAGTTTCGGTTTTAAATTTCAACTGTTAGACATTTTATAAATTTTATTTGTAGATATGGATGAATAGTACTATTCTATACGTGCTTCTCTATGTATGACTATGTTTTATAATAGATAAAGATAGAATTGAAGCAATTCAAATAATGAAACGAAAAGTGGTCAATCTTTCCGTTACATTATACGAATTGCTGGGATGGTTATCTTATCAACATATTTACAGCAATGTTACTAATTGAAGTCAAATATTGCAGAGGTTTAATAGTAAGGTTATTAAAAAAAAATTAAGGTAAGAAACACCCCATTAACGTCTCACTGCTGTGCAAATGCCTCCTCACCCATACGAGAGGGTTCTTAGTAGATAGACCCACCACGATGCTACACTGCGAGTTAGCAGGTATACTGAACAAGTGTATGCGCTAATACAAGTACACCATTTATTGCTTCACTCTCATAGTAGGATGAGATGGCAATCCGGCACGACCGCAGAGAGATCATCTGCAGGACCGACGGCTTAATATGATCTCCCCGGGATATATATTGAAAGAGCTGGAGCACATCGCCAACTTCCCAACTTCGAGCAAATACAATAATATTCTTTAAATTGTGATTCGATGTTGTAGATTTGTTATGTAGCTACTACAATATGTAGTTGCTAGCTGTCCCATATTGTCACTCGCGAATTGCCCGGTCCCGTAGAATAATGGGGAAATCCGTTACTTTAAGCCATTCTTACTTCTATAGGACAAAACAGGAAGCGTACAGTCACATTCACGTGGAAATACATGATGACTAAATGTTCACAACGATGTAATTCCCGATCCCGTAGATATATGGGCTCATTCGTTATTCATCAAATTCGGTTCATTCGTTAAGGAAGAGTTCAGTCACAGACACTCGTACAGAAAAATTATATAAACTAGTAATGTCCCGCGGTTTCACTCGCGTATATACCGATCATGTGGTAGTCGGAAGTCTACTAAGTCGGACTAGAGATTTACTTTTATTAATATAAAACTTTTTAATCTAATCAATGTACAGATTTTATTTTACAATGAATATATGTATATCTAAATTCGTAACATCATTTACGTAGAATGTCCGACATAAGCAAATTTAAATACTCTACTGGTTTTCAAAAATTCTTAATTTCAAGGAGGTTATAATTTTTTATTTAAATCGCTCGAGTAATTTTAAGCTTGATAAAAATAAAAACAGTAAAGGTATATGTGGGTGGGTGTCATTGGTATCCTTGGAATATGAGCAAACACACAGCAGTCCCAGACCCAGTTATAAAGATTTTTGTGACTAATTGTTTCACACATAGAGTTACATTAATGAATTTTTGTTAGGGATGCCTTTTTCTATCATTTCGAAACTCAGTTCGGATTTCAACGTATGGTATCTTGATGACGGTACTTTAGGAGTCAAAGTAAATACCATTTTAGATGAGGTAAAAATATTACACCCACCTTTTATATTCATAAGATAACATAGTCCAAAATGTCCTATCAACCAATTTAAATTGTTTTTTAGATGATCGAGCTTGGATACAGGCATCGTTACCTATACGGTACGGCTTAGAGTCCGCAAAATTTCAAGTGTTGCTTTACCGGCTTTTTTGGCTTCTTACAGTACCCAAAATTTAGTAAAGAATATCGTTGGCAATGATTTATATAATAGAATTAATAACATTTATTTAGAAGATGCCAAAAATGCTTGGTTTTTTAGCATGTCCAAGTCAAAATTTACCAAATTTAATCTTCTCAAAAATTATGGGACGAACCCCTCTGTAAAAATGTACCTTTTAATCTATTACAAACATCTAAAAATCTAACAGCTGTTTCTGAACGCGAGTCAGGTTTCTGGCTACATGCGCTTCCATCTGCATCCGTAGGTACCTTGTTAGACAAGACTACGTTATCTTTATCTACGTGTCTGCGTCTGGGTGTGAAAACAACAGAGTCCCATCGTTGTAAATGTGGTGAGTGGGTAAATCAACTCGGTCCCACGGTCTGTCTTGTGTTCGTAGTGCTGGTCGTCTTCCGAGACACGCCGGCATCAACGACATCATCAGAAGGACACTTGTCACCATTAACGTGCCGGCTATTGTCAAGCCGAATAGAATTGCACGTGATGATGGTAATAGACCTGATGGTATGTCGTTGATGCCTTGGAAAGAGGGAAGGTCATTGGTGTGGGATGCTACATGTGTTGATACGCTTGCACCATCTTACATTGACGCTACGTCCAAATCAGCGGGAGCGGCGGCGTCATTAGCTGAAAACGCCAAGAGGCGCAAATATTGCGCGCCTTGCTTTAGAATACATATTTGTGCCTTTTGGCGTGGAGACATTGGGACCGTGGGGTCCTGAGGCTAAAAGATTTTTGAAAGAAATTTCATCTCACTTAGTTGATGTCACCCGTGACCCTAAGGCCGTGTGGTACTTCGGACAGCGTATAAGTATCGCTGTTCAAAGAGGTAACGCTGCCAGCCTTATGGGCACCCATCCATTTGCTTCTGATGGCGCATTTTAGTTACTTTTATTTTTTCTGTATTAATGTTAAGGTTCGATATAATGTTATCATGGTTAATTGTATATTTAAGTTATATAATAATTTATGAAACACAATTTTGAAGTTTTTCTGAGAAAGTAATATATAGCGTATGTCGCTCTGTCAATATAAAGCTTGCTAACGGTGAAATTTTTTTTGAAATCGGTTCAGTACTTTTTGTGCGAAAACGTTACATACATATACATTTTGATTTCGAATAAAACTATAGGTGGCGCTTAAGACATACATATAACGAGGCTTTGCAACGTTTCAGCAAGTATTTACAGATAATCGATTTTTGAAGTTCTTGTAACACTAGAACTGTGTCAGGCGAGTTCGTAGACGAGCTCCCGTAAAGTACAAGCTTTCAGCGGCGAAAGCTCCTGCCGTGAATCCGTCCCAGTTACTTTGTAACCTTATAGGAGAATTTAGAAGTGCGTTTTCAAGATTTTCAAACGTATAGAGAACATTGGCACGTTTCCACTTTACGAGGGGTTTTGTCTTTCGTTCTGTGTTAAATTAATTCCTGCATTTATTCAGCACCTTTAAACTTAGTCCGGGCTTCTTAGTTTAGTTGTAAACAATCGTGGTTGCTTGTTTGTAAGCAAGCTTTTTGCGTAGACGTTTAAATCGAATGTAAGTTAAATACATATTTTGCTCCGTCGGTATTTACACATCATTTTTAGAGACTTGATACTTTGAACTAACTGTTATTTCTTTCCTCGTTCTTATAAAAAAGACGTGCAAATAAAAGATTGAAGTTTTAAATCTTTTTTTATAGACAAATTAAACTAATTCGGCATTTAAAGCGTAGCGTCGGACATAAACAGTACAAATTATTGTATCGAAATCTGTTTGTTAATACCATAATAACTTAGTGATCAAAGCAATGATTATGTTATATGATTAATTTTATATTATACCATTTCAATAAACACTTTCAGTTTTTTGATGATACTATTACTAATTAATAAATTGATTGAATTGCGTAACTAAATTTATCATGACTTTGCAAATACAGTTGAATGAAAGGTGTATTACACTAGCAATGACAAAACCCTGAAACTACTAAATTTACACGTTATGTATTTATATTTAAGAAACAATCAATTAATATTGTTTATATATTTATTTATTGTTTATTTATTAACACACAAACAGGAAAATTTATAAAAATCAACAGAAGAATGGTCTATTATTGTCAGTTGGTAAAATAGACTCACATTATCTCAAAATTTCGCGGACACGAATATTAATTTATGCATTTGACGGTATATTCTGCATTTTAGCCGACATTGGCAAGCAATGCGTAACCTATTTATGTATTAAGACCCATAAAAGGTTTTTGATAACGTCATCTCTTACGCCATATCATGAACCTTTTAGACTTATTAAATAGAAAAAAACATTTAAATCGAAAGTGAGTTTCCAAAAGATGCTGTACAATTATCTATATTTCGATAAAATTCGTAGAAATTGAAAAAGAGTAGCATGACATTGACATTGTTAAGAAATTTAAAGAAGAGTTTAACACTCACCGTCATATTGCACCTTTTCCATGCGGCTTCATACACATCTCCGTATTGTCCACCACCAAGCTTATGTTTCATTACTATATCAGTGCGATCGATCTCCCACTCGTCGGGTGGAGCGAGGGGAAAAACTGTTGGCTTGTTACGCTTAGGGGCTGGATACAGGAGCTGTGTTATAAGGCCGTCTCCAAGCACTGAGTGATGGTGAACTAACTCAGCTAGCGTTCCAAACTTGGACTCCGATGTTACGTACACCTATTAACAATTGAAGAAAATAACAATTCTAGAATACCTATTACTTTTAATTAAAAACATGATCTTTTGGTGTATCTGACAAGAATTAAACATTATTATGACGGTACGGCAGAAAATTGTTCGGTAGAGGCTTGTTGTTGTTGAATTTCAGAGTGTTACATACCTTTACTTTTCTATTGCTGACTGGTTAGCATTTGACACACCTAATGATAAGTAATGACACAGTCTAATGTGGAAGCACGTTAATCTGGGAATTTACCTCTTGCAAAGCGAGTACTTGTACCACTGTGCCAGCGAGGGTATCAAATCTTTTCAGGAATTAAAACTTAAGCTGATAATATTGCGTTTTTAGTATAACCTATAAAATACTTAATAAAAAGAAAAACTAAAGAACTGTGCTTATATATATTTCTATGAGCAATACGAGTATACAATATTTGCACGAGTACGTAGATTTCAAAAGAATTATGCTTAAACTGACATCAGATATTAGAGTTGTAATATTAAATATTGGAAATTAGTTTGTAGGCCGATAAAAAATCAATCGGAATTAAAATATGAAATAGGTAGGCAAATAACCAAAGGTTATTATGTAACGCAAATAATAATACTATACAAAGGCTAGATACTAGAAGAGTGAAAAAAATTAAAGTTAATCTGAATTCATCAACCTAGAAGCAAGAGATATCTTAAATCAATTCTGATGTCACACAGATATCGATTATTCGAGCTCATCAGAGGACGGAATGCAATCACGGTAAGACGTCTATCGAATTGTATGTAGAATATTCAATCTCATGGGACTGCAAGTGAAGTAACTAGACTCTAGTTACTTCAGCTAGGGCAGCCAATTATGACATCGTATACAATAGTATTCCACGTAGAATGCAATATCTAGGGACAAATCCCGTCACCTACAAGGCTTAAGTCAATTAATAATACAAAGCATTTATACAACAAAAGAAGGTATTATTTAATAATTGAATTAGAAGCCTATAAAGCTCTTTCAACGCCGAGTAGTTATCCAATATTTTTATATTAAATCCTTTTATTATACAGTCATAATATTGTTGGCGTTGATAATTCAATTTATCCGTCAACTGCAATTTTGAACGCCTTAGCAATTCCAATTATAAAGAGATTTCAATTTCATAAACACACCCGACCTATTTCAATTCAGAACTAGGGAATAATTAGGACGGGAATATGAATTTCTTTTAAAACTCCTCGGTTATAGAAGCGAGAATTGCTTTTGAGATATGCAGCGGTTTCTTAACGTGATCTTTGATGAAACACTATGTATTGTAAATATTATTTCGGCAAGTTACAATTCGATCTTCTTTTTTATTGACAGGTGACACTTGACTGTGATCACACCTGATGGTAAATGATGCAGAATAAGAAGGAAACTGTTATTATATCCATATTAATATATTATATCTATACTAATATTATAAACGCGAAAGTAACTCTCCCTGTTTGCTAATTTTCACGACAAATTTTTGTATAGATTGACTCGACCAAGGAGACAAACAATAGATATTAATAGGTATCTCGAGAGCAATGAGTTCTGATTATACATATGAAATCGTGACTACATAGTAAATTTTATGGAGAATATTTTACCAAATTAAAATATTCTCCATAAATAATTGATGTTCTGTTTTTAAATAATAATAATCATGTAATGTTAATAAAAATTTTGTGACGGAACTTGTATTATCTTACCTATGTATAATTCTTATTAAATTTCCTATTACTATGTAATACTTACATTTAAGTAAATTTGTTACCTAAATATGTTCTTGTCATTTTTATTACATCTTTATTTTACTACTGTTTTCTAGATGCGAAAAATGATGTATTTCTTAAAATCATCTTATACTTCTTTAACTTATTATTTATTACAATCTTCTATATACTGTATCATATATGTAATCATTATTATTATAAACAAAACAAAGAAAGGTAAACTACGCAATATAACACTAATTAATATCAACGTCTATAGACTATTTATAAACAGTAAATGTAATGTAAGTAATGTTTTGAAATGTGGATACGATCTAATTACTTACCTTGCCATCAGAGTCCTCGTTAATGCGGTAATGGTAAACACGACCTTCATATCTTAGTGATATACTTCTTTGGCCAGGACTAGACTCGGACTCGCGTACCTAAAGGGAAAGTGGTATTGTTATAATATTCTTGCGTTTTTATAATTTAAAAGAAGTACAAAAAAAAACAAATTAATGTAAATTCCAACTTATTATAGTTACTGGTGGCTTTTAATACAAATTTCCTAAAAACGTTACATAGAATGAAACGTTTAAATGAACTTTCCGATAGACGGCGCTGTACAATGTTTTTGCAAACATATTTATAAAATCTTTAAAATTAAATAAACAAGTACTAAAAATTAAAAATATAATCAAGTCACTTCCTACTCATTACAATGACTAGCGTGGTCTAATACAAGCTTTTAACACAGAAGAAACCTTAAATAAGTTTACATGAACTTTCGGTTAGATGACGTTGTACAATTTTTTGCAAATACGTTTATTAAGTAATTAACTTTAAACAATGAATTGATATTTCAAAAAGCTGTATTAATATCAAGTGTAATCCCTTATTGGTTTAAAAATGTATTCGAACTTGAATGGATAAATAAAACGATATATTATTACGTTTTGTGAATATTAGGCACGAACTTAAAAAGATTTATGCAGATCAATTAAGTCATACCACTAAATTATGTACCCATGGTATGGTTACATATATAAATAAATAATTTCATGTTATATTTCCTATCTCATTGTTAACCGACTTTTACATATATTTTAAATAGCATAGCGTACTTCACTTAAACAAATAGAACGAATGCGGTATTTTTTCTAGTAAAACGATTTACAATGTTTTGCGATTGGAGTTCATATGATATACCACTAATTGCCAAAGGTGTAGTCACCTTAAATGATAATAGAAATTATATAATAATAGATAACACATTGTATGTGTTAATTACATGTTTGGAAATCAAGCTCTTTCCTAAACATAATAATTTATAAACAAACAAACAAAAAGCAATAACGGAAGCTCTTCAATAATTGACATTTGACTCTCATAAGTATGTTTTATATTTTTAATAAAAGTACTTGTGTCTAGTACAACAACTACAATTTTAAATGAATATAAATCAATCCTTACAAACGATTTAATCAACGCAAATGTCATATCTAGCATATGTGTCAAGTACAGAATTGCGATGGGAGTTGTACTTGATCCAATTACTATGTTTGAAATAATAAATAAAGACGACAAAAAAAGAAAAAAGCGTTGAGAGGCGGTACGTTGATTTGTTTATTAGTTGTGACAATATACTCTGCAAATTTAATTTTTTTTTACATATATTATTACCGATTGATACCTTAAATAAAAGTACATACCCTCAAAAACCACCTTTTGCCTTTTTCGGGCGGAAATATTCCGTCATTTACATCAATGTGATTTCACCGCTAACATTAATCACTCGATTTAGTCAAATTAATTATACGGAAAACGACAAAATATAAACATTGTTTTTTATTTGCCATTTAATATGTTATACAGCATTACAATAAGGAGGCTTGGATGGATGGAAAAACGAACCTTGCTATGTTTCTTTTATTGCAAAGCACAAGCACAACATATATTTTGCACTCAACAGTTTACGTTAGAAGTTAAAGTACATACTCGAAAGGCCCATATTTTATTGATTTTCATCTAATTGAAATTATATATTACGCCTGACTGTTTACAAACTAACTAACAATTCATCTGTATTGCAGATAATTTGAGGAAGAAAATAAATGAAATGCAATACAAACAAATATATTTCATTAGTTATAATCGATATTAAAGCCTCCAAGTGTAATTAATTAATTTGAAACAGTGCTAACTCTCTATACACGAACACTTTCACGGTATCAAATTAAACAGAAAATGTTTTGTTCATTAGTTCGATACATTTATTATTGTCGCAATTCATTGAATGGGACTAATTGATAAAATAAATTATGTATTTGAATAGCATGTTTCATTTGTAGTTTCTATTTTAATTATATTGATATACAATTAACATACACATAAGATTCACTTTCGATTTGTCTTGTATTTTAGTTTTTTTTAACAAATCCACCCTAGGATAAAGATGAGTCTAATTATTATATCCACTACGTAGTTTCGATTCTTTTAAATTTGTAAATATAAAGTCTACTTTGGGGCAGTAACAAAACATTTGAGTTTAGAGAGTATAACTTTGACGTACCCTCAAAGGACATTTGAACGATTATAATTACAATGCGAAGTTTTATTTCTATAACTATCATATTAGTAAACTGTATTAAAAAAGATATTTGCTTTTCGTTTTTGTATTTGATAATTAATGGAAAAATCATAAATTAAACTAAGGCGAAAGACGACTTTTTTTAGGTTGTGTTGGGCGATCAATAAACAATTCTCGTTATCAAGTTATGTTATTCGTGTACAAAATTGAAACAGTTTAAAAACTAACAGGAAAGACAAAGTACGTGAGATGTTTTATCGTATGTCTACTTCACATTGAATTGTAATAGTTTTATAAATACAGACTGGCCGGCGACTTAATGGCGAGCGTCTGTTTTACATACAATTGTATTCATTCGGCGTATGATTACGTTGGAAAATAATGGATTTCAAAATAAGTTTTATACTTATAATAAGACTTTTAATTCATTACAATAACATAAAAAGTAAAATGAAACATAAGATAAACTCTGTCAAATTCACCGGTAAAATTAATTTACACATCTTTTTCGTTTGTGTTTTTCTCTGCCACTTCCTATTAATTCTGTATCTAAAGTGGTTTTCTTAAGGACATGGGAGCAGAAGTAAGAAATTTCAAAACGTAATTTTTTTAGATTGAAGATCCTATATGTTTAATACAAATATTTACTAAAATACTATTATAATACCTTTTAGGTAAAGTATAATTATTCTTTGTATACCAAAGACTTTACCTAAAAATTCATAAAATATTTACGTGTAATGCATCTTACCTAAATGTTGCACTTCCATTTCAAACCTTTACAAAATGAAATTTTAACGAAAGTATCGCCATTTGCAAATTATTGTTTAACACAATTTTAATAAGAAACTGCAACTATATTAAAAAATTATATATATATTCTTTTCCTTTTTTAAAGTACTGACACAATCATCTCTAAAAACAATTTAGCTTTATTTATAATTTTGTTTGATAAATTCTGTACCCAAATAAATCCGTATTTTATTAATATTAATAGTGTCAACATAAAGCGATATAGTTAGACATAACACATATTGTGTTATCTGCATAAATCCATTTAGGTGTTTATTTAATTAGTAAACCATCGCATAAAGTAACAGAAAGAAAAGAGACGGCGTTATTATTGCGATTACGCTAGAATTTCGTTCAATAAACTGCTTCGTAATAAATGTGCTAAGGGTTAAGAAATCGTACTCACGAGGAAGCTGCCATTAATCCCTGAAGAGAGTAGGTATTCTGCTGCGTTGCGCGAAATAGGTCCATGGTACCAGGAATGTTTCTCCAGGGAGTTAACCGGGGTTACGTAGTTGCTTGGCACCCATCCAACGCCACCGGAAAGAGTATGCGCCTCGCACCACTCGCCGCTTTTATTGTAGCTCATTATACGCACTTGCTCTCCTGCGATAACAATCTCTATAAGAGAAATGTATAATATAAAAATACATATCGCATAACGCCGACGCCGCGGTACATTTTTGATATGTATTTTAACATTATAGAATTTCTCCAGCTTCGATCATTTTATATTATGCTATAACAAGTATGTATTTAAACCCATAATCAATTCCGTTACATAGAAAAACTTTTAACGTGAACGTTCTATAGATGACGCGGTATAATTTTTCGCAAATACGATTATTGATTAATCAAAATGCTCTAATATTAGAGAAAATCATGTCATCTACACGAACATGAGCGTAAACGTTTTATTAACGATTGAAAATTTTAACAAGATTTTCGTAGGGAGAGTGTAAAGGGGGAGTTGAAAATTACAGTGAAATGAAATAGTTCTATCTAATCTTTGATATATTTACATTTTTAAGATTTGACAATTGCTTAACTTTAAATGTAATAAAACTTGACACACACTTTTCAATTTAGAAATATGCAAATGACACGTTAACACATGTAATAACCACACTTATTAAATTTTGTGATAAATTGTACCATTTAGACTTTTTTTTACTAACGACTGTTTATCCTTAGTAATTGATAATTTACATTGTACAATTCCATTGTAGTTATTTATACAGCGTTGTGGTAGTTTAGAAAAAACGTAGTATTTCGCTGAAATAATAATATTATTTGTTAACACTCTGTTTTTTAAGACTCTGTTACACAGTTACATTTTACAACCATTATATCGTGTTGTTATTATTATGTAAGTGGTGTTCTTGCTTGAGCGCATAAGTTTTAGATGCTTCGAATGTGGAGGTTCACTTCATTTTTCAAGCAGCGACAGAAATATGAGGCGGAGGCGCATATTGATGTGCGTCAAATGTAACTAACTGACCTCCAACGCGCCTCGCCTCTTTTTAAGTGCTTAAAACATTGTAATGGCTCAGTACAAAGGGCTGTTGCTCACTCATGCCTTCCCAACATTAGGCTTCAATTATACTTCTCACATTATCTTGACCTTTATAAAATTGATAACCCGATGGTCTTCAATTCAGAGGCCTCAGGTGCGATTCCCGGCTGGAGAAATTCCTTAACCAAAATTTTCTAAAGCTATGACTATTTTCTACAGTATAATAAACGATATTGCGAAAACCGATTGATTTTTTGTATGACTGTCGCTAACATTTATATGTTTAAAGTGTAAAAAAATTTTTAGATTAATTAAAATTCATCTGACAAAAATCCAAATCAATCTTTCACAAATTTGTGGGTAGAAAATCGTTAGACATAATACTCGTAAGAGGGGCAAATTAATGGAGACTTAAAACTAATTATTGCGCGTAGTAATTACAAGTAAGCAGTTTTTAAAAGTGCCTTGGGATTTAATTTAAGATCAGTCAAAGCCCAATTTGAGTTACAACTAAGTATTATATTTTAGTGGTCCGGTTCCGATAATTACACTAATAAGACTTGTTTTAATGTAACAGTAAACATAAAACAGTGAGTAAATAATATTTATATATGCGCTAAACATACTATACTGGTCAGAATTTGTGATAGACGGAACATAATATTGCTAATAGTTGTTTGAATGTCAAATATACTGGCAATATCTGACAATCCCTGGGAAAAATTAGTATCCTATTTTACACTCAGTGTCATATGAAAAACAAAAGTGAAATCGTAATTTATGGATATTTCAATACAAAAGGGAATCTATAACTATTGTCAAACATAATAATAAGGAACTATATCAGATAGTACAATTTTATTCGGTATCATTGTGGATCATAAAGTACGATGAAGAGTCCATATAAGTAGTCAATCAAAAATGCATCGTCTTACGGTTTACGCGGTTAGAAAGATTCGTCTTCTTAGAGACGTAGAAACTGATATTGGGATATTACTCACGGCGGAGAAAAGGGCTGTTAATTCGATATATAATATGGATTTTGAGTGTTGTTAAGAGAAAGATTTATAGCAATTAAAATAATGACAGTTGATTGATATACAAAATACGAAATTTTTATACATTGAGTCTACATAAAAATATTGATAAGTTTAAGATAAAATGTGATAGCACGTCATATAATATAAGAAGTAAAAATAAAGTCGTCAAAAATTTTACTAGGCAACATTAAATTAACAATTAATTTAGTAACACGAATCATATACGTTTCTGTAATAGATTAAAAGCCTTTATTTTATTGAATATATGATATAATAATTTGAAGGAATAATTGAACGACAATAATGATCTAAGTCAAAATAAATTAAATTAATATGTATACCCTGTTAAGTTAGCCATTGGTTCTTGTCTGATCACAATGCGATGGATATAACAGGTTTATAAGTATATAAGTTGTTCGTTATTATCATAGGTTTCCTATCACCTTGGGGCAAAGTAAGCTTTTATACGAGCAATGTGCCGGAAAAGTTAGAATCAGATTAGTAATGCGATAGCGTTCCCTTCGAAGCGCTATGATACTATTTAATGAAAATGTATTGGACTAAATCCAAGTAACCTATTCAATGAAGTCGTAAGGATTATAGAAATAGTAACATCTATTGTGTTTAATAAAGCTACATCCCAAACTCTACTAGAATATTTGGGAATTACCAAAGCTGGGTAGTCGTTAATTTTTTAAACATCGAATCTGTACCATTCGTAAAAAATATATTTGTTATTAAAAAAATCCAAATTTTTCATAATTTGCTAGCGTAAAAAGCAATATTGTAAATTTTTGACTAGGTAATGGAAATTTTTGACTAGGTGCGTAAATGTAGATGTAACTTAGATGGCTTAGACGCGTAAAGAGAATGAATTAAAGGAGACTGACAAAAAGGATTTACGAGTCAAGAGTGAATGGGAAAGTTGGAAGGGGAGACCAAGGCGAACGCTCCTGGATCAAATTTATGACATTTTAAATAAGGGCCAGGTCAAAAGTACTCTAAACCGACGAACTAGTATGAAATGTTTAATGAGACTGACAGAAGCGAAGGAGATACGCAAGGATCGTGGCAAGTGGAAGGACGTAGTCTCTGCCTGCCCCTCTGGGAATGAGGCGTGATGCTATGTATTTATTTATTATTTCATTTTATTTATTTACCAATACGATAAACAGGAAATCAGGAAACTAGCAACACAAGCCAGACGCATTGGAAACTGTAATCGCTTGAAATTGAAGTGTAAAAACGTTGAAATCATTGGGACCCGTTGTATCAGCACATTTCCTTCTTTACATTTGCCGCTGACAATTGTAGCTCCGATTATTTTCGGCGATGCTTTTTAACAGTAATTGTTGTTATGTTACACAATACCGATGCGTTAAAGTTAAATGAATAACAACAGTACACATACTTTTAAAGCTATATGTGAATGCCTTCCAAATAGTTCGAAATACTAAAAAAAAAATCGGGTAAACCTATCCCAGAATTGCTCCTTAGATATATATGTGACCGTGTCTGTGGGAAAAAGGATGTTTCCTATTTGTTTCATGGATATCTTTAAGTAGTGTTGTTATAATATATAGTAACTCCCTGTGTAGTTCAGTAAAACTTCTGCCGATTTCTAGGGTTTTTCTGATGAATACAAACGTTTCAAACCTGACCTGTATATACATAGTCTTCAATTTTATAACTTAAATTTCAAACCATCATCCGACGCATTTGCATATAATGTGTAATAGCAAAATTTTGTATTTCATTGGATACTAGGATTTCCATATATTCAGTCAACGTAATATAGGCAGAGGTAATAATATCAAGAACGCGTCTTGTTCAAAAGTACTTACATTGCACAGGCGGAGTCACAGAGGCGTAAGGAAATGCAATATAAAATTCTATTTACCCTCATAGCTACACGAGCGATATGCAGCGCCTAAACAGCTCTACGACTGAAACGTATATTTCCCTCATTTGAAATAAGAACGACAAATACTATCGCATAAGTTTTCATTGAAATATATTTAACCTTGGAGTGGATAATTTATTACTGGTTTTATGGATTTTGAAATTATTGTAAAGCACTTATAATCGAATACAAAAATATCATTTAGAGAGTTGCATTATAACTACAATATTTACCTTTTTTCAGACTAAGTTGGTTCTCGCCACCGGCTTGAAAGTCGTAAAGCGCAACGAATAGCTGGGGGTCGTCTTCTTCGTGGTGCGCTAATAAATTCTCTTTTGAAGTCCATCTAAAACAAATTATATATTTATATATATGTAAAAAAATTACAGTAATGGCAGAGAATGAGTTCCACTCAGGCGGCGTTGGCAGCTATTATTTGCAGTGCGAAACCACCATTTTTCAGGGACGAACGAAGGAGTCGTCAAAGCCTAAAAATCTTTGTAAGGGTACTGCGGAAGTTACGGCTGTATTCCTGAGGCTTTTGTTAATAACATATATTGGTTATGCTATATATGAATACAAAGAAAAAAAATACGACATGAATCCTAATGTTTTAACAAATTTCATATGGGTACAGGAAGTCGGAGGGGTGGTAAGAACAAAATGGCAAATTACAATTGGAACTTCTTCTTCTTCTTCTTTTGTTTAGTGGCTATGTAAAAATGATGTTTTTGGCAAGCATGGAGGTCAGTAACAGAATTGTCAACTCCATTTAAGCAATATATCTAACCCAAAGGTTTCTTGGTAGAAATCCCTGTGTAGCGATAAGGCTGTCATTGAATATACCAAATATAATAGATAAATATGAATAACGTTAACTCTATATAAAGGATAAGGGTCACAGCAGGAGTGTAAAAATTACCGCAGTATTAGCTTTTTAGTGTCGTCGGCAAATTGTATGCAAAGATATTGATTGAAAGGGTCATTAATGAAACTGATGAGAAAATATGGAACGTGCAAGCGGGATTTAGAAGAGGAAAAAAGCAAAAAGTTTATTTAAGCATAAACTTTTTGCTAAAAGGCCTATGATCGAGTGGTAGGGAATGAGCTGTGGTCAACGTTATCTACGTATGGTGTGAGCGGTAGTCTGATTCAAGCATTGAAGTCTCTNAAAACGAAAGTTATGCTTTTTGAAAGAGATGAATCTTTGATGAATGGCAATATTTCGATAGTACGGGAACAAGTGGAAGAGGTGAAAGAATTTGTATACTTGGGATCTAAATTTACAAAAGACGGAACATGTGAAAGTGATATTGAAAGGGGAGAGAATGCAGGGAATATGGTAAATGGTGCTCTGCACGCCTTTATGAGTAGCCAGATGGTGTTTCAATGGGCCAGACTGGCTGTGCATGCTGGAGAGTTGGTGCGAACACTTATGTATGGTAGTGAATCTTGGGTATGGCAGAAGAATCACATAAGTAAAATAAATGCGGTAAAGATGAGAGCGTTGAGAAGTATGAGTGGATTAAAACAGTGACAGAGTAAGTAATAGTGTGATAAGAAAACGTTCTGATATAAAAGAAGACGTAGTGACTGAAATTGAGAAAGGTAAGCTTAGATGGTTTGGGCATGTAGAGAGAATGAATGAAAGGAGACTGACAAAAATGATTTATGAGTCAAGAGTGAATGCGAAAGTTGGAAGGGGAAGACCAAGGCGAACGTTCCTGGGCCAAATCCAGGACATTTTAAATAAGGGCCAGATCAAGAGTACTTGTATGAAAGGTTTAATGAGAATGCAAGAAGCGAAGGAGATATGCAAGGATCGTGGCAAGTGGAAGGACGTTGTCTCTGCCTACCCCTATGGGAATGAGGCGTGATGCTATGTATGTATCTTGGCAATAATTAATTAAATTGCCTACAATATTAAATAGAGTATACACACATTCACACTTTTTAAACACAATTATCAATGTCAATCGTAAAATTATGACAATTTTTGACTAGTTGTTAGGGGACTAGGCACTAGTCATAAATAGTATCTTAGTAATTTGTAAAGGGGAACTTAGCGAAATTAAACTTCGATAAAAATCTTCTAATCCACGCTGAGATTAATAAAAAAATAGTACATCATCTTTCATTTATTTAACTTTCTACATGTATTTCACAAAATAACCCTAGCATAAATTTCTGGAGCATTGCCGTGGGTAATAACTGACATGTAACAGTAGTGGTTTCTTCAGTGGCCAGATACTGGCGGCTGTTTTGAACAAAGGTATGTGTAGAAGTGCCCTTAGATTAGTAACTCTATGCCAAGAAATTGAAGGATGTTGTCAGATTTCTCAATGCAAGTAAGAAAAATAAAGGGATTGCCTCTTCGGTGTGGTTAGGGTTCGCATTCTTTACATGTAAAATTTAAATTTTGAATATCTATTTGAATTGCTTAAGGAACGAGAGGTTATGTCGCAATAATTCAGGTGATAGTACTTATTAAATATGTTTGTTACTTAATCTTTTACCAATTTCATCAGTTTCTCAAATTTAGTTTGAGACGTCATAAGCTAGATCACGTTCAAGTATCATTTAGTAATAAAAACTACACACAAATAAAAATCATATAACTTCAGTATTTCACGAGTCTGAAATTTTTTAACTAGCAAAATGACGATGTGTTCTATTACATGTAGGGATAAGGATGGAATTCCTACGAATGGTAAAAAATTAATACAAACAAAGCGTGAACACTTGAAACAACATCGGTCCAGTTGTCCTTATGCGAGTATGGTGACTTCACAATCACTTTTTTATGTTCAATTCAAAAATATTTCTACGATAAAAGAGATACTCTAAAACTACTGCAACATGGCAAATGCGTTTGTGATTACGGAGTATGAATTTTAACTAAAGTCAGCTTAATTGCAATCATATGATTGATGTGTATTCTAGATAGATATTGATTAGAAGGTAGGGTATATATAGAACATAATCTTTTTATGACAAACTGTTTACATAAAATTGCTGACATTGATGAGGTCAGTTTATCTAGCCGCGGAATACGGCTTGAGATGCGAGCACACCAATGATATTTTGGGATAAGAATGACAGATACTACATCTCGCCTGCTTTCCTAGGATATATCTCACCATATTGCTGTGGCCTTTTCTCAACTTAGCGAAGTCATCTGCACTTTATTTAATTGCATTCTCAGCAAATATTAAAACAACAGACATAAGATGTACAGTGGTGTGCCAAATAAATAAGCCTTTATTGACAATCTTATATCTGGTAGATATAATAAACACTAAATATATTATTAACTAGTATATTGTACAAGTACTGCGTGAAATAAGTTTCGGTGTACTAGAGTCATTTTGCTTACTGTTTTTCATCGGAATCGACACATTGTCTATACAAGTGAATCAATATGAAAATCTGTGATACTATAGACACACAATAAAGTTAAGGTTCGGTAAACTTATGTTTTAAATTTTTTCATAGGGAATAAGTTCGTATAATGTTGCAAGCATTTTATCTAATGATAAAACTACTGTACATCGTCAAACGTATAAAAAAATTATCAATACAGTTAAGAAAACCGCATTGGCATGATGCGAAAACTTTCAAATCATTCGCTCAAAGTTTTAAAAAGGTCTAACATCGTAGACCAAAAACTGACGTTGTATGCCCACAAAAAGCGCACCTAACATTCGACGAGTATAAAGAGGTAAAACTTTGCTTAATATACGTAATATGGAGAAGGTAATATTGGACACCTCAGAAATATCAGCACTGGATTGCCTCAGCATGGCATAAAGTTCTATTTTCTGATGGAGCAAAATTACAATTGTTTGGAACTGATTGTTAAAAAGAAGTATGCATAACGGATAGCAGATATAATCTCTATATCCCGAGTATATGTACTCGTCAACTATTTTGAGTACTGAATTCTCAAACATGAGTGGAAGCCATCTTCCACAAGACGAAATATATGTCCAATATCCATATATTGGACATATTTTTCGTCTTGTCGATTGTTCATTTTTAAATCAACCTGTTGAAAAATGCAGCTTTACTGATGTAAAGGGTTATTGGTAATTCGAATATTCCCGCTGGGAGGTGGTAGGGGTAAATATCTGCGATGATTTGGTCCCCATGAGCATTATTCAAAAATGAACCCAGTATAAGACACCAGCCGACCTGTGCAACTTAGTCTGCGTAGACTTGACTGTGGGGCATAAAGAACGGCGCCATGTAATTGATATCGATATAACTTAGTTAACAGCAGAACTCATATTTAACGACCTTTCGAAGAAGAATATTACCATATTTATTTTAAATTATAAAATAAAGCGACACCTAACCTATGTCTTAAGTTGGAATGAATTCAGGAAAATAAAAAAAACATCCAAATCGGTTGAGTCATTTCGGAGATCATTCAGCGGTCAAACATTGTGATAGATTTTTTTTATATTGTATATAGATTAATATGAATTTTAACGTTGCAACGGAAACCCTCATGTAGCTATGTGAACTAAACACCTCACATCGGAATTTTTTTTGTTAATGTGACCGAGTTTATTAGGTTATATGATAGTGTGAAACAATATCAATATATGATAGCGACAGACTTCAGCTGATGTTTATCTTTCTAACTACCATTTGAAAAAATTATAATAAATAGCTGCTAATACATATCTATCAGACATCTCAACAGTAATTAAAATTGTGTATATATCGAGACTAAAGGAACAACCAGTATCAATTAGATTGTTTATATGTGAATCTTGTTTCCAGTTTTAAACTACCGGTTCCAATTACAAGATTTAAACGTTTAAAATAATTAGCAGCGTTGTCTTAAGCGTTAAACTGACGTTTGTATAAATGTAAAATTTTTTAAATATAAGATATATGTATTTAACGTGACTCTACTGCAAGTTTGGTTTAATATTTATTCAATTAAGATAAATATATACCATCTCGGACTTTTTTGTAGATATATGGACGAGGAATTTTCGTACCATACATTGTTTTGCTATATCTCTACAGGACTCGACAGAATTTTCAATAAAAGCCCCGGGCGGTAACTAAACTCCAACGAGTATCGTCATATTTTTAACAATTTAATCAAAACCGTCTCAATGAACCTTTCCTTTATCTATTGATTCAGTAATTACTATATCTATCGATAAAAACCACATGAAAATCCGTACAATAGATTTTGAGTTTATCGCAAATAAACAGACAGACAAATGCGGTGGAGGACTTTGTTAGTTTAACTTAAGTTTTTAAAAACCTATAGATATAACGTATAGAGTAGTAGCTAATACTATAAACACATTATGAAGGTGGTGAAAATGCATTCGACACTAACAGATACAAGAGACAATAATAACAAAAATTAAATAAACGCCAGATGCTTAACAACAATTTCAAATTGCTTAATCAATATGCAGACACGTCGCTGTTTAATCATGCTCAAATTATGAAAAAACCTATTCGGATGATATTTCCAACCGGCGACGTGGAAAGATGTAAGAAGTAAAAAATCAAGATATAAACTTTTTTAACAGTAACAGTACTTCAAGTATTTACAACTTAAATGCACCGAACATTATTGCTTATCTAATTAAAGAGGTATCTTAAATATATAATAAATTTATTATCTACTAAATAGAAAATTTTATCTTATTCTATACACACTGATTGATTTATAATGTGTCTCTTCCTAATGTAAAATAAATACGTGTAAACTGTATAATATGATGGTTGTCATTGAGTAGATTCGCTACCCTATATTAAATTATATGATATTTTTAAAACAAATAACAGATTTTGCTTTAAATTTTAGATCACAAGTTCTCGCTGAAGAAGTAAGCGAATTATATTAAATATAATATTTAATAATAACTTACAAAAAATCGCAAACAAAATATAATTGCAATTTCAATCTCAACTGGATACATGTGACATTATGATTGAAACTGATACTTTTTCTACACAAGGAGTAATAATTCTTAAGTACGAGATATTTTTTGATAGTAAAATTATGCTAGCAGACTTTGAGGGAATGTTCTGGCCTTCACGAAATATCTGGATACGTTGGGTTCGATTACAAAAGCTTTATAGCAGGTAGCAATGCCCCGCGGT
Organism: Elymnias hypermnestra; assembly: GCA_015832385.1. Lineage (NCBI taxonomy): Eukaryota > Metazoa > Arthropoda > Insecta > Lepidoptera > Nymphalidae > Elymnias > Elymnias hypermnestra. Next base: position 1,425,185 of record JACTOM010000048.1, on the reverse strand, counting down.
TTCTCCCGAGTATATAACAATCTCGTGGCAGTAGACAGTCTACTAAAGTCTACATTCATAATGTAATCAATATATTTTCAGATTTTACTTTACAAAGATTATACGAGTATATCTAACTAATACATTTTTAAATTCGTAATATCAATTACCTCGAATGCCCGACATTAGCATATTTAAAAATACTCTACAGGTATTGAAAAATTCTTGATAACAAGGAGGTAAAGAAATAATTTTTGAAATCGCTCCAATAATTTTTAGCTTAATAAAAATAAAAACAGTGTAGGTATATCGTTAGGTATATCATTGGTATCCTTGGAAAATGAGCTAGCTCACCAGTCCCAGGCCCAGTTATAAGGGTCGCTAGAATTTTCTTAGATTGACATTGGCATTTCTAAATTCGTTATATCTTTTGAATGGAATTTAATAGGGCAAGGATTAATACAGTGGTATGAATAATATGGTTAGATTATTTTCGGCACATAAGTTTTAAAATGTAAAGTGGTAGTTATCTTTATAGTTTTTAGTAGATATTCATATCTCCTATAATATTACCGAACAATTTTTTGTTCTATTATCAATAGTTTCTTTAGCGCAACGATGACATATTTTACGTGACTAATTTTTTCACAGCTTGGGTTACATTAATGCATTTTTTTAGGGATCACTATTTTATTAGAGTAAGTATAACTTATGTCGCTCAGTGAAAATACAGGTTTTTAAGAAAATTGCGCGGACGGAAAAGTATCCCACAAACAATAAGCATTGGATATTTGCAATGCTTATAATTTGTAATGCATAAACCATAAAATCAACAAAAAAAAAACATTATACGCACTATCATGTATTTGATACACACGCCTAGATACTCTTCTGTCTATCGCTGACAATAATGCCAAACGCCATAAGGTTACATTAGAAAAGTTTTTTGTCCAAAGCGCTTAGGTGGGTTACATTAGAAAATGGTGGTTAACTTTTCTTAAAATTTCTGTTATTCTATGTAACTTTGCAATTTTTTATCTCTTAACGACATGCCACTTAGTTTTCAATTCGCCTCTGTGATATTTTTTTTAGTTTTTAGTGTACGGATTAAGTTCATTTTCTCAATAAGTAAATGCAAACTGGCAAATAACTGAGAGGCTGCAGTTTGTAAACTCAGCTTATAAATCAAATCCGCATTAAGATGAATAGATACAGACCTGTTAGCACTATCGAGCGGTTGCGGTGTGGCGGGTGTGGCGGAAGCGCCTTCTCCGTCTGGTAAATCAGGAATATGCGGCAAAGGTCGACTCTGCAGAAGCGCCTCTGTAACAATATACGACGTGTTTTTAATATAAATATATACAACATGTGCACACATGGATATTTTGAATGCTGATCCACTTCAATATTGAGTATGGAACGATAACAAAATAACGTAGTAAGGAATCATTAATATAACAATACATATATATTATACAATCCAAGAGAGACGGTTAAAAAGTGATGCGTTTAACTGGAAGCACTGTCCGAAATGATTTGATGATGAATTCCTTCAAGCTATTTAATTAGGCCTGTGTAATTTTTACAAAATCATAGTCACAGACAGCTGATAAACTTCTACAAAAACAATAAATATTCGAATATAACTTTGTAAATTGCATTTGGGATCTAATGTTGAATAAATATTTTATGTCTATAAACTATGTATTCAGATTTAGTAACTTATATAGATCGACAATGTAAAAGAGCTAGAGTGTATATAATTGTTACAGTCGACTGTCAGGAAAATAATGAATTTCAAGGAATTAAGTTCAATAGATTAATTATTAAAATGTCACGGATTCACACTAAAAGGAAAACAAACATAATTGGGCAATTTACATATACTAATGTATTTAAGTCAAACATTATTCGCCTTGCACAAATTTACATTTTAGACGCAATCGTATAATCAATTTTGATTTACCTAAGTCATCTACCTCAATCTGTAGCCGTTCTACTAACATGTTAAAACTATTATTCTGATCACCTGGATTTAATAAATATATACGCTTTGGAACGATCACTACTTTAAAATGTCTAGATCGTCCTAATTCCCTTTTACTATTCTCTAGCCAGTTGACAGGCGACAGGCTCGACGATACGACAGATAAACTTTTCGCTTTTTGCAAATTAAAATATTTTAGTCGAGCCATAGACATCTTTTATAATGAATTTCTGTAGGGATGCACAACGACGTTCAAAATCCATAAGCTTCTGGTGACGTCATTAAGCAGGCTTAGGTCTAAGCCTATTATGCACTGTCGAGAGGCTTGTTAAGACGCGACAGCAGAGACATACTCGTAGTCTGTTCGAATTGTAGTCAGAGAAGGAGTAATTAGATACATCATTACAAAGTAATTCAAGGATCAGAGCGGAACTTTGTGAGTAATAAATATTCAAGAGCTGAAATTTACTTTATAAAATACTAGAAAAGCCACGCGGTTTCACCCGCGTAGAAACCCGATCTCGTGGCAGAGGAAGGTCTGCAAACTTGGAATATAGACTTATTTTTGTGAACAGAAAAGTTTTATTTCACATAAATTTTAATTATTTCCTTTTAGATTATTAGATACACACTTACATTCATAACCTAATCAATATACAGATTTTACTTTACAACGAATACATTTTTAAATTCGTAACATCATTTACATAGAATATCCTACATTAGTAAATTTAAAAATACTCTACATGTATTGAAAGATTTTTTTAAATCGGTCCAGTAATTATTAGCTTGATTACTATGATTTATAAATTGTTATAAAGAAAAATGAAAATTCCAAATGCAAAGCTTTCTTTAATATTAGAGAAGGGATTTATTTGTAATTCTTTATTGTCTCAGAACTTCCCTATACAAAACACTTAAAACTCTGGTCTTCGACTCGAGATACATTACTTTCTTCAGTTTTACTTTTTTAAATTCCTTATATCCTTGGAATAGAATGTCTGTTTTTAATAATTTTAAAGTAATTTATATGTATTGAAAAGGTCTTTATAAAATATTTATACTTTACTATTAAAGTATAAATCCTTACCCTATGATAAAGATTAATACATAGGTATGAAAAATATGGTTTGATTAGTGTCGGAACTTTATTAACTTATAAAAAGTAACAGTAAGTGGACATATGATATCCCGGACTTTTTTGTAGATTTTAATACGTTCTATAATATTGTAGAACTTTTTCTTGTTATATCATCAATAGTTTTCGCAGCGCACGCGATAACGGATTTCTTGCTTCACAGCTTCTTATATTAATGCATTTTTCGTGGGGTTCCCCATTTTTTTGAGAAAATAATATAGCCTATGTCGCTCAGTGAAGATGCAGCTTTACAATAATGACACAGCTTTACAATGATGAATAATTTGAAATCGATCCAGTATAGTTTTATGTGTAAACGTTACAAACATACCTTCATACATAGTAAAAAAAACGCAAATGTTTCCTCTTTATAATATTAGTTTAGATTTGAATTGTTTCTATTAAATTCTCATATATTTTAATAGAATATCTATACGAGGCATAGTTTTAATGCCCTGCGCGGAGTTTGCATAGAATCTTAATATCCATGAACAAGTTTGTTATTAGTGGTTCATTTGAGCACAAAGTTTGGTCAGTCAGGACTTAACGTATTTAGCGATGTAATTTCTTATAATATATGCAATAGAGTTAGTAAGTCTACTTAGTACATGAATCCTAAATTGTCATGCAGCGTTAATTTTAACCTTAAACAGTAGTCACGTCATTTTAAACACCCAGGTAATAATGTAAAAGTATTTTCTTGAAACTTAGACTAAATAGAAAAGTATGCAAGTATTTTTACAATTATTAGAGTAATAATTAATACACCAACATATTTGTATTAGACTGATACACGCAACTTTGTATCGCCTCTGAAAATGCTGGATGGGAGACACTTCATGACTAATTCTCAGACCTACCAAAATTGAACAAAAATATTTATAAAAATCGGCCAAGCCGTTTCGGAGGAGTTTGATAATAAACAACGACATTGCATGTCAAAGAGGCTGGATAAAAATCTCGGTATTTTTACTTAGAATACATGTATGTTACTTTTAGTGACGACTTCGGATGGTGTTTGTATTACGTTGTGTGGTGAAAGTTTCTTTTTTTCTGCATTATAACTATTGTTGTTGTATTAAAATTTTTCTTCTGAATAAGGACAGAATCATAAGCATATTTTTTTAACAATTAAATCCTATTAATAAATAGCCTAGAAAAGAAAAATATCATTCTTTCCTACAACACTTTGAAAACTTTCAAAGTCCATTATGCATAGCAAAAAGTCACAGTCTTGCCTTTCATCGGAAATTAAATGAGCTGATGAACATAGTTAAGTACCAACAAAACGCCGGAAGGACGGGCAATAACGCGCTTAAATAATTAAGTGACTTCACATTTGCATTTTAAAGCTGATCCAGAACAGAGTCACTTATACACGATAAAAGAGTAAATATTGTTGATGAACAGTAGCAACAGACTTTATGTTAAAACAAGCATTTTTAATATAATAAACTTTATGTCAAATGTAAGGTTTTTGTCTCCTACACAATCTTTTTACCACTTACATGCAGATCCGCAGTCTAAATTTGGAAAACCACTTAAAGTTTCTAAATGCAACTATATTCATCTTTGGCTTAATGTTATATTACTTAGATGCTTGGAATTTCCTATTCCTCGAAAACCCTTAAAATGTAGAATAGTTAAAAAGAAAATTTACCGTCATCAATGCTCTCAATTGCTGGAACAATCGCCGGTATGGCACTGTATCGTGCACCCGTGTGGATCAACGCCATGACCACATCGAATAAAACTATGTTAAGGCGGGTCCAGAGGGTAATAGCGATCAGTGCTATACGGGAGTGTCGTACAGTGTCATGGACGGCAGCAACGCTTCTGGCAGGTGATCCCTAATGGGAGCTCAGGGTGAAAGTTCTCACGGCTGCTTACCAGTGCAGAGTAGCCGCGAGAAGCAGAGGGGAATTACCGGACGCTGACGAGTTAAGGAGGGTCAGAGTTCTAGCTAACAGAGCCTTGACCTAAAGATGGAAGGAGGATCTCGGGTCACCAGTAGGCGTTAAGGCCATAATAGAGTCGATTTGCCTTTATCTGGACAAATGGCTGGGCAGAGAGCACGGATCGCTCCTCTACTGGTTGGTACAGCTGCTTACCAGTCGCGGTTGCTTCGGCAAATACCTGTACCAAATTATTAGCTGTGAGCCGGGCGCCAGCTGTCACGAGTGTAGTGCCTCCTTAGACACAGCCCTCCACGCGGTGGCAGAATGTCCCGCTTAAGAACCTCAGCTACTCATTATGACATCGGTGATCGGCACACACCTCTCAATGGCAAGTATGATTGGTGGAATACTCACCTGAATGAGTAGGCCTGGAGAGCGGTTGCCTCCTTCTATGAGACTGTCATCTCGCTTTAGGAGACACGACAAAGGAAGAGGGTGAAAGCCACCCAAACCCTTCAGCCTCGACGAAGGGGAGTAGTAAACAGGATGCGGATATTCATAGAACTTCTTCCCCCGTAGAATATCTGTGAGCTGGCTGCAACTGAGGGGCCACAGAACAGTGCCTCAACGAAGCTTTGGCACCCCACTCACGATTGATGACGGTCCCGCTGGGTTTCAGTGGGTATTGTCAGTTCTTCCCCCTCCCGGAGTCCCACCCTCCCGACTCTAGTCGGGATGCTTAAATACCTTTCCCAGCGACAAAAAATTAAAATAAGAAACATATGTTCACAGTCAAAAATGTTTATTTAAACATTTATTGATAATCATTAAATATAAACTTACCATTTGAAAATATCCATGACAATTGCGTAATTTTTTTTGTAATCTAATAAAAAAACCTAATTTCATATATAAAACATGAGGAGAGAAAAATAGATGAACAGCAAAGCGTGTTAAAAATGCCTTTTCGTTTTGCTATTCTAGTAATGCCTTTGAAATTCAAGGGCTCTAAACAAGTTGATGGAAAAACTCTTCTGAGAGTTCATTTTATAAACGAAAGCCGAATTCTTGGACTGTATTAAAAATACGCAGTCACCAAGTAATCCTAACCAGCGCATAATCTTCTTCATTAGCCTAAAAACGTCGCAGAATATAGAACTGTGTTTATAATATCAGAAAATTTATATGCGTGCGCAAATGCAGGACCATTTTTACGAAAAAATATAAACATTTCTATGAACATTAACGTTTTGCTTACATTGAACCGCTATAATAATCGAGAAAATTATCGTCTAAATACGATTTCCTGTGACGAACAATCATGCGATCAATTGAACGTTATTTACCAAACAGATAATAGGGAGGTATGATGCACGAATACATATTACGGTCTTAAGAAATTTGCACGTAACAACTACTTTTAAATGGAAGAACATTGTTGCAAACGCAGAGTTACAATTCAGCATGGAACACTAATTTTAAGCCATACCATTTCAATCTTTATTAAATTTAGAAATATTCGTTAAGGGTTGATTTGGTCATACAATTTTGAGTTTCACTTACCAATAAAAATAATTAAAAAGTAACACGTATCTCTGAAGCTCCAGTCCGCATATGCTCATCGTAAGCGGCGTGTGAAGGCGACTCGCAACGCAGGGAGACACTAATAATTATACTCCGTACTGTATTGCGGTTATACTTTATTCCTCTCATTTTTTCATGCCACACGGGATCCCCGTTATTTACTAACTTGTTAGATACATATTTCGATTATAAAATTTATTTAATGCCTTTCGCTTTGTTGTGCTTTGTAATAATCAATCAAGCGAAAGTCTAATTCAACTATGAATAATTCAGTTGTCTATTATATACTCACAAATATATTTTAGGTGCATATTAAATACATTTCAGAATAAAATCTTTTTATATATGCAAAAGTATATAGTGAATGTATGAAGTTCCAAAAATATTTCGAGCAAATTACTTCTGAACGATGGTCACTAAGATTAATACAAACTAAAAACAGTCTGTAGACGTTTGCAATCGAAGCTTTTACTATGTTTTATAAAAATTATTGAAATTTTTAGCAACTTAATATTAAAAACAAACAAAAAATACTCATCCAATATATTACCACTGTTTAAACACATTCAAATAAAGATTTCAAACCAAAAGCAGTATTCACCTTTTAATTATTTCTAGGAAAGTATTAAAAAGCAGCAGAACTCCAGTAATTATATCCATGGCGGGCACATCTAAACCTTACTCTTTTAACTATTTTACCGCCTTTATATTAATATTACAGTTTTCAGAATATATTCTAGGAAAAACCATACAAAACAAATTTATAAAGAAGTTAAATGTATGACTTAAAGTATATATGTCGTGGTTGTCTGGAATGGGAGGCGTGATGCTATGCATGTATGTATGTTGTCTGGAAGAGATCACTACGTAGTGATAAGGCTGCCCGTTGGACGCTTATGCTCATTATTTTTAGTTTCATAGTGTATATGTAGTTTCATAGTGTATTTAGTTTCATATAATGCTTAGAACCAAAAAGAAAGGAGTCGCCCTAGTTTGCGATACTTATATTACAGATCATACACCCACTTTTTTTAGTCTAGCACATAGTTTACTTAACAAACAGAATGCAAAGGTAATTAAATCACGTATTGATATGACTGGCATCGTAAATACATTAAATAACGCTGAATATGACCCAATTATAACTTGTTCGGATCCCAATCGTGCAGCTGAAATACTTGTCAGTTTAATCAATTCGGTCATAGTGGCACACTCCAAGGTAGTCCATCTACCTCGTAAGCAACGAAACATTAAACCATGGATTACCCCAGGTATTATTAGATGCTTACGTAATCGAGACAGCCTACATAAGAAGACTAAGGAGACCCCAAATAATTTAATTTTAAAAGTCACTTATACTAGGTACACGCAATTACTGCAGTAAGATTCTAAAAGATCTGAAAAGAAATTATGAGCGCGATAAAGTATCACTCTCTAAGGGAAATACTAAAATGACTAGGGAGGCGGTTAAACGAATTGCACATATGAATCCAAGCGCACATAATCCACCTAATGGTATGAAAATTGTACTGTTGCAGTCCGGCAAATCTCATTTTCTTTATTTTAAATGTTTTATTTATAATGTCATTATTTTTGTTTACGGAGGAAGGTCTTAACACTCGCGACACAGGGAAAACCAGTGCGAGGGCCAAAGAGATTCCTTTAAAGATTGAGTGTTTGGTAAATAAATAAAATATGTATCGTATAATGTAGCACTCAAAAAAAGAGTTTACAACTATTTATCTATTTACAAACGCCGTATCAAAATTGACCACTAAGCCAAAATAACGTTTTGGGAAATTTCAAAATTAAGTTATATGACGATGTTAACACTTCCCACCTACAGGATTTTTTTAAGGAAAATTGTGAGATGATATTGATAAGCTGTTCCTGTTTAAAATATAAGATATAGCCAATAAAAATTATTATAAATATATATTTTATAAGATTTTTTTTTTATTTATTTCATAAGATTGCTTTCATCGAACTGTACCTTTTGTATGTCAACGCAATGGAGGCGCACCCATCCTATTTGTAATTCCATTCGCACTTAAAATACGTGCTCAAAAAATAGCACGTCGATTGCTCATGCTAGAAATGGTATAGGCCTAATTACAAAAAAGTAATAATAATGTTGCTTCACATGAAGAAAACCACAACGTGAAAAAATGGGTGGCGTGTACAAATTTATAAGAATCAAAGACAAATTTCCTTAGCTTTTACTCTTAAACTTAACGCCATATTGCTCCATAGTTATAAATATACGATTAGTAGATTTAAAGAAAGTAGCCTGTTTGTGTCCCCGAACAAAATTAAACCGGTCGGGGCGCTCGCCACCTCATTCCCTCGCCAGGTCCACCAAAACCTACATTGTTTTCAAAACACGCTTAAAATCTGTATCGCACTCACACATCGAAAACTCCTCATGAAAATTGTGTGAGGAACATCACGAGACGCATTATTTTATGTGAAAGGAATTATAAAAGATTTGCACAATAAGTGCACATCTTTATGCATGCTTTTTTAAAATTTACATGAACTGAAGCTCGTTTGGTTCTAAAGAATATCGAAGTAGTTGTCTGTTATCTTGAAAGGAAGGCTTCTTCCTAAGGTTTCTATCTCAGGGACAAATGCCACATACTCGTATGCGTTTTTCAAAAACTTTTCAATAATCGAAACAAATAATTCGTGTTATGTTTACAAATATCTTATTACTCGTCAAAACCGACAGAAGAAAATATTTCCGGTCTTTTCAGTTTCCTTAAAACAGTCTTTGAGAAAATAAGAGCTTCTGTTAGTTAAATGATAATTAAACGCCCCCGGTAGGCCCCACCTTTTAAAAACCGACTAATAATGTGTAATCACTACAACTAAGTCGTGACACTAATTAGTAATTTAAATACGTGGAAAGTTGTCATGGCGATATTTATTTATGTCGGTTTGTTTTAGCTACAACGTCCTCTTAATTCGTCGTTACCGATTCGAAATCTAATTAAAATACAATGCGGTATATAAAACAGATTCAGCATTGTGCCAGTCAAGGTTGCTGTGAAATTTAAACGTACTTCAATTGCAGGAACTAAGCAACTAACACTGAGCTCTAATGGATTTGGGTGGATTTAAAATTTAATGATTTTGACCGCGTTGTATTAAATTTTAACTAAATAGAACAATTTTGATGTCTCTAAATGATAACAATGTTTAAAAGCAATTTTAAGACACTTGTTGTCGTTTTTCTTACCCTTATCCCACTAGGTGGGGTCGGCACAGCATGTTTCCTTTCGCCACTACACTATCCGCAGTCATTTCTACATTCACACCCTTTATACACATATCCTCTTTCACACAATTCATCCACACTTTTTTTGGTCGCCCTCTCCCGGCCCAGCCGCTTACCATCATATTTAGGACCCTCTTGCATACATGGCTATCCTTCCTTCTCATTACATATCCATACCAGGCTAACCTTCTACTCTTTAACTTCTCGGTCACTGGTGCTACTTTCACAGTTCCTCTAATATACTTCAATTGAATTGAATTGAATTTTAAGACACTTAATAAATATAATTACATATCCATATCACACATAGGCTATGGAAGCCTACTTAATTTACTGTCCTAGAATTCCCTTCATGAGCTTCAATTATAGATTTTCCCTCCTAGGATCGTAACATGACAAATAAATTCATATGGGCGGTTAGTTTTAGTTTAAAAATAAAAAAGAGGCAGCAACGTATATGATTTTATTGCCAAAAAAGACGAAGTATTAATCAAAACTTTTGAAGATACATCAATCATCACGATGCCCACGGGATCAGAAAGAAGAATATGAGGATATTCGAACGCACTTTGTTAAATTTTAAGTCAGTTGTAAATGGTTTGGTGATACGTTAGTTAGTGAGATTAATGGTTTGAAACCGGGTTAAGGCACACTGGTCGAATGTTTTCAAAGCCTGTAAAGGAATTAAGTGAAACAATTTTTGTAAGTAGATTACACTGCAACACATCACAATACAGGCCATTTGAACTGAAGCTTTGGAATTTTCATCTCAATGAGGTCGTTATATACATATTGATTCAACAAATTAATTCAGCTATAAATAAAACTCTTTCAGTATTATGTTTGTATCTGACATAAGAAGTTAGTTACATATACTACAAATGAATCAGACAGGCCTGACCTATTTCAAGCTCCGTGTTTTGAATCATCCGATAAAGTGACTCCTGAGGCGTTTAGTCTACTTAGACACCGTGTCTTTGCATTCATAAGAAGATTCCCATCCACCGTGTACTTGTGTTTGCTCAGGGTCCAGTGTTGAAACTATAAGGCTGCTTGAAATGGAATTGCCTCGTGGAAAAACACCTAAAGAAAACTGTTTCCGTCCGTTTGCCATTTGCAACATGTTGTAAGAGCCATTCCTATACATGCTATAAAACAAAAATGTAAGTAAGCTAGTCCTATTACATGTACAAAAGAACCGCAAGGGTCGAAGTGCATCTGCTGCCTCAGTCCATCGAGACACCAGACAGTAGTATGTCGTAATGTCAAGTCCGTATATTACATGATAAACTATATATATTATATACGAGTATTTAGTGTGTATATTTTAATTTATTTAGTGTGTTTTTCGTTACTATAACACAGTAATCTTTTGTCGTTAGGAAATCGTCATTGATATCCGCAACATCATGGTGGTGCGGTGCGGGTTATGACGGCCTTTTACCGGCTATAACCTGACATTGACCTCCGCACGTTGTTCTGCAGGGTCATTCAAATTCTGTTCCAGAGGACTCGACCAGGATATCCATTAAGGCGAGATGCCTGGAGTATCCACCATTTCATTGTCACCGCGCGGGACTTTTTTTATCGGAGCAACAGATCCCGTATCTGTTAACCCAGGTCGCTGTTGGAGAGGTATCCTGAGATCGTGGGCCGCGCAACGCCTTCCCGTCCGTCTCCGAGTATGATAGGAGCTGATACATGTCCCCTCTGACAAAACTTTATGCATATCGTGTCATTTACTACAACTTTAAATAACCGTAAGACGCATTGGTTATGGTGAAAGCCCAGATGAACGTGCTTAATGCTGGACGGACCTTCCGCGCTGGGGCGGTTGTTGCGGGTATGTGGGAGAACCAGTGTCTGACTGTAGAAGGTTATATGCTAAAGTTACTAATATGGAACAGTGCAATTGTGTGGGTAACGATATAACTGTTCGAAATGACGCTTTCCTGCATACAGAATAATATCGGGCAGAGCTATTTGGAAATATCGTACGGTATTTTGGTATGCAGCAAATTTTCTGGCAAGCCTGACTGGAAGATCCGGGCGGAAGTCATAGCGGCCGTATATCAATGTGCACGAGGACTAGAGGAGCACTGTCTGATTACGACGAAATCCATAAGATCAGAGACGCCTAGCCGAAAGAATTCTGAAGGGATCTAGAGTCCCCTATAACAAATGTGGTGACAGTATAGACGGTCCCCCATTGCCGGAAAATATGTAATATTGCTAATGTCCTCACTGGACATGCGTAGCAATCCCAGCAGTATCTTCTGGTGTCGCTGATTGGGGGAGACCTTTAGTAGATCAGCATAGTATGTATGTGTAGAAAGCGCGGTAGATGCACGCGTCCTCGCACAGACTCAAGCTTCAATTCGAGTTCATCCGGGACACCAGATAGGAATACGTAGGTAAGCCCCTAGTGCCCCACACTAGAAATCGAGAGTGCGCTGGATTTTAGTGGGCATCTCACCTGGTCGGGATGCGTAAAAAACATTTCCCAATTATAAAAAGTTTCTTGTGGAGGTGAACGCGGAATGCGGGTGTGTATTATAACATCGATTTATACTACAATACTGGTGTACAATCTTCCGCTCTAAGAACATACTTTACTGGTAGAGAAATGTTTTGCAAAATACTAACAAACCTGGTAATATTTTGCTGTGGTTGGTTATTTACTTGAACGGTCGAAATATCCTGTTCCTATATTAAAACTAAGTAGCTTAACATAGGCTTCCTTATAAGATCGCCTATCAACTAGTATAATGTTTAGCTAGAACAAATTGACTCAAAGATAAAAATATTTAATTATAAAGACGATAAAAAACTTACTTTTTTGATTACCGTGTGGTTTATCAACATAATATTTACCTTGCCGCTTTTAATCTCGCGTGTACGTATTACGTGTGATTTTCAACATGAACGGTTTAGCTGTTCTTGCGTTACAGAAGGACACAGACATACAGACAAAAATATGAAAAGTTAGGTCAAGACATTCAGGAAACGAATATTTATTGATAAATTTTACATAACAATATTATGATCTCTTCACAGACAAATTCGCGAGCACCAGCTATCATATATAGGTTATCACCAGTTATATCGTATATAATTTATCATTCGCGCAAGTACAATCTCGTATTCTTACATGTGCTGTAAGATGCTACGTAGTAATAGCTTCCACTCCTTACTAAAATGTCTATTACCAGATTAGTGCGCTTCCATCTTAAACTGCATCATCCCTTACCATCAGATAAGATACCACAATACCTAGGAATAACACGAAAATATTTCCAAACTATGAACTGTATTTAACTAATAAATTGTGATAAAAAAATGATAAAGTAGTATTTCAATGATAATAACATTTAGGAAAACATCTAATCAAGTCAATTTAATGTACAAGGATTTTCTGGGATGTTTTATATTTATTGCTGACAAATCAGTATTGGACTGTGATTTCACCAGAAGGTAAGGGTACAGACTATAGTGAAGCACTAGCCTGAAAGCAAATTGTTTGCCTGGTGACACATGTTTCCTTGTAGAAAGGTAGCTTTGGCCCAAATCTCTCACCAAACGGGATCTACACAAATTAAAAATAAAATCATGCCAAGAATCAAATTCAGGATCTCTGTGAGAGAATTGAATTGAATACTAACACCATTTTACTTACGAATCTTGCTATACTGACGGCCTCGCTGGCGCAGAGGTGCGAGTATTCGCTTTGCTAGCGGAGGTCCCGAGTTCGATCCCCGGTAGGACGAGTTTAGGAAATTGTATTTTCTAATTTGTCTGAGTCTGGACTGGTGGGAGGCTTTGGCCGTGGCCGTTGTGTTCCGGTACGATGCTGTGTAGAAACCGTAAGGGGTATATCGCCTCTTAACAGATTAGCGCGCTTCCATCTTAGACTGTATCATCACTTACCATCAGGTGAGATCACAATCAAGCGCTAATCTGTCAGCAAAAAAAAAATCTAAATATTATAGTACAAAAAAAAACGATTTAGATAAATATAAAACATACAGACTACAATCGCTTTTGCCACATAATTTCGTACTTTTGCTAAATATACTCAGCACTAGTAATCAAATATTAGCTCAGCTATGTATATAATTAATGGCTACATGTGATATAAGAACCAAAAATTAATAATATACTTAGGGAGTGTTAACTATTGAGTATTTGTAAACTAATATTATTAATTAATTTTATTACGGATTACATAGATACATAAAATTTTGATACAAAACATCTCAGATGAAAAAATTATAAAAGGCATGAACACATTTGAACAGCTATGATTACTATACAAATTTTTATCACTCCATACTATCTTATATATCACAAAAGCAAACTTTATAACATTATCATTTCATTTTTGTACCTAATTAACAAAATCAAGCAACAAATCTTAGGACATAATATATAATAGCAAAAAAAATTTGAAGTCATATTATTGATGTTCGCTTATATGTGCTGTTTATGAAAAGCGTTGATATAACTTACTAACATAATACTAAAGTAAGATTGTAAGAGTAAGAAAAAGACAGACATCAAGACAACAGACATCTGTGAAGTCAAGAAGAAGTAACATAGAATGAATTTATTTTGTAACGGAAAATAGAAATACTGCAAATTCTACTAGATTGAGGAATACAGAAATCTTCTCACCTTGATAGCTTGGGTGAAACAATTAAGAATAAGATCAAGAATCTAAGCGGAACTGTTAAAAGGCATTTCATAGGTGCAACAGGATATTGATTTATAGATTTAGTAGATTTTCTATACATTTATAAATCATCTGCAAATAGATGGCAATGTGATGACAAAAGTTTGAAAGTTTCCTTGGTATATATTAATTACTATTAATATATACCATTACTATAATTATATTATATTATTACTTATTAACATTATTACAGTATATATTATTACTATAATTAATTACTAGCCAGGATATGTTAAAAGAGTAATGAGTATCTCAGTCTACATCTGTCTAAAAGTATGTAGATGAATTTATTGTGACTGCCTTTACTGCCTACTACTTGCCTACTGGAATAACACTGATTAGTAATATAGAATCAGATTTTAAAAAATAAAGTAGCTTATTAACTGAATTTCAATATCAGCAATAATGATTTTTAACATCCCACTGATGGGCACAGGCATCTGCACAGTAAGTTACCAGTTGCTGCACTGCAGATTAACAAGACTATACATATTGCATTCCAGGATTGCTCCAGGAATATGCTGGTTTTATTACAAAAATCTCCTTTGCCAATAAGCACTATAATGAATTATAATCCTGGTGGTAGCTGTATAGAATTCAAACTTGTGACATTTAATGAGAATCCATGGCATATCCATTGGGCCATCAAATTGGCTCAAGTAGACTAGTTTACATTTTACTTCGATCCAATTTATTTTATCATATTAATATTGTCCTTCTACAGTAAGCTATTCAATGAAAATTGTTGTTATCAAGACACCTCTAATGTTGTCAGATATTCATTATAAATTTAATTTAGTAACAGGTATAAATTAAGTAGAACCCATTTAATAATTTGGTCTGTCTCTAAAAGTAAATAAGAAATTGTAAAAGAAAAGTTTGAAACCTATATTCAATAATTCATTATTATTTTAGGAATCATAATTTGTTAGTCATATTTCGCAAAGCACATCACAATAAGTAGTCAACCATTAAGGTTGACTACAATTAAGGTTGAATACTATATTATTTTCTCATATTGTAGTCAACCTTAATGGTTGACTACAATATGAGAAAATAATATAAAGCTTTGGTTATAGAACAACAGATAAATCAGCAGCCCCTATATTTAAACAGTAAACTTGCATTTTACACCTGAAATTTTTGTAATTTCATTGATTAGATTACCCCTTTTATGAACCTAGGCAATCATTTTTTTTAATTATACAGCTAATAAATATGATGCTTAATAAAAATATCATTCATGTAAAAGCTATTATCAGACAAAATTAGGAATTTATACTTCACCCTTCACATTGTTTGGTGTTATGGCATTTACTTGCTTCTTTTTCTGTAGTTTCTATCAATGTCATATAGACAAAATATAAATATGGAAAAAATATTGAACAAATAAGGTTTATTAAATAAGTGTGGTGAGTTAAAAAATATTTTTTGTTAATAAACATGTTTATACTATAAAACAGAGCAATGTTTTATTTGTGATATGAATAACAAGATGAGAAGAAAAAGTCCAATAATATTAGCAAAATGTTTAGTCTACATCTCTGGTATTTATGGTGCATATCAATGGAGAATTTCTAAACAGATTTAATAAACTTTTTGTGCCCAAAGTCCAATTATTTATATAGAATTTAAGATGATATAAGATTAAGGAATTGATGAAATATTGAAATAACTTATATTTAAGCTACAAAATAGGTTTTTGACAGTATAATCTATTATTTAGCAAATATAATTACATATTATAAGTATTTTATGGAAATGTATGCCAAATAAATATTAGAGCATTAACAAGTATATAATATTTTTTTTATTAATATTTACACAGACATTATTATAAATATACTTAATGTATAATGAATGAAATTAATATATAATGAATGAAATTAAATAATAACATAATGACAGTTCACTGCGTATATATATTTGAAAACTTGTTGTATGTACATAAAAACATTGACTCTTATAATAAAAAGAGTGACTGTACATCATATAACTTAAGAAACCAAAACAAACTTGTTATAAATTCTAGTAGGCTGCATAAGATTAACAACTCATTTAAGGGTAACTGTATACGTTTCTATAATAAACTTCCACAAGACGTTCTAAAGATGTCAATTAATAAATTCAAAGTCTTTGTTAAAAGAAAGTTGATAGAAAAATCGTATTATAAGTTGCAAGATTACCTAGACGATAGAAACGCTTGGGAGTGAACAAATTGCTCTAATTTTAATTAAAATATAGTAAACTAATATGTTATTGTAATGATGATGGTAAAAAAAACCCAACTGAGTTTGTTGTGGGTTCTTCTCGGATCAAGGCGCGAAGGAACCCTCGTAACTTTAGATTTGAAGCTGATTTTGAGTACCATCATCAGACATATATTCGAATCAGAGTGTGGAAAAAAATATATAATTTGACGATTCAAAAGTGCTGTAATATGCCTACTTGAATAAAGATATTTTTGATTTTTTGATTTTGATTACTTAAAACACTGTGTAAATGAATACATTTTTTATTATCAGGCGAAAATATTCTACTCCATTTACATATAAAAAAATTCTGCAAATTTAAGTTGCAATGCTATTTAACTACTATTAAATAAGACTACAATTGTAAATCATCATTAGATGTTTGAAAGATTATAACTATAAAATACTTTCATACAAAACAGATGTTGATATGTTTCACCTATAAAAGAAAAATGATTGATGTAAGAATGTGATTGTTTGATTTATCAAGTTTTTGTTAATAATGTTTTACAATATATATTTTTTATTAATGCTACAAATTTTGAGGTTATTTAATGTGCCTATTGGAAAACATTTTTGATGTATTGTTTTTTTGCATTATTCTTATTCAATGTCTATAGTATTTTTGACCATAAGCTTATTTTTAACTCCAATAGATACCTGTATAAAAACTACTTAAATGTTTACTGGTTTGGGTCTCACCCAAGATTAAGTAAATGTAATAAAATGAAAAACAAATATATTATTATAACCATTTAAATAATATAAGAGGCTAGTGATAAATGACGATTTTAAACTTAAGCTATCAACATAAATAGGCTCTCATGTAAAGAGGAAATTAATTAGACTGATGTACTACATAGAAAGATAAGAATGACATACTTGAAGTAGCAAAAATTCACGAAATCTACATCTAGAAATACAGCTTTTGTCTTAAACGGTAAAACAAAAAAATAAGGGTGACTCACCGCTGTGTTCAGTAAATATGTTGGAACCAAGCATGCGGGGGTCTTTCGGCACTCGCGGCTTGTTTCTTGCCGAACGCATGGACGCGCCGCTGGCCGTGCCGCGTTCTTTGGCTTGTTGAGCCCCCATTTTGTGTCGTTGTCGCCGCCACCCTCTCGGCTCAAAGGCCGGCGAGCAACTCTCCGCTCCGACACACTAATTCAATAAATCTATCGATAGCACAACGTACACAAACTCCATCCTCCAGAAAGTCCACAGTATTACAGTATTGCAAAGTCAATAATAATAATAAACGAAGCTTAATTAACCAAAACAAAAATTATGACTGGAATTAACGATTCATATTACCGAATTTAATTAATGTTATAAAAAACACAACCACCGCCATTATGTGCAACTGACATATTGTTTGGTTTGACGTCGATTTTTAGTTCGGAAAAATTGCGAAGGCAGCACTACCGTTAAACTGGTCACACTTCAATAATGTAATATTTTTTTTTAATTTTAAAAGAATAGGACTCAGGGCTATAACTCAACAAAATTAAATTTTTATAAGCATATGTTTAAATATAGCGATAATAAATATATGCCATAATCTGATTTATAAAAATTAAATCTATGATAAAAAAAAATTGTACTTAATAAAAGCCATAGATTTATTGTGTACTAAATCTATGGTAAAAAATATTCTCAAACCATAATTTACAGATTAAAAATGGTCAACTATGGTATTGTATGCTTCACAGTTCTTACTATTATATTGTCTATATGCCAAATTTTTTATAATAATAATAATTATTACCGTCTATAGAATACGGAAAAGACATAAAAGAATGTATGTATACGTCAGATTGAGATAAATAGACGAAACCATATGTTAATGTCGATGGTCCTCGATGGACGTTGTGTCAGCTGTCGGAAAAACGAATTGCCTTTATTTTTCCAAAATATCTGTAAATAATGGATTATAAAGCTGCGATTAGGTTGAATAAAAATAGATACAGACCATGTAGAACCTGCGGTTAGTGCATAGTCTAACGTTCCACTGCAAAATTCATTTTGTAGTATTCACTACAAAATTAATTTTGATGACGTCGACATAAAATTATGATCCTCATTTATAAAAAGAGCAATAGGTTTCGACAGTGTTGCCAATCCTAAAATGAGGTACTATATTTAATTAAATTAATATTTATTGAATTTGCCTGCCTGCCAATCCGCAGTGGAGCAGCGTGGTGGATCTATGCTCTAAAAACACTCGCTCCTCGGAATGAGGAGGCCTGTACCCAGCAGTGGGACTTTAATGGGCTGCTACTTACTTTTTTTACTTAATTGAATTTTGGAAATCTTCAAAGAATTTCTGTCGTACGTAATTGTAATAAGCTATACTCGAATCCAATGATCCATCGTTTTGCCTAAAGCAGACCTTATACATATTATTGTTTTGTGACTTCCTTAGTGTAAATGTATCAAGGCGAAAATGAAGTCTATTTTAAATGTCTGTTTATGTAAATTAATATTTGCGATAAAGCAATTAAATTTTACGATCACTCCTATTCGCGGAACTTTACTGTACGTCTTGTACGATTTTAACGTATATTTTTAATTTATTATACTGTATCATAAAACAAGAGAAAACTGCTATATTACTATAGGTCAAGATATTATTTAACTTTCATTTATTAGCGACAACAAAAAAGGAAAGTTCAAAATTGATATCAAACTCCTGTATGTCTTTTCCACTTACGTGACATTGGCAGAGTGCTTACTGCTTAGTGCTGTTTTTGCACNATATATATATATATATATGTATGTATATATATATATATGTATGTATATATATATATATATGTTCTTGCACGTATATGCCAAAATTAAAAAAAAAATTAATAATAACTCATTTATTTAAAGCATCTAGATTCTACCCTAAATAACAGAGTTCAATTAATTAAGGATAACAATATAATTCAATTAAAAATAAAATACAGATTTATTTTTCATAATATATTAACACAATAATTAACAGAAACGAAGAAAATAATTTACAATATTTATAACACAATAAATGAACAGCAACATAAGCCTCTGCTAGGAGCTGATCAAGAAAAACAATTTAATAAAAGTAGTAACTTATCAAGGTATTCTTTATTATCTAGATGATCATTCGCTATGACACTTATACCTAAAAAGGACTGATTTATGACTTGACAATAATTATTTTCAATTAATATTTGATTGGGTAATTAATTTGGTGTATGTACATCTAATTAGGTCATGTGGTTATACATAATTACTACTTAAATTTAATAACAATCCTTCCCAGTATTTTTTCTATTGTGTTAAAAATTTGTACCAGTAAGTATATATTTTTAAACAGAATAGGTTCCACTGGGCTTTTATTAATCTAGTATAATTTATAAAGAAACAAGAAGTTCTTTTGTACAGCCATCATACTAACTGCATTTTAGAATGTATTTTATCATAGTTCCTAGAACAAAATTCACACTAGAATATAAATAACTTAAATCACTAAAACTAATTATAAAACATAACAACTTTTTCTATTCATTTAAATGGCTCTATTTTATAAGTTGTTATTAATGAATCAATGAAATGATAGATGTGAATATCGCATTATGACACCTTAAGATGCAGGAATGTTATTTTGATACACACAATATAATATAACACAGTAGTAATTACAAAAAAATGGTAACCAAACAATTAAGCAACTTCTATTTGTAATGCTAAATGATTTAAGACTATAAAGTAAAATATTTGTTATATGTGTTTAATATTGAAATTAAATTATGTTATTTTATGATATTTATAAGTATTTAAATATATTATTTACAAGTAATAACATTTTCTTGTATGATTCAATATCATTTAGTTTGTATATATATGCAGTGCTGTGAGAAATATCATTAGTTAATTTTGTTTCATCTATCTGGCAAGCTGCTGCTTTATATATGTTACAAAAATAAAACAATTTTCCAGAGTACAAGTAAAATTATTAGGTAAATGAAATAAAGGTAATACTGACTTAATTATTAAAAAAAACTTATATTAAGAAATACGTGTGGCCCATTCCTTATTTTTCGAATTGTTATTTTATTCTAAAAAATCTAGTGTCTCTTTGGCACCTATGCTTTGGCATATTTTTTAGTTAACTTTGTTTTCATCTGCATTTAAGTTTTATCAACAGGACAAATACTACAAAATATTATAGCATTTTCGAAATTGTAACAAACAAACGGAAATCTTAAAAAAAATGCTCCAATATTTTTTTTTAACATTGCTGGAATCATATTTCATTAAAAAAAAATGTTTCGAACTGTTGTTATTTTATACATGTAGTAACTGCCACAAATACAGCATAAAATGATTAGTATAGATATCTACGCTCATGTAAGACGACGCAATGAAGAGTTTTTAAAATTATTCTTGTGGGGGACGACTTAATATCCCTTCAGACACATATTTTAGTATGAACCATTACAAGGTATCATTTTTTTGTCATAGAAATAAGATGGCAAGCTTGCTATGCTAATGCTATGTTCAGCTGATGTTATTTCCGTCACTCATAGACATTTGTAAGACCAACAAGTATCAATGGGTAACAGTTTAAAGGGGTTAAGATACAATATTTTGCTAGGTGTTTCCCAACCAAAACCAGCTTGACTTCCTAATCTTTCACTACCACAACTAATCGCAGCAAAATTACTTTACTAGATATTAGGTATTAAATTATTCTGGGAGGACCTGGTGGTTTTATTTATAGCTGCTATCACTGACTATATATGTGATCTATCATTGCTAAGTAGTGATGTTGTGACTTCCCAAATTGTCCAGTGGTTGTGTTAGTGAGATTAAAAAGCTTGCACTTGACATTATGTTTCTATATAGTAATATATAAAAAAAATCGTCTTATCAGTCTCTCATATACCTGATTGGGCACTGCTGTCTTTGTATTTGACATATAATTTATTCAAATATGAAATGTTATGTTTATATGGAATGGCACCCACGAACTTAACATTTGATACACAACTAAAGTTACAATTATAATACTCTTCATAAACAAAATACATGACAATGACAACGGAAACTTAAGTATATACTTAAGGAAACTTAATAATAAATCACGAATACTGATGAAATAATAACATGGTATATACAATTCTATTACGTTTATTATCATATCGCATACTATTGCAAAAAAATAAGCACATTCAAGCGTATATGTTATAAGTATACGAGTACAATAACAATAAGTGATATATATAAACAGACATGAATTACAAGTCAACATTCCATAACAAAATATACAATATGTGTATAATGTTCTAAACAGAAGCAAATTTTCAATATTACTCTTAATTTTATAATAGTTATGATAATTAAATGTTTCAAAATAATGTTAATACTTAAATGATTTGTTAGTTTGGATTTAAAACAGCGTGTCGGAATAGATAAGTTGATATTATTATAAACAATTGAATTTTGCAATTCCGCTTGTATAGAACATTACAGCTATTATCTTAACTTAATATTTATATAGCAGAAACCACACTTAAAAGTCCCAAGTAGCAAATACAATTCAAATAGCATTGGAGAAATAAACATTTAATAAATTCCTAGTATTAGTTCACTCTCCCTACATGTCTTGTACTAATTTTTAATTGTTAATAAAACACTTTTTTATTCAATCATTTAAGTACAAATACAATATATTTTATATAAAGGTGCAATGGACGACATTTGATATTAATGGAAATTTAAGTTAATTTTTATATATTACACGTTTTTATATGCAGATAAAAATTTAAAATTTGAGTTATAAAACTGCAATAGTTTTTACCACACTCTGTTTTCTAATATAGTGCCAAATATAATGAGCATCTCACATTTTAATTTAGACACATTCAAAAAACTTAGAGCGAATAATAATAAAGATCAAAGTACTTCATTGGCTTGGTTACGACGGTAAATTTAAATGATTCTTTTTAAATTACAGATTTCTAATAATTGCAACGAAAGAAATCGTGTTGATTAATATATAACGCAATAAAATAAAGAAAGTTCTAATTAGGATTAAAGTGAAAAGAGATTATCAAGAAATATTTTTTGTAAAATTTATAAAAATATTAATGTGTATAGTGATCAATTTGACAAATTAGAATCTATTAAAAATAGTTTGCAAAAAGCAATACACGCAATTATTGTTGTTTCGCAAAATGTTGGTTACGTCATCCATTTGCTCGGGGCTCTTTATATCTCTTGATTTTGTTTACACATTCTGAATGTGAAAATCAAGATTATAATCCCAATGTGTTAAATATGTTAGAAAGTTTTATTAGGTAACCCTGTATCCTAATTATTACCCTATCCCATTTCATTTATAAAGAAGTAGATTAAATCCAAAAAGACACACTTTTGGACAGACTTAGATTACATTAACTTTGAGCAAGAAAAGATCACTGATAATTTTCTCACTTCAAAGAAATTATATTCATTGCTAAATGAAAATTTCTAATCGTAATAATATTTAAATATTACGTATACCTAAAGTAAAGCAGCATTTCTTTTTTTATATATTATAATATGAAACAATCACATTCAACATATAACTAATATTAGATATGTGAAAAAAGTTATTACAATCTGTATTTTACTTGTCCGCCACCAAAGGAATATATATTATTTTAAAAATACATATACGAAAGTGTAGAATGTTAAATACTTATTATAAGAATCTATGGCAATAGTACTTGTACTACCATAAATTTTCAGAATATGCTTATACTATGATGGTACTATTACTGCAAGTATAATTACTACTAATTTATTTCCTATTTCTGCTAACAAAGTTTAAAGGAAAATTTTAAATCTAATCAATATCTTTGGGTTTACATTGTTTAGGGTACATTTAATGACCTACTGCCATTTAAAAAGAGTAATAGGTCCTTAAAAGGTATCTTAACTAATAAGTAATAATTGCGATAGTTACGCTTCGAGCAATGTTTAACTTAGTTTCATTTAATGTTTTACGCAGGACATCTACTAAATTGTTTCATCAAAATGTAATATTTAGAACAAATATTTAAAAACGTCAACAAATCTTGATAA
Source organism: Elymnias hypermnestra (assembly GCA_015832385.1). Taxonomy (NCBI): domain Eukaryota; kingdom Metazoa; phylum Arthropoda; class Insecta; order Lepidoptera; family Nymphalidae; genus Elymnias; species Elymnias hypermnestra. Next base: position 1,401,237 of record JACTOM010000048.1, on the reverse strand, counting down.
GTTATTTATCGAAAACTTTACTTTGTCTAAATCCTAATTATTATGAGGAATCTATAATGTATATTTCATTTCCTTTAGTACATACTGAGCGCAGAACACTGAATGTTAAATGCCTTTGTTGAATAGCATACTTTTTAGAAAGTATTACTTTTTGGCGAGGAAGCTATAAATTCATATGTAGTGTCCTATCCGGGCAATGGCGCTTCTTCATAGAAATCCGGCTCGTCGTCTTTGTCAATATCTTTTTGGGCACCGTCCAACTGTCATTAGAAAAACCTAGTATTACCACTGTGTCAAATAGCAACTATCCAGGTTCGATCTATTTATAGCCTAAATTATTATATAAAACATGAAGTCATCGTGTGCGTTCATTACGTTAATGTGAATATTTCTAGCGAAATATAAATAGTTTCCCGTGAGCTAATTCGTAATACACAATAATTCTCTATCATTCAAGTAGACCAACGACACATTGTTTTTTTGGAAAACTTTTAAGTAAAAATTTGGATATGAAAAAATACTTTCGTTTACATTATATTATTGTTATGAAGATTTCCCAAAAAGGATAGGTTAGAAATATAAATACATTGAAGTGACATGAAGTAGCTGTATTATCACATGATACCAAGTTAACCTATTTCAATAAATAACTTTATTTTTTAAATAAAAAATCAAATATTGTCTTGGTTTGGAGCCGATAATAGTTATTTGTCATTAAATACATGATTTTTACTATACTTACGGCTCTTAACTGCAACGGTGTGAATATGTAAGAAATAGACATTCGTAGAGGTACCATAAGCACTAAAAAGAACGGGAGTGCTAGCGAGAATCTTGATGATTTAACTGCATAGAGCAAACAGATTCCAGCTAATTGGATCAATGTGTACAGATGCATCTTCATAGTTGGTACCTTGAAAATAGAACATCAAACACAATTAATATATGAAATTTTATGTATCTAGCAGCCTATTAGAGTTAAGGGAAGAGAGTTTTTTGAATATAACTCCAATGCGATTTGGAAGGCTACACAAATCCTAGAAATACTACAGGGATATGCAGGTTTTCCCTTACGGTTTTGCCTTCATCTAAAAGAAAAATTTAAACGACAATTGGCACATAGATACGTTATACAAAGATAATTTGGGTAGGTTTGGAATTCGCGACTCTTTAAATAAGAACCGACGCGTTTGATATAGCATTATACCTTATGTATCGTTTGGGTCATTACTCATTGGCTCATTATATTAAATTGTAGTGGCTTACTGTTATTATAAATAAACGATTTTGTTGTTCTTTTCAACAACAATATACCAGTAGGGAAGTGTAGATAATGTTTGGCATAGTGATTGCGTTGATAAAAGATTGGAGTAGGATTTTAACTAATTATGTACTGATTAAAAAGTCCGAAGCTGAAAGTGTGTCGGCCCAACGTGTTGGGCTCTCAGTTCGAATAACATTAGCCGTCCTATCGGACTTTGTGAAAGAGCAGAGAGTGCACCTGCGCTTCTAATTATTATATAATATTTCCTGACGTGACTTTCAATCTCTATACCAGTATGATCGTGGTGCCCGCTATTGGGTACGCACATTCTACACAACGATTTTTCTATTAATAACTTTACCGAAATTCCCACGCACATTTTTGATATGTTAAATTTATTACATTTTACAAACTACTGTGTTTGATAACGCCATTAATGTCAATTTAATACATAGGCCATCTTTGCTCAGGCAGCCTTATTTGATATTGAATGTTATTAGAAATACAACAACACGAAAAGTGATTGTATTAGTTTACTCACCCTGCGGACATATGGCACCTGAAGGTGATGTTTAACAGGCTTAAATAATAAGATAAATCTGTCCCAGAATTGTATACCACCAAGGGCCGAGATACCCATGTAGAGGAAAACACCGAATAGAACTGCCATTGGTACCAATCTGAGCCAACCTGATGCCAGAACTGAAATTCCCACGAGAAGCGCAACCAAGAGACCCGTCAGACGTTGTTCTGCAAAATAAATATATTATAATTCTTACTTAATAATTATACTATATTTTTAACACATTATGTATAACATTTCTGAAGTGAAATTTCTTTAGACGCATGAGGTTAAATTTTGTACGAATGAAACGCGTGATTAGCGCCCCGAAGATGTACAGCGTTTTTTATGCTAATTCATTTGAGGGTTAGGTAGTTTTAACATTTACAAATAACATGTCATTTTATTTTTGTCACTCGTTATTTAATAATGTAATATACTATTTTTCAGAAAATGTAAATTTAAAAATATTTCATAAATTCTCATCTCAATTTCAAATTATAAAACAAAATTTAAATGATGATTTCTAATATTGACAATAAATACGTGGCATCTTTATTTACAATTCGTCATTTGAGATTTCAATAAATTATTTATATTAATTTTCGACACTTAATATTTGATTGACAATAAAATTCCTAACATATCTACCTTTTTATCTCCCTCTAAGTCTCGGAATTCTAAGGTTTTAGATTTGTATAAAAATAAACAAGACTTAAAAATTAGTTTGCCAAAGAAGTTTCACTTCTGACATATGTACGTTGTACGCACGTCCTTTAAATTTTTTTATTGCTGGCTGTTTAGAACTTGACTATGGTCACACCTGATGGCAAATGATGACACAGTCTTAGGCGGAAGCGCATTAATCTGCTAAGAAACAATTTTACCTCTTATGGTTTCTACACAGCATTGTACCGAAATACAAATATCTTGGCTTACCAGCCTATCAGCAAAGATATACCATTTTTAGAAACCATTAAGAGGAATATTATCTCTTATGAAGTAAGTGAACTAATTTTTGGATTAGCAGTTGCATTACAGTTTAAGTGTAAAAATGATTTTCAAAATTAGTTACATTTTTTATTGCTAATAGGATGGTTCTTGACTATCGTCCGACCACGTTGTAAGTCTAAGAAGGTTTACTGTAAACTCATCTAATGTTAAATAATGCTACAGGTAAAGTGTGCTAACTTAGCAGGAATTAATTTACTTAACGGTTTCTACATAACAACGTACGGGCTTTCAAAAACTACGGTCGAAGCTTCACACCTGCCCAGACCTATACCTAAGATCTATCCTGAGTCCTCTGCTAGAGAAAACCAGTACACGGACCAAATGACCAGCTAATTTTGTATAAAAAATTGGCAGCCGATTGGATTGCCGATAGACATAAAAACGCAGTTGTAAAGATAAATACAACACTAATGATGCATAATATGTCACTTACATACTCGTAAGTACAGATATACTGCTATTACACATGTCGGTGAGGCGAACTTGCAAGATTTCACCAATCCGAAATACGTCTTTTATCTGATCTTATATATGTATGTATGTATTTTATTTCTATATATATTTAAATTCGGTCACCTGCCCCGCGCGTCGAAAGACGCTAAGTGGCTGTTGGGACTAAAATGTTCATGAAAGACTACTAAATGTTATGCTTTTTATGTTTGCTAATAGTTAAACTATACAATTTTATCTTTTGTTTATTAAATTAAGACTCTGGCGTACCGTCACGTTGCGCTAAACTTTATAGTGAAATAAATCCCGTCTTCTATTTATTTATAATCTTTGAAATTGAAACTTACCTCAAGGGTTTTCATTGTTATTCACATCTCTTGTATAATCAAAAACACTATCATCAAAAAAGTTAACAATCTTCGACGCGATACACGCACCGTTAGTAACGGTCATTTTGTAACTGATTTATTTTCTGTTTTTATATTATATTGACTGGAGTTGTCTACGCATATTTTGGTACGAAGTTTACCGAGAGGCGAAATAGATAATACACGTTATGACTTAAAAATAAAAGAGATGCTTATATTTATGATTGCTCGACTTGAGACAGAACTATTGTCCAATGTCAACTAGTAGTAGTTCACTTTAAAAACTTACCTTTTACTTCGACAATGTAGGGTTTATCACCAGGCGCGTGGGTGGTTGACATAACAGTTAACGCGGATACATGGCTAACAGAGCGTACTGTTGCCACACACTGCCATGGCGCGCCAAACAACCCGCAAACTGCGTTCACCAAAGACATCACCACAATGTCCATATGAAATCCGCTGCCTTTCTTCAGTTGCCTCTCAGGCTTATCGATGATCAACCTTTAAATATATCAATTAACCCATTACGACCTGACTGGCGTGATGGTGCGAGTACTCGAATTGCTAGCAGAGGGTCTTGGATTTCCAGCAAAAAAAATTCAGGAAATTGCATTTTCTGGACTACACTAGTGGGAGTCTTCGACCACGGCTCGTTACCACCCTATGAGCAAAGACATGCCGCCAAGCAAAAAATTTGCGTTCGGGTATGATGCAAAATAGAAACCTTAAGGGGTAAATTACCAGGATGGGGCCTTTCCATGATAGAATCAAGTGCTATAAAAAATACACGCAAAGCAATAGATTGCAATTAACAAGTGATATAATTCGCAACAGCATTAAAGAAATATTTATCGCACGGCGCGCAGAGCAATTTGTTTATAACATTTAATAATTGGAACGGAATTCATGAGTACTCATGTTTCTATAAAAATGTTATCAAGAAAAGGAAGTTTAAATTAATTGAAAATACTATAATTTTTTTCATTTTTAAGTACAATTTAAGCTTCCTTTGCTTAAAATAGAGCATCTTACTCGGCAATGTGAGTCTCCATAAAGACGATGATATAGACCATGAAAGCCGGCAAAGCCATGGCGAAAGCCGCCCACATCGGAATCGTCTCTAGGCCGGGGTTTAGTGGCACTAGCCATGAACGTGCTGATGTTGGGTACAGTCCATCTGGCACTTGTAAATTTTCAGTCCATACTGGTACAAGGCTGGCAATACCGACCATAAGTACAATTGCAATGGGTACACCGAAGTCACCGAGTGCTCGACGTGCCTGAATATATAAAATATTAACACTTAAGTCAAAGTAATTTGTTATCATTGTTTTGTGTCCTGGATGATTTAAAGATAATAAGTAAATAAGCCTTTTAAACAATGTCTGGTTAAAGCCGGTTCACTCATATGAAAGAAGATTTTAACATTCACTACTGCTCTAGCAGAGCGTGAGTACCTCGGAATTGTTCCAGGAATATGCAGGTTATTTTTCATATAGTTTACTTCATCGAAAACGTCTATAAATTTAAACAACAATTTGGTAATTACTAAATATCAACAATAAATCGGTATTTACATTATTGCAAACATTATAATAGAGAATATTTAAAATTAGGATATGAGGCTTTTACATCGCTGGAACTATATATCATTACAATTGTTCTATCATACAGTATTGAAATAATTTACTAAGAAATGTTAGCCTTCTCAGAAAATTTTAAAGTTTTAGTTCTCCCATATATACGTTTATCCGTGCAAATTGTATCTTCTTATAAATATAAAGACTTACACTGCGTCCCAGAAACTTTCCATTGCGAAAAATACGTAAGTAATATGCAATTATAAAGGTGGCAAGTGTCAGCATTGTGCAGAATAACGCTGTATTCGGTTGGGGCAGCAACAATTTGTGGGGAGGAGCGATCGGCGGAACAACAGTTGCAGTCTCATTGCCTTAAAATGAAAAAGATAATATTATATGAAAAGTGAACCCAGGGGTATTTATAGGCGTATTTAATAAAAACTATCCTTTGTATAACTTTTTCAGCAAAGTATGTTATAACAGTATTAAAGAAATGACCATATTTAAAGCAGGATCAGCTGTTGCAAAAAAATGACAGGCCATATAAAGACCAAAATTATCTAAACTAATACTATAAAGAGGAAACCTTTGTGTTTTTGTATGTATATTTGTAACGTTTTCACACAAATACTCGATATATAATATAACGAATTTAGAAATGTTAATCTAAAGAAAATTGTAGCGACCCATATAACTGGGCCTGCGACTGGTGTGTTAGCTCAATATCCAAGGATACCAATGATACCCACCGATATACCTATACTGTTATTATTTTTATCAACCTAAAAATTACTGGAGCGATTTAAGAAATTCTTTAATTGCGTCCTTAATATCAAGAATTTTTCAATACCTGTAGAGTATTTTTGAATTTACTAATGTCGGACATTCTACTCGTATATTGATTAGATTATGAATGTAAGTATGTATATAATAATCTGAAAAGATTGAAATTGAAAAGTAAATGAAAAAAATTATAGCCCGACTTATAGACTTTCCACTGCCACGAGATCGGTATCTACGCGGGTGAATGTGGGGCATTTCTAGTTTTAAATATATATATTCTAGAACTTACCAAGAGCGGTTATATTCGCTGACAATGTATCATTTAATGAATCTGTGGTAGTGTTAGCTCTTTGGCAGTAATCATATCCAAGGGGATGTGCGCGGTATACATTGATGATATTGGTTATAGGCTCCGAGATAAAGATCAGCGATATCAAAAAAGCGAATATATCTTCAGTGAATCTACAAAAGTAACAATGTTAATAAACTCTATACACGTGAAAGTAACTTATGAACTTGTATAACATTTATATAATACCAACCTAGTAATCTTTTTTACAGCAACACTCCCTTCGATAGAAGCCACACAAAGTGCTATAATAATCATCCATATTCCGCAGTACATTCTTGCAGCCAAAAAGTCGAAACCGTATGATTTACAAAATACAAACAACGACTCATCTAAAAGCAGCAGAGGTCCCGTAGCACCCGTAATCATCATAGGCTGTCCAGCAACTAGTGCGAAAAATACATGACCGACGCAAGAGAAAACCTGGAAAAAGCATGCATATCTTTAATATTATTCGAATGTCCATGTTGAAAACATTATCAATATCCAGTCAGAATATTTCAAAAAGAGCTGTTCATCAAATTTTGAAAACGATTAATACAATTTTTAAATGTCTATTCATTGATATTGTCAATCTTTTAAATGTGTAACATTATAGAAGGAATAAAAATATTATTTATGACATAATATGCAAAACTAATTTCAACCTATACTATACCTATTAGAGTTGGAAAAAAAGTAAGGATTTTACAAATTACTAGCTGACTCAGGTAGACAAAGGAGGTTTTGCCATATAATAACTATTATCGATATAAAAATAGGGGTTGATGATAGAAGGGTAAAAATTTAGGGTTGTATGTATTTTTGTATCATATAAAAATAAATGTTGTCCGATTTTGCATCCTAGTCGAAGTGCTCGCTAAGATTCACGAAAATCGGTTGAGCCGTTTCTGAGAAATTCAACGTCTATCACCTTGACACGAGAATTTTATATATTAGATTTACAACCTCAATAATCGTCTGAATTACATTAAATATGTAATATAAAAAGCGTAAAACTTGGTTAATAAAATAATGAGGCTTAGGTTAATTTATAATAAAAAAAACAATCCTTACAAGAGTTTCAGATATTCCGATTTGTTTGTTCGTTTTTTCAGCCAAAAGACCTCCAAACGTAATAGCAGATGAAAGCGCTGCAAAATACATAAAAATGGTTGCTGCTGCACATTGTCCATTTAACGCGTCAGTAAAATCCGATATATAATAAGGATATCTTCGTTTCATGTCTCTTATGACACCTGTAATAATATTAAAGAGTTTTTATTAGAATTAATTAAATTCGATCGGGGTACTCAAAATCTGGTTTGTATTTAGAAATAATTATAGATACAGAACATCACAGTACATACTTTTTTAATATAATGGCTTTCCGATTTTCGGGATTGTATTAATAGGGGTACAAAAATTGACTTACCTCCAAAAAGATGACCGGTCTTTGATAGGGGATCATCAGGTTCCTTCTCCGGTAACCCTCCAGTCTCCGCAGCCAACAGAGCCTTTTTCTCATCCGTAGGAGGAACGGTGGTGCTATCGGCTTCACGTTTACGTTGTAGGGCATCACGTTTGCGTTTTCTGATCATTTCACTTTTAGCTCGCAGTTCTTCAAAGGGTAGCAAAGCCTGTCGCTCCCAGTCACCAGGAGGTAGCACTATTGAATCATCTAAAAACTCGTTAATTGCGGACAACAGTTCACGTCTGTCTTCCGCTTTGTAGGCAATTGAATGGAAAGCAGGATTAGACATGAGTGTAGATATGGAACGACCTACTTCATGGTAGTCCAGGTCTGCCGTTGTTGGTCCGAGTAAAATAAACATAAATCGAACAGGTATCGGGACCTCCGTTATTGAAGGCATTAAGATCCCCTGTGCAAGACGCACAAACGCAATAGTAGGCTGATCAAGAAATCCAACAGCGCCTACTAAAACAGTAGTGGCTTCTGCATCACCAGGTATACGTTTCATAATAGAGTCATTATGACCACGTCGAAGTTCCTCCTGTGATCCAACTGCATTGGTTGTAGCCAAATATTCTACTTCCCGCATATCCAGGCCCGCCGCAGATGACTTTTTGCGGGATTCCAAACGATCAAGTGGCAGTGCATAAGAGCTGCGACGTCTTTTTTGTTCCGCAAGGTTCTGTTATAATGAAAAGATCTTGTTAATTTATTTTATCATCAGACTCTCATAACCTATCTATATCATGTCATATTTTTGATGTTCTGTTCAGATAAAAATTAAATTTATATTTTTTTCTGAATACCGCATAATGTGCTTAAGAAGCAATTGTGATAAAAATACGATCGTAACAGTATTTCAATCATGATTTTATGTGCAAATGAACGCGGTAAATATGATTTCGCCGCCATAAAAAGTATTTCTCATTACTTTTGCATGATATTGTAAAATTTTTGTATATAACATTAATTATGTATAACAAGCAGCAACATTTGATGTAAAGCTGTAAATATTATTGACATCATGCTTTATTACACATTGAAATAACAATGAACGGATGCGAATATAAATTTAAACTCCAGTACGTGGTTAATGAGCGATCATATATTTTAAGAGTAGAACCAATTGTGTCTTTAGTCGATTAGAGACACCGAGAAAAATCTTTCTAACAAAGCAATAAACAGGAAATTTAATCAATAATTATGTACTCGAATAACGAAAATGGCAATATTTACATTACTAAGTTCGAATGAATGACGAAAACCTTAAATAGTATAGAATCTACATCTGATTTAATGCAAATTTTATTATTTATATGATATAATAATCAAAAACACTAAACTAGTGTGATTAAAATTTTTGAGTCAGTATCGCACAATTAACGTGTAAAATGAGTGTACGTGTAGTACATAGGCATACTATGGTAATGAAAAGGCGATTTTTTTATTAATATCAAATTCTACAGCGTGCACTAATTGATTTTGGTTAACACGCGCACAGGAGTATTCCGTACAATCATGTGGATGCTATGTCGTCGGCAGGCGCCGGCAGTTGAGCACACCGAACAGCGAGGCCGCATACCAGGTCCGCCTGGAGTTGGGGCGTTCTCATCCATCCACAGCGACTGCACAACACATCTATTTTACCCACCCATAGTACCCACATGTAATAATCGATTAAGAATAGGCTGGGAAATATAAAAAAAAATCTCGTGACGTTTATATCTCTAAATATATCCTATGTATGTTTCGTTAATTAGAGCAAGTAATATTTTGAGGAGAAATGACGATGACATTATCATTAAAAAAAATTAGATAAAATCATAATATTCATTGTTTAAGTAGGCTCAAAAAGCACTTTTAAATTGTCAGTATTTTGTCCGTTGATAACAAATCTACCACAGGATCAGAAGAAACCGGCAAGTAACTCAGCGATTACTCTTTTTACGATAGTTGTGTATGTGTAATATTTTGCTCCTGCGTGCAACTGGAATCAAGTCCAAAAATTTTATCGCTTAAATAATACTCAACATTATAATATGCCTTTTGTAAAAGTATGGTTTTGACATATTTTTTAAAATTAAGCATAGGCAAATCTAAAACTATTTGCGGTCTTTTATTAAAATGCGTATATTTAAACACGACAAATGATTACTGAACCTTCTTCACTCTAAAATATGGGATTACATGTTTGTTTTTATTTCTCGAATTAAAATTGTGTATTTCGCTTCTTTTGTTGTATAAATGAATATTATCACGGATATTTTATATATCCGTGATTATATATGTTTGTTTTTATTTCTTGTATTTAATATTTTATGTTATATTTGATATTATTTTTCATGTATACCTTACGTACACCTCTCTCCGCATCCTTGTCAATACATTCCTTTTAGCAGTTTTGGTTGCCTGGTAGAGATCACTGTTTTGATGATAAAGCCGCCAATTGTGCTCAAAAGTGTTTATTTGTTTTATTGTGTTATGTATTGCACCGAATAAATATATTATTGCCAGAAACAAGTATAAATGCGAAAAAAGGTTGACTACATTTTATTTTAAAAAATAAGCTTTATTTTCAGCATAAAAACAATATGCTATTTCTGAACAAATCAACATTACATCACGTTTTTTAAGTTTCTGGCTCATATCTATTTCGAGATTCCGAATTAAAAAATGAATTCTATTAAATTCTATTGATGATTTTAATAACAATTTTAAATAAAATCATTTCTATTTAAGTAACATATGTTAATATGTATAACATTACAGATTTATAAGTATCCATACTCAGTCTTATTATTAAGCAAAGAAGAGTCAATGTCATGCTCTTTAATATGTACAATTAAGAACATGACAATTGTTTTTACGTTTAGTAAGACAGGCCTCATAATTAATTAAGAGCAATAATTGAAACAAACTATTAATTATTCTAAATATTTTGACGTCAATATCGATGGTTCATACGTATAAATAGAGACGTAGCACTTTTAGACATTTTGACGTCTTTGTAATTTCGATGATTATATCAACTCATTTATCAACCCCGGCATAGTTCTTTTAAATCATATAAAAGGTAGTACAGTAATAAATGATTTATCTTTGAAACACTGTCTAACAAGATTAGGATTTCTTACTTGACTCTTTATTCGTAGGAGCCGTCGATAACTTAATCGCGTTAGCGGAGTGACAATTACATAAAAGTTGGTTTGTGCTTAATATTATACTTCAGAAGTGAAAACCTTATCAAAGGTGAGTTTAACAATACGACATACAACATTTTTTTGGTAATAATATTTATAACTTATTAAATAATTAATACATAATTGGTAATAATATTGCCTGCTGCGTCCCATTCCCTCTGAAATTTATTATATTTATGTAAAAAAATCACACAACTCGTTTTGATTATACATATGTACATATAATAAGAGATGTCCAGGTACCTATTGACTTGTCACGATATCTTTGGAATCATAAGGCCTAGAGGTTGAAATTTGGTAGGAATATTCCTTTTGCCGGATTTTACGAAATTCAACGCAAGGGGATGCGGGTGGTTACACAGCAAATAGCTCATTCAAATATTTATACGTATGTTTCTTATTTGTAAAATAAATTTGCCTAAATTAATGATAATGCTACCCAATAAACATTCCACGCAGACAAAGTCACGGGTTCAGCTAGTTATTTTTCAGCTAGAAATTTGTTCATACTTCTTTTAATTTACACTTACAATTTTGATTTTTCATTTATTTTTGATTTTTATTGTTATTACTCGTATATCCAATTTGTATATTTGGTTTTCATAATCCTAAATTGTTATATACACAAATTTTCCAAGCCATACATTATTACTAGTATTGATCCAATCTACTTTTTTTGCGACAAACGATAAGATTGCCGCCTGTTGTACCATTTATATTATTTATAAAATTTCATATTTTGTAGATTATAAAAGTAAAAGTCGCATAAGGTTAGTAAAACCTCAAAACTATTACATTTTATTGTAATAAATGATTTTGAAGATTGGAATGAAATCAATTCTAATATTTTAAATAATTAAATGTGTATAGCTCTTGAATAGAGACAAGGTTTTCATAAAAAGCAAATTATGATATGAATTTCGAAAAATTTCAAATTAACTAACAAGACCTTGGTTGTTGAATTAAAGTAGGAACTCCGTGGCAAGGGCATTATAGTTAAAACTAATACAGGAAACTATTATTATCGAAAAGTTTGATGTACACATTGACAGTCTCGGAAAAGTCCCATTCGATAAACTCGCGTTAGAGTTAATCTTTTACGATTGATATTTCGATAAGTGAAATAAATCTTGTTTGTTATTTAGTCGAATAGCCTTGAATATTTTCACACATATCGTTACGAACATGCCAAACCTATTATCGTAATCTTTGATAAACGTAAAGTCGCTGGTAGCGATTACAATACGATGTTATATTCATATAGTTTTAGCAACACGAAAAAGTTGGTTTTAATTTAACTGTTCTAATAAAAAAAAAAAAAACGATTTTCTATTCAATTTGGTAATTTTTAGACCTTTTTACCGTACATTAACGAAATTGTTAAGTTTATTTTATATTGATTTTTGGTTTTACACCTTGGCTATTCTATTTAAATCCAATCAAAATCAAATCAAAAATATCTTTATTCAAGTAGGGATATTACAGCACTTTTGAATCGTCAAATTATATTTTTTTCCACACTCTGATTCTAATATACGTCTAACGATGGTACTCATTAACGGCTTAAAATTTAAAGTATTGATTCTAATACATAAAATTGGAGCCAACTTAAAATATATCGAAAATGTTAACAGACTAGTTGGCAGTGAATGTAAATAAAAAACGTATTCTCTGTGGCTCAAAATAAATTGCTACCTTTTGGGTGAAAACATTCGCGCCGCTGCACTAACGGGTTTTTACTGTACGCACACACACACACATATTTCTTAGATAATGTAGATAAGTATTGTAAATAACGTATACATTATTATTTTTTGTATTCCTTTGATATACTTATTATTATTGGGCTTATACAAAGATATAAGATTAAAAACGTAACCCAATTCATTATATAGATAGAAAACTTTTACGTGAAATTGCAATATGGCGCTGTATAATGAATTTAACATTGAAAAAGATTATTGACATTGTGAAAAAGTGTTTTATTAACGATTGAAAGTACATATATGGTAAGATTGTATTCTAAAATAGTAATCATTCATATTGAAATTGTGTATAGCCACGACTTATCACTGTCTTTAATACATCCTCGATGTAACTGATAATTATAATTATTTTTATTTATCATAAACGGATCAACGATATACTTTTTTAAATCAACTTCCTTCCTATTAGTCAGGAAATAACAAATAATAATATACTAGTATATGCAAGTGTATAAACATCGGGCTTAACAAAATCTTGTCTAGAACAATAGCAATTTTAATCAACAAATTATCTCTTAACTGTAATTGATAAAAGTAGACGAATAATCGCAAAGTGTGTTTATTGGAGGATAAAAGAATAAATCTTTTAAAGGTCATAATGATATTTAACAATTTAAATGTCACTACTAAATTAATCCTAATATTACATTTTAAAACAAAATAAGCACACACACACACACACGCGCGCGCACACACACACACACACACACACACACACACACACACACACACACACAACTATTGATATAAAACACAATATTATTTCTATCCATCTATGTGCTTTATAGACTTCGACACTATCCAATTCTTATTTACTCACTCACCACGATTTACCCTATTTGGATCGCTTTAAATTTTAGCAAACTACTCATTTTGCAATGAAAACGGTCACTGAGAACGCATTTCCCCAAACTCCCACGAGATCGACAATTATGCGATTGACACCACGGGAAACCCAATATGCGTATAACAACTCTGTACATATGAAATCAAAATTACACGGGTTGGCCTGCCAAGAAGGAAATACAAAGTGTAACATATTGAAATTATACATAAATGTATACACAATACATAGATTAATTACTTTATTTTATATTTTCTTATTATTATATATAATCGTCTAGTGTTTTAAATTTAATTTCTAAATTATACAATACATTCATGTGTTCGTCTATAGAGTGAAGGTAACCCTTGTATATGTTAGCACCTATTTTGCAGGTTCTTTGGTCATTAAGTCGCAGTGTCTTGTAATATAGATAATGTTATAAGTACCTGTAAGCTAGTATAAGAAGAGTGCTTGCGTCCGCTGATAGAAAATCGGAATCTCTCATCGTGGACATGTCGGTGACGTAGTAGTAGGGAACGCATTACCACTGGCTTATCGTCCTCCTCGATCAATCCCTCTGTCACCATACTCTCCACTACCCTAGTTTATTAGGAAGACATAAAATTATATTATATAAACTTTAAAAACAATAAATTGCAAAACAACTAAAACGCAGCTTCAAACTAAGTCGGTAAAATTGTATTAATTCGTTATATACTGGTTAACAATGTTAAAAAGTTTTCCTTAAAATTTTAGATCACAATAACTACAGTAGCAATTGTTTTAATATCAGAGCTTATAAAGGACTGTAATTTGATTTTAAATTATTCTCTTTCCATCCTATATACTTTAATATTTTAGTTAAAAAAATATAAATATAAAGACAAAAAGATCACACTGAATGTTAATGAATAACGTAATTAAAAATCGAACAATGGAATACGTAAAAAAAAATATATTGTTAATTTCCTTAATAAATATATATATGTACTTTCACCAATTTAACTCCACATTAAGATTAGTAAGATGCAGGCCTGGAAACATTGATTCATTGACATTGTCGTAAATAGTATTTTACATGCCTGTCATAAATACATTACCACCATATATAATTAAGCGAGATATGCGAGGTCACAGAGTAATTTAGTACCTGTATGCTACTCCAGGCAGATCTTTCTCGTCGAGGTCGAGCAACACCACACCGGTTTCGAGGCATCTCCGTAAATTCAGCAATGAATGGAAAGACAGAGAGGCAACGTGAGGTCGACCCCATCTCGCTGAGCCTTCCTCCACATCTTCCTCATATTTGATCCAACGCGCCGTCTCTTTCCACTCCGCATCACCATCCGCGGTCGCTAGTAGCTCGTCCAATTGGACGAACACCTGCGTCGTTGACATCCCGAATGAAAATGTTTCACTTTCATGAATTCGTACTTTATAAGCCTACGTTATATCTTACGTCTTAGATTACTCACAATCATCGCCGATATATATATCAATACGAATTCCATCCCTATCAGTTGCTTAGGTAGTAAAAAGTAGGTAATTATATTTAATTCGTATCTATTGATAGCAGTTTTTTTAAAGATTGAAAAAATTTTGGTTGCTTACCGAATGTGGGCTGTGGTCGTACATCTTCTTTAAGGTTGCATCAGAGAAAATGTTTTGAACTTTGTCCCCACCATCCTTTCGGCCGACATGCACCGTCGAGCCCTGAAGTTAAACTTTAAGGTTAATCCCTCAGAATAGTCATTTTGAAACAATTACATACTGATTAGTCCTTAATTTAAGGTAAGTAAGAATGAAAAGTGTACTCTCTCTTTATGGTAGCGTAATTAAAGAACTGCTCAGCAAAAACTGTACTCAGGATTTTTTTAATGAATCTTCACAGCTTTTGGCTTTAAGATTTGAACTTGATACAGGATTCGATGTCGAAAAAGCTAACAATTCGATTATTTAATGCCAACAGGTTAACATGTAACTATGATGATATAACTGGATTGTTAAGGGACAACCTCTTCATGGTTTCCGACATCGTACTGGAATTGGTTTACTTGGTGGCACGTTTTTGCTGGTAGAGTGACCATACCAGCTAGTTCGGCTTTAAATAAATTAGAAACACAATTTTCAAAATATTCTCTGTTGAGAATCGAATCCAGAACTTCTGCTAGTGAAGCACTAGTGCTAGTGCGTACTCGCACCATTACGCCACTATCTATCTATTGGTTCTTTTTAACACTCTCAGTGCGATTTCACTCTCCCTATATGTCTTGCTTAAATTGTTTATGGTTACTTAAAAAAAATTTAAATAAAATTGTTTAAACTTATAGTCGGTGACACTTGCTGTTAATCCCTTTTTTTTCAAATATTTATTGAATTTATTTTGTGAGGAATTCTAGAATGCCATCTATTGAAAGCTGACGTAAAAAGTTTATAGGTTTCTTTAACCTTAAACTTTGAAGAAGAGACATGCAGGGGTAGTGTGTGTTAGTTTAGTAGGAATTGAAAAGTACTGTATAGTATGTTAAATTATTAAGATAACCTAAAATCGTAGCACGCCAAACTAATTCACTTTCCTGCTGCGGAAATAATTTCTGTTTCATAAGAGCATAAACGCTCAACGCATGTTTATGGTTTAATTGGTCAACTACAAATATCCAAAAATTGATGATATCAATTTTTCATCATGATGATTTCCTTTACTGAACATAACAATGATGACTTATAAACCACTATTAGGAAAATGGTTTTAATAAAACTTAGTGGTGCCTTCGCAGGATTTAACCGTGCGTTTAGCGGCCCCGTTGGCGTAATGTTGCGAGTACATAAGTATCCCGGCGTGGTCTTATTTATCTGACTGGGGGTTTCAACGAGAAAAGTTGTGCCGTTAAACATAAATTTGTGTTCGGTACGACGCTGTAAGCTATAAGGTAAACTATATAAATACTTGTTACTATGTTACTGCATGTGCATCTTATACCATATGATCGCTTACCCATCAGCTGAGACTATAATCAAGTGCTAATCTGTCAGTAATAAAAATATACTTAGCAAATAATATGTCTTATTATAGCATTTTATTCACTGTATGATGATCTATGTTAACTTGAATTTTTAGTTGTTTAATGTTTGTACTTTTACTAACCGACGTAAATGGAACAACGACGAAAATAAGTAAAGCAACAATACAATATATTGAGTGCGGATCATCAAGTTAAAGCTATAGAATAATTTGTGTACTAACAAATAATTACTGTTACCGAGTGTATAAATATGTCTTTTGAATATTAATTTTAGGTATAAAGTTATTTATCAATCTTTTAAGATAATTAATGTTAAGCTTAGAAAAGTAAAAAAAAAATAACAAGCAAGGTATTAATGTAAAACCAAACTACCATATGTATAAAAATGTACTTTTAGGAAACTACGTCTTGATTTAAGGTTCAACAAATTGGTCTACAAATATGTTAATTTACAAATACTACAAAACGACTTCGTGGGGTCCGTTAAATAAAATTTTAAATTATAATCATCAACACGACCCCACAAAACTTGGATCGCTTTAAAACGCGTTATTGAATTCAGTCAATTAAGATAATAGTGCGCATATGTGGGAGAGTACCCATTCTTTTAGTAGAAACATGTATGACATATATAATATTAGCTATCGGTCAGTGAAAGTTGTGAACACTTTTCCATTAATTTCGGAGGTTAGAAAAACCGTATAAAACTGATTTTTTGATATATATGTTTATTTCGAAATCACAAACATATTTCAATTTAATTTATTACTTAAAGAATAACAGTTTACATCCCCGTTTGGTGGTTTAGGAAATAAGTGTCTTCGAATGTATCGATAGTGAAGTATAAAATGAATGGTCATAGGCAAAGCCTAAATGAAGATTTATAACAATGAATTAATTACCTTTGAATGGAGCCTGTGTCTCCGGGGTGCCTTTTGATCGTCACTACGATGACTACGAAGATCATCTTGATCAACTTCTGGAAGGGGTTCATCAGTTGGGGCCGTTGATACCCGCCGTTCTACATCAAGCCCACCGCCTCTTGCACCTTCTTGTAAAGAGTATTTTCTTGATTTATGTGGGTGCAAGTGGCGCCTTAAACAATGCGTAATAAGTTAATATATATTTTTATATTGTAACTTTTACATAAATTTCTGCTCACGATCCTAATATTCAGTTAAGTTAAAAGTACAAAATATATGAATGTCGAATCTAATGTCTAAATCTAAAAAATAAAAATCCACCATGTGTTCCTTAGATGTAAGTTATTTTAGAACTTTTTTTTTGTTTATGTTGGCCTTTTTTCACTACGAAAATATTTTATATATTCTCCGCATTCCTGTCACAAATTGTAAGTTGGCCTCATATTAGTAACGTTTAACTGGCTGTGTTTTTTATTCGTTCTTCTCAGAACTGGACGTAGAGGAGCTTTAATTAACTGTATATTTCAAATAATTCTTCAGTAAATTGGAAATAATATGACCGTACGTCACTTGTATTTCTGTTTTTTTATTTAAGATTATATTTGCAAAACTGGCAACGTTTTGTTGTTCAATATGTAGATGAAAAATCAGCATTAGATAAGATTTCTAATGCGAATTATCTATGTATGGAAAATTTCAAGGCAATCGTGTACATAATTTTGGAGACGTCGTGGTAAGTCTAGTATATTTCGCTTACAAGTTAACAAATATAACGTACTTTTTAAATTCCATTTATTAGTTTACACGTTTTCTATATATAATAACTTATGCAAATTTTCATCGTTAATAAAACATTTCTACACATTCACTTAAATTCAAATAGTTTTTAAAAACTTATAATAGATGTTATTTTATGTTAATACTATAATTTGAAGCTAATATAGTGCATAATTCTCGTTTTTTACAACATTATTTAGTCAGAAAGTTTATGAAGTTGCTTAATTTACCAACTTATGCACCGAAAGATTTTTTGCACAGACGGCTAATCTCTTTGAGCTATCTGTTCGACATGGCCATAACTCGCTCAGTAGGACACTATATTCATAAACATGTGGGATTTAAACTAAAGTACGATGCCATTTGTATGAAGCTTTTGTAATTTAGTGAACTTCATACTTAATGATTTCCCGGTTCAAAAAATACCAATAAATTTTGCTGTTTGATTAATAGAAGATAAAAATCGTTTATTTTCATACAAAGGTTTAATTAATTACTAAGTAGTAACACGTTATAGGCACACATTGATTTGCAACAATTTCCCCATAGATTGTCAGTGGTATTCAAACTAGGAAGCCTGATTATAAATTAAATATGTCTATGTCCTAAAACGAAAGTAATCCAGCAAAATAAAAATTATCACTAAAATTGGTTGATTTTTTTATATATGTATATAGATTTGTCTGTAGCAATGAGTTTACCTTTGAAGAGAAACTTCTTTTGGCGCATGAGGGTAAATTTTTTAAGGATGAAACGCGTGCTTAGCGTCACGAATATGTGCAGCGTTTTTTATGCTAATTCGTTTGAAGTTTAGGTAGTTTTCATATTTACAAATAACATGTGGCATTCTAATTTCTCACTCTTATTAATATTTTTCATAAAATATAAAATAAAACATTCCATAAGTCATCTTTTCTAAATTTTCATTCAAAAACAAAATTGAATTAATAACTTCGAATATTGACCAAAAACCACGTGGCTATTTTATTTACAATTCGTTATTTGAGATTTCAATAAAATATTTTTATTAATTTTCGACACTTTTAATATTTTAATGACAAATTCCTTAAATTCCTAACATATCTTCCTTTTTCCCTCCCTTTAGGTCTCGGAACACGGAAGTTTTAGATTTGTATAAGTGTAAATAACACTTAAAAAGAAGTGTCACTTCTAACATGTGTACTTTGTATGCACGCACATTTAATTTTTCTAAGCATTAAAATTAACGTCCAGATTTTGATGCGACTTTCATTTTATAGAGATTTTCGAGTTAAAGTTGCAAATAGTGATAAATTGCAATACTCAAGTAGTATTCCAATTCTCTCGCAATAACGTGGTTAATTATGTAAAAATGCATTTTGATTTAGTAAACCCAGTGCTTCTTTATAAATTTTACACTTCGTTTATAATGGTGAAAATAATATTAGAATGATAAGTACGCCTATTGATTGCGACACGTGCATAATGGCATCAATAACAAACGCTCGGTATTTATACATCCATGGTCGTTATTGACATTAATGAGTTTTTATGAGTTCACACGCGTACAAATGCGGGCCTGTGATTGGAATAAAATAACCAATGCCAAAACCATTTATTGGTATTTCTTATAGTGCAGTGTTAACGCAAGGACGTAGGGTGCATTAAGCGCGAAGTGTCTCTGTGTGAGGTGGCCGGAACGTCGGAATACTAATGGACCGCGACCGACGATGACTATATTCCTTTGGATTAAGATAAACCTACAAAGGTCGTGAATTTATTACATGTCCAGCTACAATCGATTTTTCTCGATCTCGAAAGTGCGTGCGTACAAATTACACTCGTCAGAAGTGAAACTTCTTTGGCAAACTAATTTTTAAGCCTTGTTTTTATTTATGGAAATCTAAAACACCTGATTTCCGAGACTTAGAGGTAGGGAAAAGGTAGATATTTTTGGCATTTAATTAATTAATTAATAATTAATTAATTAAATTTTGTTATTGAATTTAAAATTGAGACGAGAGAATTTATAAAATACGTATATTTTATGAAAAATAATATATTAAGTTATTAAATGACGAGTGGCAAATTAAAATGACGTGTTTTTTGTAAACATTAAAACTAGCCTAACCTAACACTCAAATGAATTAGCATAAAAAATGCTGCACATCTTCGTGACGCTAATCACTCGTTTCATCCGTAAAAATTTTAACTTCATGCGTCTAAAGAAGTGTCACTTCAAAAAAAATTGTAAGAGAATGTTCGAAAAAAAAAATTGCTTTGCGAACTATTGACTCTAGTAAGTTTGAGCATTTAAGTAAACAGAGATTCATAATATTGTGTACAATAAAAAAATCCGTAAGCGCTTTCTTCAAAAGTGTTATTACGACGACAATTAAAATAATTAAAATCCATAACACTGGTATCGGTAAAGTTCGCCAATAGCTTAATAATGAATTTAACACATTATTTTTATTTGCATACTAAATTCTCGCTTTTTAGACAAATATCGCTGTTATTCTATATATCTGGTAATTCTTTAATAATGATTACCGAAATGGAAGACAAAAATTAAATATGTGAATATTTTATGATTATTCGATGTATATGTTTGTACGTTTGAACGTGATATACCATATTTTTATATGAGCATTTATTATAAACGGTGTCGTAGGTTTAATACTTTTATGTTGTGACGTGTGGTGCAATCGCACTCACCGGGTTTCCTGCACATCAGAGGACCGAGAATACGTCACAGGCATATCAAACGATTGGTAACAACAAGATGAAATAAACAACTCGCGGGTAATTCAACTACAGGCTAACTCTGCGGAGCATTGCTGCCGCCCACATGCGCCTGTGAAATAAGCTGAAACTTGAGATACAATACTTCAGAATTAGGTACAATGCCAATGTCACGCGACTCTATACTATTTTTAACCCACCCAGGTGTCACTTCCGCGCTTGTACGCTGTATGTTGCTTCTGCCAGCGTCGGCCAACTTTCACATTTTTAGTTTGTCTTTTTTTGACGAAATTCTTAACGTCATTAGAATAGGAAAACACGTTTTACAAAAAAAAAATCATGATAATGAATACACTCGATATTTTTTACAAGTTTGTATCACATTTTATCGTATAAGAAGTGTATTTTATTGAAAGAATAAAAATGTATGTGTATTTTTATTATTGCTAATTGAAGATTTTTTACAAATATTTGTAAATATAAGAATAACACGTAATTATTATATACCATTTTTAATCAAAGTAATAATTGTGTTTTTTTACTCGGAAAATCGTGACACCATAAAAATGCACTATTAAGTTAAATTTATGTTGGAGTTAAATAACATAATATTTGTCTTGAAATATATTAAATTGGTACAAAAGATCAGTGTAACAAATTTGACGAGAAAACAGTTTAACGCAGAAACTTAACTTGAGAGCTAGGTCATTCCGGAATTATAATTGTATTTCAATGTCATTGTGTTTTATTTACGTTTAGAAATAAAGATTTTTGGGCTTATGTTCAAATTGCAGATAGAGACTACGTTTTTCCCACCTAAGTTTTTATACGGTGGCCAATTTCAATTTGTAAAAAAGTACATTGGTAAGCCTTCAATTATTTGTTTCTATTCTTATGCCAAGAAAACGGCGTTTTGATTCAAAAATCTAAGGAAAACATGGCGAGAAAATAATAATATTATATGATATTTTTATTTATCTAATGTGTCACCTTCACTACTGAGTAAAAGATACCCATTTAACTATATGGAAGTACCCGTATTATTGAATACTCTTAATATTTACTAAAAACACACACAACACGTACAGCTGTCACAGAATCACAGAATACTATAAGTCTTTATAACTTGAGGTGGTGGTAAAGGGCTGACAAAAGATGGGGCTGATGTTTCAATCATTGGCAGTTCTACTAGTATTTCAATGGGTAACAAGAATCATTTAACATCAGGCCAATCGCGAAAATATTATTAACAGTTATTGTTTATAAGATTCAAAGTCAAGTCTTATCGGTTAAGTTGTTTCTAAGCTTAGCGAATAACTGACCTTCCCGCGGGAATTTCGGAACCAAAAATATTTATTTTACTCGCTTATAATAGGGCTTTCAATTAGTGAATGAGGTTAAAGAATCAGCTCTGTATATCAGCTTCAGTTTATACGGAATAAATGAAATGCCAGATCTTTTAATTTTATAAACATAACTAATAACTCGCTAATCCGATAAATATGTCATCCGACATTGTCGTCTCCAACTTTTAAGAATATTTAGGTCTCAACAACAAAAAGCTGTAGGTTCAAAACTAATATAACTCTTAGTAAATACACATTTACAACATTTGTATAAAATTGATGAAATTGCTTCGAATGTTAGCGCGAAAATACGTTGAGACGTTATTACATTTCCATACTTATAATCTAATATGTAACAGTAACTTTTTCCTGCAACTGTTACAAATTATTAAGTAGAATTGTAAAACACATATTATGGATCAAAGCATCCTTATAACAGGCACTGGAAGCACCAAAGTACCTATTCAATTTAACAAGCAACTTAGTTAATCATAAGAAATAAAGTAATTCTATATGCAAACAAAAGCGGAATAAAATCCCTCTTCAAAACAAAACAAAACAAACAATGTAGCTATTCAGTTGGAAAGCAAAAACCTTCGTTCAGTAAGTAATTCAAAAGCTTCGATAAATTATCCGATAAACTAATTGCATGTGTCATTTCATACGATTGCTTATTACAGTAGTTCAGTTGCAGGTTACGCCAGTGTAGGGTTTTATCATGTAATTATCTCTATGAAAGCGATTACTTCTGTATCTTCATATTCAATTTTTAAAACGCATTAGTATTATTGCCCCGTACAAACCTATGTGTATAAAGGTGAATTTTCTTTATCAATTAAATAGCCTACACATTGTATACGTAATTTTGAGTATTGCACCTTAATTCAATGTTGTTATTATAAATATCCTTATGAAACGACTACTACCTGATAAGTAAATTATTTACGAGCGAAAATAAAACCATTTTATTTCTTTGCCTAGTAAAACTAGTACAAAATGCTTGCACATCATAGGCATGGCAATTATATTATTATTTTCTACAAGCTGCTAGGTTAATAAGCAAATGAATAAGATTATAGAGCTCATACAAAAAAATTAATTAGTACTGTGACACCAACAAACAGCATTTGATTTAATTCTTTAAAAAAAGGTATAAAAAATATCTATAAAAATTTTATTTACTCATTCAATAGTAAAAATATTTTGAAGAATTGAATAATGCGTGCCAAGGATTTACTGGTTATTTTTTATAAGAAACAACACAATGTTAAAAAGCGAAATATCGTTGACGTCATGATATCTTGAATACGGTAAACTGTGGTTGATTTGAAATTTAGACATATACTTATAAGACCTAGACAGAATCCCATTAAGACGTTTAAAAGCTGTTTTAAATATAAACTAGCTGTTCCCGGCGGTGTCAACAGCGTATTTCATAATCCCTTGGATCGTCGACGTCGTCGTCGTCGCTTCAAACGGCGGACGTCCACTACTGGACATAGGTCTCACGAAATGTGGATACACAAGGCCCGAGCTTGCGCCGCCACTCCAGCACCCTCGGGCCTCAACGTCCATCGGTCCGTCTTACTATGTGCCCCGCCCATTGCCACTTCAGATTCGCCATTCGAATAGCTATGTCGGTAACTTTGGTTCTGTTACGGATCTCCTCATTTCGTATTTGATCACATAGAGAAACTACGAGCATAGCCCTCTCCATCGCACGCTAATTGACTCTGAGATTTCGTATGAGGCCTATAGTCAGAGACCACGATTCGGAGCCGTAGGTCATCACTGGCAACACACACTGTTCGAAGACCTTTGACTTTAGGTATTGAGGGATATTGGACGAAAAAATCTTCCGTAGATTCCCGGCCGCTGCCTTTCTCTTGAATATAGGGGTTAATTCCTAATTTATGGGATCAAATTGTCAATCTACACTATTTACACAGTCCAGCGTGGTTGAATTGAGTATGCCATAAATGCAAATAAATAATGGTAAAGAATATTTACGCATGTCTTTGATGCCGACGCTCTTCAGTAGCATCGTCCATTTGTTCGACTGGTTCTGTTGCTTTTTCACCATCGAATTGAACGTGCCGATCATCTTCCCGAAAACTGCCTGGTGAAGCTGATCCAGACCAGTGACCCGACATCTGTTTAACAGAAAAAACGCCAGTATGTGATCAAACAATTTATCAAAGTATTTGTTGCATATGCACAACTTAATTTTCTTGCTGTTATTTCACCCTACTTGGTTGAAAATAAGAATATGTATAAAAACCAGTGTAAGCAGAATTATAGTTTAGTTTTGAAGGTGGTCTACTTTCAACGTTGTTCGTAAATCTGGATTTGTGATGTTATATTCGTACTACTGTGAACTTGCCTTTATATTTATCAAAGGTGTCTACGAGTATGTATAGAATATATGTGACATATATCAAGTTTCCGCAGAGTGCTTTTTATAAATCGCAGGTGATGTAGTGATAATATTTATTATGTGAATAGTTTTCAATACCAATTAGCAGGAGATTAAATCTGATTCTAAGCGATATCATCATGATATTTTGTATAATCTTTAATAATAATGTTATAAAGAGAGAAACATTTGTGTTTTGTATGTATGTATGTTTATAACGTTTCCACACAAAAACTACTGGTCAGATTTCAATTTTTTTTTTACCATTAGAAAGCTGCATTTTCACTAAGTGACATAGGCTATATTACTTTCTAAAAAAATAAGGATCCCTAATAAAAATGTTTGACAACAATGTTCTATAGAAAGTATTAATATCTACAAAAAAGTCCACGATATCGTATGTCCAACTACTGTAGTCATGCCACTATGACTATTTTGTGCATTTTAAATGTTAATAAAAATGCCGGCAATAATCAAACCATATTATTCATACTTCTGTATTAATCTTTTTCCTATTTAATGACATTTTATTAAAGACCGTTTCAATACCTGCAAAGTACTTTTTGAATGATTTAAATCGGACATTCCATTAAAAAAATACGAACGAATTCAAAAATCTTAATCGAAAGAAAATAATGTATCCCGAGACGACCTGCTGAGTGTCAAAATATGTTGTTTATAGAGAAGTAGTAAGACAGTAACATATTAAAAATATATCTCTTCTCTAATATTATAGAAGAAAGATTTTCATATTGAATTTTTGTTTTTATTGTAAATGATGTTACTGATTTAAAAATGTATTAGTTAGACTATAATAGACTTAGACTTTCCACTGCCACAAGATCGGTATCTACGCAGGTAAAACCGCGGGGCATTGCTGGTTTTCTATAGTATTTAATTTCCATAGAACCTTCACTACACGAATAATTGAAACTATTGCACAATAATATACACGTAACAAGTTAGCTTATGATGATCTTTGTTAAAGATTTCTTGACTTGGAACATTAAATAACTGCTTAAAAATACAGAATTTCTAAAACAAAGCGAGATATACATAGTCGAATAGTGCATTTCTATTTCTGAGATCTTCTTCCGGATCTCCTTCTCGTAATCAAATACCGAGGCAGCCGACTTATGTTCAGCTACTGTAAACGTTGCGATTATAGCGTGCTGGCCTTGATATTGACTGTTTTCATATTGATCCGTGAAAAAAACGTACTTAACAATACAAAGCATGGGAAAACAATGTCGCTTTGTACCGACGATGTCACCGAAGACGTCGGTGCTCACGATTTTCAACCAACAATATCATTTTGCGCATGCAATCTGCGAATGAAATATCAATCAAATAGTAAAATTTCCTTAATTTTATCTCTACATTCCACTTATATTTTCCATGAAAATGACAATAAATTGCTATTGTGGGGAACGGATTTCTTGTAATCTTTATGGAATTATTTGTAAATGAGCAGGGGTATATTATTTCTTTATTAATAAATTGTTTCTTGTTAAGGGGCATGCTTTCGAATCTTGGAGATACCACTGTCTGGTTTTAAAAATGTATAGTTGCATAAATTTTCGTATAAAATTCATCATAGTGCTTTTGCAAGAAGCTGAAGCTGAAGGAAAACGCCGTGAGAAAACCTGCATGTCCCTGGAGTATCCCGTTAATCCACAATGGAGCAGCGCGGTGGGTCAATGCTCTAATAACCCTCACTCTTACGTGTGAAGTCTGTGCCCAGAAGTGGGACTTTAATAGGCTATGATTTTTAAAAGTTTAGTGGTGTTATTAGAAAATAATTACCTGTGCTTCTGAGCTTGACGTGAGGTGTGGAGCACTAGCCGGCGACATCTCCGAACTGCTTGGATGACTGACACCATCTGTATAACGTAGTTAATTTTGAATAATGATTAAATACAGGCTAAGGACCACAGACTTTTAAAGAAGTTTTTAAGTGTAATTGTCTGAATAAAAGTTTAAAAACAGTGATAGATCCGTAACAAATTTTGATCAGAAATATTCTAAAGTAGACACACAACTTGTTATTGCAAATAGCTAAGCTTCTTTACATTATGGTACTGCCGCACTGCTGTTTGAAAATGTTTATAAAAATTAGTAATTAAGTAATTTTCTAACAAACTTTTGATCACAATGTTATAAAAAGTTTTTCAGTCCAAACTACGGGCCGAGGCATGTTTTCAAGTGTTATTATTGTTTGTAAATATTTCTATCAGTGAAGGAGCAGTCTAAACATGTAACAATTTCTAACGTAATGTAAAATTTTAAAACACTTTTGAACGGCAATGTGGCAGCGCCATTACAATTTAAAATGAAATCAATCGTTTTTATTCTAAACTAGCTGTTTTTCGCGTTGTTAGCCGCGTAGTTCTCGATCCTGTAAGAACATGGGGAAGCCCGTCTTAGCTACTTTAATGGGAGTCCACATTGCGAAAGGA
The DNA here is from genome assembly GCA_015832385.1 of Elymnias hypermnestra. Lineage (NCBI taxonomy): Eukaryota > Metazoa > Arthropoda > Insecta > Lepidoptera > Nymphalidae > Elymnias > Elymnias hypermnestra. The sequence goes on along the minus strand of JACTOM010000048.1, from coordinate 1,373,951 downwards.
ATATGTATGTGGAATTCAAGTACAATAGAGCGCATAATATTGGAGATCTTGCAGTAAACGATCTTATTCCACTTATAATACGGGACTTGCGGTATATAAAGAAATAAGTTTTTATATTATTTGTTCTCTATATATTAGAGTTGATTACGATTTCAGTGGATTTTTTTAAATTTCAATATAATATATATATGTACGGATATTTAAAATAAATATTTATTCGACATTATATCAAATTTGCGCAATTCCCCACGATCCAATTAATAAATTCCCTTCTTCAAGGGTTGCCTGTAAGAGATTGCTTATAGCAATAAGGCCGCCTTTGCACACTTCGTGTTAAATTGTTAATCTGCATGATATTATTTTTGTAAATTATATTGATTCAGAATGTGTGCAATAAAGATATATAAATAAATAAAATATTCTCGATTGATGTTCTTCAATAAAGTTTCCGCATTTTTCTGATATTTAATACTTGTTGCGCCCTTTGGAGCGCAGATGAATTCCACAATTATTGAACAGAAAAATCCGTCAAGCCATTCTTAGGCTATAAATAGTAGAGTTAACCCGAGATGAAATACAGAATACACTAAAATGCGCGTTTACGTTTACAGAGATTTATTACTGTTGCACATTTTGTCGTCCATACTAGAGCAGTGATGCTTGTTAATGCTACATCGTCAACCACTATCACGAATCTGTAATCTCAGCGGTTGAGCATTTCGGGGCGCTCCCATGAAATAGGTAATCTATGAAAATACCTGCTCTTAACACTGACAACTATGAAATATTTATGAATAATAGGCACTTTTCAATTCCTACTATTAATTCACACTTTCACTTTTATTATATTTCACTTAAGTTCTAATACATATTTATAAACTTGAAATAGATATACTTGGTGTTTATATATTGTTTTTCAAATGTTAATTGTTACTCATTGAAATTATTTTGCGTAAAATTCTATACCGAAATTTATTTAATGCTCACCAGAAATTCTTGCAGGGTAGTTTCTACGTGATCAGTTTAAGAAGTTATAATTTTTATATTATGTATATTTTTCAAGAAATGTTCTGTTCAGATTTCCTTTAGCCTCTCTTTCTATGACCACGGAAAAGAATATATACCCATGATGACATATTACATTACGAGTATATCTTCTACCCTGCATACTCTTCGGTATAATAACATTAAGTTTATAAATAAAATATAATGGCTCAATATGAATTAATTACTTCATATGTCCATATTAAGAATTTTTCGCGACTCCAAATGCCATCGCCTACACAAAATACAAGGAAATGAAGTTTTAAAAATATACCTTCTATATTTGTCTTACTTATATTAATATGTAAAACATTAATGCTGTTTTTATCTTCGCCTCAGCCTAGCATTAAGGTGCGAGTTTTCATTTCACTAGCATACGTCCCGTTTTCGAATAGCGACAGAAGAAATATATTAAATTATATTCGCCTTGTCGAAGAGCTACAGGAATTTGATAATAAACTACAAGCAATGATAATTTTTGTTTACAGTTAAAGAAGAAAGACAAATCAACTTAAGTACTTCATAGCAAGACTACCAGGTCAGGCGTTGCGATCTTAAACAGAATCACTTACTATCAGGTGGAATTGTAGATCAGCGTTAACTTGGACACAATAAAAGACTGTTTTTCGTCTGCTTAATATTACTATACTAATTAGCATGCGGCGAGCTTTACACTTTTGTATGTCGACAAAAATGTTAAAAAGCTTAAATGAATATATATATGTTGTAATTTACTATATTATATCAATAAGATATATTCAGAAAATATTTGTACATAATTTAAAATATGAAATTATCATTGTATGTTGACATATTCATATACTAAAATCATAATTGAATTTAATGAATCACTCAAGGGTCTCCACAACTGTTTAAAGTTACACGTTCAAGAATCTGTAAAAAAATATTTTGTGTCTTTTATATTATTACTTACTTCTATTATATTTATATAGATTATTGATAGATAAATATAGTAGTTTTATTTATAATCATACTAGACTAAAGAGTATTGATATTGCCACACTAAAATAAAAAGTAAATAACATATAAATTTGTACAATCACAAAAATGACGAGGAAGCCTTACCCTTAGATTTATTTACCATTATTTTTGCTGTTTGTATTTTATTTCATTTCGATTGTGATTCTAATTTAAAATTTATTATCGTTATTAATTTTAATTTAGGTTGTTTTTCTTTATATCGTCTTATTCTGTGTTTGTTTTATCATTTGTGTTACACTTTATTCATTTGTAATTCTAAATTGGGATTAGTACCTTTTAATAAAAATAAATAAAAACATGTAATATGAAAAAAATCTTATTTATTACAAGTATAATCATCTAGCACGAAATTTTTAAACTCTTTATATAGAAAGAAACGTTTTAATTCAAGTAGCCCAACCGAGTTGGGCAGCTTTTGGGAAACTACGGCAGATATTTTCGTCCGATGTCCCTCGGTGCCTGAATACCAGTCTTCGAGCTGCCAGGGATGACCTACGGTTCTGAGATGTGGTCGCTGACTATGGGTCTCATGCGAAAGCTCAGACAGCTCACTCAGAGGGCGGTAGAGAGGGCGTATTTTTTCTATGTGATCGGATGATGAATGAAAGAAATGAGGAAATCCCTAGCAGAACCAGAGTTACCGACATAGTTCTAAGAATGGCGAACCTGAAGTGCCAATGGGTGGGACACATAGTCCGACGGACCGATGGTCGTCGGCGCCCGAAGGTGCTGGAGTGGCGACCCCGTACTGGACGGCGCAGAGTAGGCAGACTATGGAGAGACTATCCTCCACAAGGTGGATCAATGATATCGAGAGGGTCGCCGCTAGCCACTGGAGCCAGGCGGCGCAAGATCGAGCCTTATGGACATCATTACGTGAGACGTACGTCCAGCATTGGACGCCCATCGGCCGACGACGACTAATGCAATTTAAGTAACGAAATTTGAAATAACGGTATTAACATCAAGTAACATTCGCCACAAGTTTAAAAAAAATGAATTTGAACTTGAGTGGATGAATAAAATGGTATTTTAATAACGATGGAATTTTTGACCAAGACATTAATAGAGAGAGCGTTAACTAATAAAGTAGAAAATGAATAAGGTGCAATAAATCCTGTGAATTTGCTCATAGGTGAGAACTTAATCTGTTGTTATTTATTGTAAGTTATTTACCTGACACATAAGGTGGTGGCGCGGCGAGGTCTCTAATTGGTTCACCACTACTTTGAAACCGCGGCGGTGGTGGCCCAGTTTCGCTCCAAACAACGCGATCCATCTCTTCGTCTAGTCTTAACTCGTCTAGTCTTTCGCCCTGTAATAAAAAATTATCAATGAAGACTATTACATATCTACTACTCCTACACATATTACATGCATAGTCATCCGTAGTAACTAGCAGCCTATTATCGTCCCACAGCTGGGCCTAGGCCTCCTCACTCATTGGAAAGAGGGTTTTTAAATCCACCACGCTGCTTCACTGCGGGTTGGTAGGCATCAGTAGTAAACCGTGAAATTCGTTTACATTTTGTATAACTTTTAGTGGATGACACTGTTAATATAGTTTCTTTAAAAAAAATTATTGAAATTTACTCAATAATCGTCTTTGAGAAAAATCTCACAGCTAATGTTTACAGGAGTCTTCGTATGTAATGTATTTAGGATTTTATTTTTTAATTATTTTTCCTATAGTACTTGTTCATTTGCGAAAAAAACACTGTCGCTATTATGTAAATTTGTTTTTGTGAAAGTAATGCAACAGAAAATTTTTACTTGATTGTTTAACAGTTGTCTTCGTGTGAATTTAGTAAGAAATTTTTCGAATGTTAATTTATTCATTTTTCTGTAAATGATTGTATTTTTTTATTGATATCTTAGTTTAGTTACAGTTATATGAAACTATTGCACCTTATATTATAATATTCTCGTATATATTGTTATATTTCTGTTACGAGGTACGGCGAAAAGGAAAAGGCACAAAAATCAAATCTTTTTTACTTAAAACCTATACTGTTTGTCCATTTCAGTGCCTTATTTAAGAGTCACGCGGTAGATATTTATGTTAATTTTACTTTAGCATAAACAAAATTTTCGCAATAGGACGTATAGTTAAAGAGACAAAAATCATCTTTCATTTTCTGCATATGTCTATTGTAGACTTTGACACTATAAATTCAACGTGAACCAGACTAGTTTCATGAAAAAGGCCATAATGCGTAGATGGTTTGGTAATAACAAACTCGCTCATTTATTCATCACATCTTTGAAACTATTCGCGATTGACATGAAATTTAGCAAACTGACTCTTTTTGCAATTTGCTCGGTCACCAAGTACGGATTTCACCTTATTCCTTTCAGATCGGGAACTATGCGGGTGATACCAGGGGGCACAAGTACTATATAATAAATGTGTACATTCTTGCATTTAATTTGTGCAATCATCTATCATAATTGTCCATAGTCGGATTGGAGGAAGGCTCACACAGTCAGCCCTTATGATTATGCCTGAATTGCCACTAATAATAGGCTTATAGAGAGTGATGTTGAAACGGCAATGCTAATACATTAACTGATTACAGTAAGATCATAATTAAAGGTACTAGTAAAATCACTAGGATACGTCATTGTTTTATTTTAGCGATAATTTGAATACATGTGATAATAAGGGAATAAGATTTGAATAATCGAATTTTATAGGTTTATACTGTTATAATAACAATGCATGCTAACCTTTTCGTCGGTCTAGTGGTTAACATGTTCATGACGTGTAGTTCGAGTCCCGCGTCGGGCCAATTAAAAAATCGACATTAACTTTTCCATTAAGAACTCACAAAAAAAATGTTTTGAATCGTCCAATATATTTTTTTCCATACACTAATTCTAATGTAAGACTGATGATGGTATTAAAGAACGACTTAAAATCTAAAGTTACGAGGGTTTCTTCGCGGACTATCCTGAGTAGAGCTCACAACAAATTCGTCGGGCACTTTGTTTTTTTACCATCATCATTACAATATCATATTAGTTTCTTATATTTTTATTTAAATTAGAGCAATTCGTTTACTCCCACGCGTTTCTATCGTTTAAATAATCTTGAAAATTACAGTATGATTTTTTAATCAATTTTCTTTTAGCAAAGACTCTGAATTTATTAAGCGACATTTCTAGAACGTCTTGTGGGAGTTTATTATAGAAACGTATACATTTACCCTTAATGAGACAAACAAAACTATCACATGATCGTCCTTGACAAAATAAGGAAGGTCATTAATGTAAATGAGGAACAGAAAGGGTCCTAAACAGGAACCCTGTGGGACATCTAGTTTTGTTACAGACCTGTCTGAAAGCTTTCTATTAACACAGACCTTTTGCTTTCTATTGTTTAAATAGGAACTTATCAGGTCTCAAGCCTTAAAGGTCTGTCATGCCATAGTGACGTAATTTCCCGATTTGACTTCCATACTGGACATAATCGAAGGTCTTAGACAAAATCACAAAAAACACCAAGCGCGTCCCGTATTACTACCCAGGTCTCGTAAATATTATGTTATAACTCTATAACTAAGTCGGTTGTTGAGAAACATCGCGTAAATCCAAATAGCTGTGTAATAAACTATATTTTAAAAAATGTTGTAACAACTGGTTCAGTATAATTTTCTCCAATACTTTACAGAATGAAGGAAGAACCGATATTGGTTTAAAGTTAGAGAGGCCAGAAATACTGCCCGACTTAAACATTGTTTTAAATTTACTGTACTCCATTAGGTCAGGAAATATCCCCAATCTACACAGTTATAAAAAAATTCAGCCATGTCGGGTGCAAGGGTGTCAATGATCTTGCTGGGTTAACAGATACATATATCAGTGTTTAAATGACTTAATAACGTCCGACCTCTCAATATGGCTGAATTTGAATATATTATAACATTGGGGCACGCTACAAGCCAACCCAGAGAGTGCAGTGGATGGTGATGAACACAGAGATTTGGTTGTCGAGATAAGAGCGCTAGTGAAGAACTCCTCAAATTTATTCGCAAACTAAATCCAATGTAATGTTTTTGTTGTCTATCTTAAGACAGAATTCATTGAAACGCGAGGATGCTTGTCCTGTTTCTTCATTGCTTATCTTCCATGTTGTGTGATATACATATTATATTACTACTATTTTGAATTTTAGACTTTATGTGTGTTTATTTAGCTTAAACAACATTTCTTTTTGAAACCTTCAGAAAATGATCTTAATAATCTCTGAATTCATCACTAGTGTTATATTGACGATCATCACACAGCTCATACAACTTTTGCCTAGTTTTATGTAAATCAACTGTTGCCCACTCACTGAATGCCAATGTGTCAGTATGCACGACAGGTTTACACTTAAAAATGGAGTAAAAACAATTATAAAATTTATTAGGTTGTATAAGTATTCAATAAAGAAGAATAAGAAGATCAGTTTAAAATTAGGTTTGATCTCATTCGCTCTATATGCTCAGTAGTAATTTATATGTAATTAACATTTATGTTACTAAACATTTATTATCTACTTAATTAATAATGGACGTCTTACTAATTTTACTACTTCAATATTTAATGTGAAAGCATATTATTTAAGTTTAACAACTTGCATTTCAATAAGACCCACAATTGTATACTCCTAAACGATTACATGTGAAATTCACACGCTCGTGGGTGAATGTGAACGTTGCTGGAAACTTTGAATATTTGGAAACCAATTTCCGTTTACCTCTGGGAGCGAACGATTGTGCACAGTCGTCGGTCATTATTTAGGTACGACGATAGCTAAAGGTGTAAATTCCTTGTCCAAGCGAAAACGAGATTTAGACTATCATTTTCCATTGTGATAAAATTTGTCAAGAAAAGAGTAAATGTAGATGACAATTAAGCTCATCATATTAATAAGTGAAGCAAAAATTTTTTGTAGGAGTGTAGAATTTCCCATACTTATGGTTTAGATAGAGAAGAAGTGCAGAATCCTAATACATTTTAAAAAAACTTATGCAAAAAAATACAAAAAAGCATTACACACTCTACCACGTTTGGCCATATATACCATGTATACCGTGGCGCACACGCATATATCCTCTTTTTTCAGTCGCTGACAATTAAGGTAAACTACATAAAGTTACATTAGAGAAGTTTATATTGTCGAAGGCACCAAGATTACATTAGAAAAGCCATTACGGTGGATAAGTTTTCTTAAAATTTCTGATGTTCTACGTAAATTTATTTTTTACTTTCATACGAACCTTCTCCTAACTATAACAAACAGAACAACAAAAGAATTATCGAAATTGAACGAGCTGTGCGCGCGTAATACCGAAAACACGACGGCTTTTCGATGACATCAATCATTTCCATTAAAACCTGGTGCCTAATTAAAATATGCATCACGCGGTACGTTGCTATAATATACAACTCATTTAAGCTTAACTGTATACGTTTCTATAATAAACTCCCAAAAGACTTTCTAGAGATGACGCTTAATACATTCAATTACTTTGTTAAAAGAAAAATAATTGAAAAATCGTACTATAATTTGAAAGATTTCTACGATAAAAACGCGTGGGTGTAAACGAATTGCTTTAATTTAAATATATTAAATTAATCTAATATTGTAATCATCATTACAATATAAGTAAAAAACAATACAAAATACCCGACTTTGTTATGGGCTCTTCTCCGGACAGGACGCGAAGCGTGATAAGAAGATATAAGTAGAAATTGAAAAACCATCATTTGCTAGAAGTCAAACTTCTGAACGTTTATTTATTCATTAGTTTCTAGTTCTTTCTTCTTCTAGTTCTACCTTTATTGCACACAAACCGAGAGAAATACAAATTGAAGTTTCTTAAATAGTGTGTTGCTTAACGTCAGTTTATTTTTGTTAATGAAACAAATTTTGCCTTTGAACTCGTAAATAAATTAGTAGCATCTTTAAATCTAGAAATTAAAATATTTGATTATATGAAGGTTAAGAATTACTTGAAAGCAATAGAATTACTTCATGCAGTTTTATGTTTAAAAAAAGTTATAGCACTTTGTGTAAGGGAAATTTTGAATTTTTATTTACCATATCTATTAACTTTAAATTAAATTGAGCTAGATTTAACGCTCACATAGTCCTAAATAATAACGTAAAATTTCACGCGTTTTTCAGTACAGTTCTTTGAAGCTTATTAGCTTTTAAGCTTGATATTATCATGGTAAAACTATGTTATTAAATATAATTGAAGCATATTTATTTCCCAGTAAGCTTATAGTAATTTGGGATATGTATAATGTGCTATTACACCGTGGTATAACAGTAGTATATACATATTTTTGCAAATCCTGGTAATGTTTTGTAATAATCAATTTGAATAATGCAATTTAATTGTATATATATTGCAATAAAACTTCTTGTTGCCATTAGCGCGTAGAATATTGGTGTAAAAAATTGCAAATTGTGGCGCGCGTGTTTTTCTTACAATGTAGCATCGCAGAGCATGCTGGGCTTAAGCTAACTTGGTGTAAAAGTTGTGGCAGCGAGCACGAAGCAATAATCTCAACGTACATAAGAGAGAGAAAAACAAATAATGTGTACTCGTATGTGTCCATCCTCTATGCGATTATGCCCCGGTCAGTTGTTTCATTTAAGATTGTACAAAACAAGTAATTAAAAAGTCAATTCCTACACTATCTATCATGAACTTCATTAAGTAGAATGAAACCTTTAAATTATTAAGTGAGCTTTCAATTAATAAATTAAAGTTCAATAATGAATTAATATTTGAAAAACTGTATTAACATCAACGGTCATCCGCTATATTTTTTAAAAATGTAATTGAACTTGAGTGAATGAATAAAAAAATATTTTAATTAAAATTTGCACAATATATACCATATAAGCTGTTTATGTATAAATTTCTCAAAAATATCATTAGATTTTTAAAGGTAATATAGTGATATTAAAGATTGGTATAAATAAAATCATATTCGCAGAAAGCTTCAATTTTAACAAATTTCAAAATGCATAGCTTAACTTTATAGAACATTTTACAGGCGAGATATATGTTAATAGTATTATATACAATGATTAATATCATTGAAATCGCTGTTTCCAATTAAATTTGCGTTTAAAAAAAGTATTTTCAATGCAAAATTTTCATTAAAATATCGGTTATATATTAAAAGTTTTAAAGTAAACTTAAAATTCTAATAATAGACAAAACTTTAATAAACGTACCATAGTTGCACGGTAAATTCACTTATTTTCAATGTGTATACTCGTAACAAGATAGTCGCTACTGCAAAGATACGTTAGTCAAAACTTTGGTCTGATGATGACCTCATCACGTCAACTAGCTTCTAGCTTGCACCAATGACTGCTAGTGCATACAGTGTTTGATGAGAACTGACTGTTACACTCTCGGCGGGAGATTATGGTGAAGAAAATAACGCATGCGCTGTATATTATCCGTACACTTTTTATAATATTTACAACGTAGGGAATACGGCTTAACGGTTTGAAAAGCTTTATCATTATCAATTCGTTATTGTGTGTAACATTATTCTTCTTTTCGTTTTATATTTACAACTCAATTTCTTATAGTTCCAAGTATCAATGCAATTGATCAGTACAAACAATGATTTTAAATAGAATCCCTCATACAGGCATTGTTTATTTAGTATCCTTAAAAGCTATCGTACTGGCACTTAAAGGGTAAAACTAAACATCTAGTACAAAACATGTAATATTATTATAATGTTATTTCTTTTTGCGTAAATGCCAATACGACATAATTCGTATGTTTCTCAGTTTTTTGGCATGTAAATTGACTTTGAATCCAGTTCCTTATGTAGTTTAATAATGTAAAGTAAAACATTATTGTAAAAGTGTAACTAGATTATTAACTAGAAAACCTTTTTTTTGTGCTGGAAAATCCTCGTGGATACCTGGAACAATCGGGAGGGTGGTCCAGGTTATGCCGGACTCATTCTGGCTAAAACCCAGCGGTCCTCCTAGATCACTCGAGATGCTGCTAGTGACGGGGTCACGAGAACGCGATTGACAGACATTCGCAACCCCGCCAGCGATGTGCCCATTTAGGCCCCACCCGGACTACGTGGCCAATAACTTACTTCGAAGATGGATTGCCTGGAGCGCCTGGCAAGCCACCAACCACCTCGCGGGACCTCTCCTTGTTGGGCAACGGACCCCGCAGCCGTTGTTCAAAGGTCACAACTAAGGAGGGAGACAGTGATCGTGGACCATTCACCTCCTTTCCGGCCTTTTCCTATGAATGGTTGGAGCGGTCGCGTCCGCCTGCCTCGACCGATTCGACATCTCCATCCGCGTCGTCATATCCTCTCAAAAGTAGAGCGTCGCACAATATGCTTTCTCGCTGCTCATCATTATTCTAATGACGGTAGGGAGCGAGTGATCCACCCCGATCGTTACCACAAGCGCGGTACGCTTCGAGCATTTGTTGGCCGTGTCGACGGCGCATCAGGACGGGTTGTGCCGCCCTTTGCCATCCTCTTTCCTCCGGGAATTGTAGACACCTGCGAGCACCTCTGCATCCAAGTCTTAGGGTGGCGTACCAGCTAAAGAGCAAGCAACCTCTTCGGAGATTGTCGGGTATCCCCGGACGACTTTCACCGCCATTATCCGCTGCGCTTGGCGTAGCAGTGACTTTGGAATGGAGAGGTAAGAGTACGTGTCCATATAGAAGCTCCGTAGAGTGCCATAGTGCGAACCACGCACGCCTATGACAGTTCACACCTGGGCCCCCTTTGGCAGAAGCCTGCTCAACGGTCCAGCTACTCTCACGAGTCTGGGCGAGAGGCGCGCGAAACGTGCTTCAAACTTCCACCGGCTATCAAGAATGAGGCCGTGATACTTCATAGTATGCTTAACGCCGATGGAAGTTTCCCCTATTATCAGCATTTCTCCGACTGAAGGTGTTTCCCGTGAAACCACAGGGCTTCAGACTCATTCAATGCTATCTCCAGTCCCAACCGGCGAATCGGCGCTACTGGCGCTTTATTAATGCTACGACAACTGTAATAGTTTGTTTCAATGAACATATTATATTCTAAACTAAATTGTATTTTTATCGTTATCGAACGTATGTCATATCCCTTTATTAAACAATATAATAACTAGTGAAACAATTTTTTGCAACTTCACGTTTACGCACAAAAACTTTGCCTGATGCCGTACACCAGATTGAGTATTCTTTTCCTTTACAGTCTAACCTCGCCACATAAAAAGTCTTTGAGCTGTTAAATTTTGTGATATATAAATCTATTTCTAAATACCTTCAAAATATATATTTTTTGTTTCAAGTTTTGAGAAGTTATCCTTATTATATTTCTGAAATGTATTCAGATATCATTCTTTGGTTAAAACTGAAGAAAATTGGCAGGTAATTGGTTTATTTTCGCCTTTAGTAATAATATTTTAAATCTCAGAACGTTGTACTTTTGCTTTAGTAACCCCAGAAGTTGACTCAATAATTTTCATCATCATTATTTTGTTTCATGTTGTTTTTGTGGTATATTTCTTAGTTTTAAACAGGTCGCTCTTGAGTTGCTTTCCATAGACTCTATAATTTCAAGATCTTTTATATTTTTAGCGGTATTCTTACATTCTGTCTTTTTCGGCACAAATTCTATACTGGATTTCATCTCTGTATTCTGTGTCTTTAATTCGATTACCGAGACAATAATATTTGAAAGTTTAGCTGACAATTTCGTGTCCTGTTACACCGGTGAGTGTGACTCACGGGCAATAACAGGCGCGGTACGTTTAGTTACGGAAACTTCTTTGGAATTATGCAATCCTACTACGGTACATTAGAATTGTTTCTTAAAAATGTAATTAAATTTTATAAAAATTAGTAAAACGGACCGATAATACGGAAGAATATAAAAAGTATCAATTATTTGATAGAGTAAGCAATCCTCAAAATCGGTTTTACGTTACCAGGATGTCTTAATTATTTCCGATAATTACGGAAACAATAATAGATTCTTAACTTCTAGAAGATGTAGTTCTAGCTTAACAAAAAACTCTTAATAACTCTCATAGCTTTTTTATAGGTGTTGGTTCAAAAAAAAAAATAAGTAAGTAGCAGTCCATTAACGTCCCACTGCTGGGCACAGGCCTGTTCACTCATGTGATAGAGGGTTTTTGAGCATAGACCCACCACACTGCTCCACTGTGGATTGGCAGGCATAGTGCACAAGTCCACACTCTCTATTCCTACGCTCTCGTAGTCCGATGTAACGGAAATCCGACACGACCGGAGAGATCAGGCGTAACGTGCTCTCCGAAGCACGGGGATGGATCACACCGCCAACTTCCCGACTTCGGGCAAATATTGAGAAAATCTTAATAGAAAACTCATTATTGCTTTTTTAATTTGCCCGACCCGGGACTCGAACCCAGGATCTCATGTTTAACCACCAGACCAATGAGGCAGTCAATGAGGTTGGTTCAATGCTGTATTATAAATAAATTTAAAGAAGTATATCTATATTACATTATTTATCGAATCATTAATCAGACCAAATGTTAATAGCTACAGCTCATTTCTATCAACTGTTACTTGATAGAAAAGAGGTCGGAATATGAAGTCAAACGAATGATGGCACGATAAAAAATCACTGTAGAATTAATTATCAGTGTAAAATTATTAATAACAGTCGCTAAATCCATTGCAGGTACGACTATGACCAAAGGGTAATAATAGATTCGTGGTAAGGCTGATATAACAAAACAATCAATGTTAAAAGAACTGTTAAAGAGCCTCTCGAATGATGCCTTTAATTTCTTCTATATCAGATTCAATTTCATATGATGTCTGGCTGGCTCTTAAATCCTATTGTAATGAATGAAACTAACAGCAAATTTGCAGTGAAAGGCCACTGAAATTCAATCCATAGAGGCATAAAGGCTTTTGTGGGATGGTGAATTAAAGAATCCGTGAAATGAAAATTGAAGACTCCACATCGACTTAATTAAGTAGAGCTCAAGTCCCTGTATAAGCTTATTGATATTTGAACGGAATTTATGGGTGCCGTTAATAATTTTACTGTATTTTCGTTTGATGTTTTTATCCCCTTACATGACAAATAATTCACCTGGAGGAAGTGATATATTAAACTCGAAACTGTTTTGTTTCAATAGCTTTAAAAATTCAATAAGTTTAATTAAAGAAAGACATTCTTCAATATTACGCTATTGTGCCAGAAAAGGCGCCGGAAACTTAATCGGTTTTATGTCAGTAAACAAATAAAAAAAGTCTCTGGTAATAAAAAAATTAGGCTTGATTTAAACTTATTTTGATTGAAAACAAACTATGAGCGTTTTACACCGACTAATAGACAAACAGCGTGAACAAATACTTGCTACAGATTCAAGAAACCCTTATAAAATAAATGGGTAATTTGTTAACATACTGCGTAAACGAAATAAATATCGCATTTTTTATATCGCTGATTTAGTCTAATAGGTTTTTTGAAACGTAAAAAAGCGAAAAGTTTTCGAAAATTTTTAGCACAAATACTTTATGTGTAACGCAGTCTTTGTAGAAATATTCAAACGAGGAGAGAATGCCTCAATTAATTTGTATCTATTGTTTTTCTGTTTGATATGCAAAAATATTTGTAAATAAATATACAATAATTTATAAAGTAAACAATTGATAACTACTATAGTTTGAACCTATTTAGAGTGTAATCAAAACACGGTGATTTCTTTTCACATACTATAATATTACAATCTGAAACTGTAAATTCACTATAAATTAAAGTGAAACGGATGAAAAAGTGTTTCAACATGCATCAAACGTCTGGCAGACTTTATTAATACTACGAGGTCCAATAAAGGGATACAGGGCGAAATCAATAAACGGTTAGAACAATATTTGAATAGTGTCCCAAACCTCAAAGCGATTGAGAATGTATATCTCATTGATTTCGTTACATACTTATAAGCAGCACATATAGCTCATTTATTAAATAAACAATAGTTTAAGAAAACTAAAAAAAGAGAAAATACAAAGCATTTCTTAATACCTTAAGATTATACTATGATGAGATTAGAATATATAAATTAAAAATTTGTTACATCCATATACACACAACCATACAGGCGACGGTAATAAAGGATTATTAAGAAGAATCATGAAATATTAAATCTATGACAATTGCGAAATGCTTTTGAAATTCTAGAATATCAGATATACATAAAGAAATAAAAGATAGAAATAATATTGAAATACCAGCTTTATAAGTGCCACAAATGCCTGCTAAGTTGTTTGTTTCTGATAAAAGTGAATTTGGTGAGACTTTTAGTGGACTATAGCTGATCTTATAAGGAATTACTTATGGTACATTTGAGTCGATTGTTTTTACGGTAACGGTATATTCCCAGTGTATGAGTAATCACACATTGAGCTACAGCGAAGCGAAAGCGGGAAATTCTTACATGTCATTTTATCTACATATTAACCTATAAACTTAAAATATAATATATAAGTTTAGACACAATAGAAGGTGGAGTTAAAAATGTTTATGACAGTCTTAATAGAAAGACTAAATACGTTTTATCAACCACATGCCCGAGAGATAAAACCTGTCGCGAAGTGCATATAATCATATGTAATCAAAAGAGGCTAGGCGATTGACATACTTGGAATTAAAAGTGTCAAAGTTCAAGTTTGTAGCCCTTTCGCTTAGGCATATCATACCATTTAAAGTAATATATCATTAAACTCAGTCCAAAAGACATGTGAAATAAGACCCTGAATTTATATTATCGAATAGTCACAATCCTATATCTATATATCTTAATACTCATTAATCAATTCAAATTCATAATTCTTTATTGCAATTAAATGCCTAATTCTAACAAATTTCAGATTCCAGTTCAGAACAAACTGGAATCTGAAATTTGTCCCTACAAAGATCTGAGTTTGTACAAGCAAAAAGGTTTTCATTAGTTCTTAAAAATAGACGTAATTTTAAAATATATAATGACTACCAGACCTGGCTACTCGTTGCTGTAGGCTAAGGCTTTTGTTTAAGGTTTTTAATAGGAAAATAATTTGCAATAAAATAATATTGCGACTATAAATTAAGAATATTAAGCCATCTTTCAAGTTGGATCAAACTGCATACAGTGTGCAAATTTGATTAAAATCGGTAAAGTAGTTTAGGTGTCTATCGCGAACAAACAACGTGACACGTAATTTATATATATTAACATGATACCGTACGGAGATTCTTTTTTTTTAAGTATGGTCAGCAATTATCTCTTTGTTGTATTTGGCATAGTGATCTTACCCATCCTTTTTTTAGCAAGGAATATCTGGTTTTAAATTAAATACGTCCCACTAAAAGAGATGTACTTTTTAGCTTGCAATTACCTTTACACTTTACATATGTTCCACCAATATGTAAAAAAGTATAATAGTTTTACACGAAAAGTATATAACACGGTTGACGAATAATTAAATAACAGATTTGTTGACATTTTAATCCTTGTTCAATCAAAATTATACGTAAAATGTAAAAATGGTTTTCAGAAAGTAATTAATAATAATAATACTCTTTAATATACACTTTAAAAGCAAGCGAGTTACATATTACGATTAAAGTTTACACGAGCAAATGTACAAAAGGGTGATCTTATCGATAATCAGCGAAGGAAATTGTGAAAAAGTAGATAGGTGGTGCATAGAAAGATCATACACACTAATAATAAATAGGGTACGTTTATAATACAATATATAAATAATATATATATATATATATATAAAAGAGATATCTGGGTGTCTATGGACTCATCACGATGTCTCTGGAACTATAAGGCGTAGATACTTGAAATTTAGTAGGAATATTCGATTAGCCGAGTAAAGTTCTACTTCACTTTTAACATTAAAGTTACCGATACATCGCACTAAATTCCTCGGCAACTCCTTCACTCTTACGGCCAGCCGGCTCTGGAACGCACTAGCAGTGAATATAAGACGAGCACAATCGTTAAATTCTTTTAAACATGAAGTCACAAAACATTTCCTGTTACATATCTTATAATTAGATGTTATTATTACAAAGTTTATTTTTATTACTGTGATAGTATGTATATGTAAGTATATTTTATTTATATATCATATGTGTACTCTGTTTAATATTAGTATGTATTATTTCTTTATGCACTTACTTTAGCACAATTTCCTTCTCCTTAAGGTTTTCTGGAAGAAATCGCTGATTTGCGATAAGACCACCTTTTTGTACATTTGTTTTGTTATTACTTGGGCATCTCTTATTCTTTATATTTTTTTTTCTTTGCTGTACAATAAAGTGTATATAAATACATAAAGCTAAGAAGGCATTTTAAGAAATTCCAACCTCAAGGGGGGTTGCGGGGGTGTTAATAAAAAAAAACAAATTTTCACATTAAAAAATTCAAACTTCACATTTATAAACTATTTCTTTTATGGTATTTAAAACTTGGTCACAATTTTTTATTGACATAATGGAAACTATCAAAAGCAAATTTTACGAAATTCCACCCTCAAAGGGTAGAGCGGGTATTCTTCTTATTTGTAAAACAATTTGTCTAAATTAATGAAAATGCTATCCAAAAAACATTCCACACACCGGGTACAGCTGATATAAGCTAAAAAAATATAGACATTAATTATAAATTATATACGTTTAATACTATCATCTCTTACAAAGCGACTTGTGATAGGTAGTTTTCTGTTATACCATGTTTAAATTTATTTAGGGATTTTAATTATCTGCTAATAATATAATGATGGTAGATTATGGGAAGCCTACTTTTAAAAAGGACATATTTTGAATACATGCTTTAAAAGGTTTAAGAAATTAATAATATATACTAACACGCAAACAGAAGTGCAGCGCCGCAAGCGCAAAGCGTATTGACAATGCCGCAAGGTAAGCTCGGGGCGTAAGTCAATAAGAATAAAATATGTCTCCTGAGGCGATATGTCAAGGTACTATTCAGTATGTAAACCAGTGTTGATAGGCTTTGTCTACTTATTTCGTCATCGGAAAGTTACAGTTTAGTAAGTGTTACTTTTATCAGATGTGTAAGATTTTAATTCGGCAGACCACTTACATTCTACTTTTTGATGTAAAGCTTCTTTAGGTGCGCTGTACTATTGTAGGTATTTAATGAGATAACCGTATTTAACAATGTGCACAAACATCTTTATTTAATGGAGAAAGTTGTCACGTTACTGCTATATTTTAATTCATTATTTAATATAACATCATGAAACATCAATTCTTACTGTACCGTCGCAATATATATTAAATAATATCTTATATATCCGTGATAATATACATTTATTTCTATTATTTAGTAAGAAAAGTGAAATACACAATTTTAATACTCGAAATAAAAACAAACTTGTAATTCCATGTTTTACAGTGAAGAAACTTCAGAAATCATTTGTCGGGTTGAGCATACGTATTTTTAATAAGATACCTCAATCAGTTTTAGAATTGCCTCCGCATAGTTTTAGGAAATATGTCAAAAATATCCTTTTACAAAAGGCATATTATAATGTTGAGGATTATTTAAGCGATAGAAATGTTTGGATTTGATTCCAGTTGCTCACAGAAGCAATATATTACACATTGTAGCATACAAAACTATCTTTAAAAGAGTAACCGGTGAGTTTCTTGCCGGTTTCTTCTCAGCGGATTCAACTTTCCGAACCGGTGGTAGATTTGTTACCAACGAACAGACTACTGACGATTCAAAAGTGCTTTTTGAGCCTACTTGAATAAAGAATATTTTGATTTTGATTTTAGCAATAACTCATTCACCAACATAATTATTTTTGAAGTGAAACTTCTTTAGGCGCATGAGGGTAAAATTTTGACGCATGAAATGCGTGATTAGCGTCAAATTAATTAGATTAATTAGATAGCGGCTAATTCGTTTGAAGATTAGGCAGCTTTCATATTTACGTATAACATGTGGCATTTTAATTTGATATTTAATAATTCAATATAATATTTTTCATAAACTATGAAATAAAAATGTTGCATCAATTCTCTTTTCTTTTCTTTAAAAAATAATATTTCAACAATAACAATTTCTAATATTGATACCACGACATTTTTATTTACAATTCGTCATTTGAGATTTATATTAATATTCAATAAACTATTTGTATTAATTTTCGACACTTTATGTTATGACAATTCAATTCAGTAAATTCCTAACATGTCTTCCTTTTCCCCCCCTTTAAGTTTCTGAAATGTAAAGTTTTAGGTTTGCATTAATACAAAACAAGACTTAAACATTATTTAGCCAAACAAGTTTCACGTCTGGCATGTGTACTTTGTACGCACACACATTTTTATATTTGCAAGGATACATACAAATTTTAAAAGAAGAGAATAACACATTTGTAGAAAAAAGTTTACAAAGGCGGTCTTATCTCTTAAAGCGATCTCCTCCGGACAACCTTGGAGATGTCGGCTAAAAATTGTACTGGGTAAGAGCAATAGCGACCTATTATAATTATTACTACTAGAAAAGTAAGTACACGCAAAATGAATATAGACAATACACACATTCATATATATATTATATTCAAATAATTACATCAACTACATATATACGCACATACATATATAATTTAATAGAGATCCATACACATCTAAATGTACAAACATAATTGTAGTGCACTACTAAGATAATAGTAATATATATTGTAAAGGTTATTGCTTTATAAATATAGAACAAGAAAGAAATAGTTGTATTTTATATTATTAACCTCGCCTTGATGTATTTTATTTCTGTTTGTAACTAACAATTGTGCTTCACCAGTTAAGACTTCACGATAAGTGTATAAATAAATAGTAAAAATCAACCCTTTCCTGGATTCGGTTAAGTCAATACACACACACACACACACACGCGCGCCACATCAATACATATTATGTATTTCCCTCCCGATAATATTATATTTGGGTCGTCACCACTTGAAAAAGTAAAACCAAACTCTATTTTAGAATACAAAAACAAAATTTATAATAAAAATGTAAGAATAAAACATACGCCATCTTGTGCATTTTACCGCGTATTCTTCAATAGCAACCATTTTCATTCCATTAAACCAGTGACCATCTTCGATATTCTATTTTTAAAATTTTAGGTTTTTTAAAATTATCAAAAGTTGTAGGTTGCTATCTATATAAGTAATGAAAGGGTATGTATAAAAATAATATTTCTAAATACATATAATGCATTATATTATTTCTATATATACATACATGTCTGCCTCATTGGTCTAAACTGCCACATTGTTCTAACTGCCTCATTGGTCTATTGGTTAGCATGTTCGAATACAGACATGAGGTCCTGGGTTCGAGTCCCAGGTCGGGCCAATTCAAAAAACCAATATTGAGTTTTCTATTAAGATTTTCTCAATATTTGCCCGAAGTTGGGAAGTTGGCGGTGTGATCCACCCCCGTGCCTCGGAGAGCACGTTAAGCCGTCGGTCCTGCGCCTGATCTCTCTCCGGTCGTGTCGGATTCCCGTCACATCGGACTATGAGAGTGAAGGAATAGAGAGTGCACTTGTGTACTATGCCTGCCAATCCGCAGTGGAGCAGCGTGGTGGGTCTATGCTCTAAAAACCCTCGCTCCTCGGAGTGAGGAGGCCTGTGCCCAGCAGTGGGACGTTAATGGGCTGCTACTTACTTACTTACTTACTTACTTACCACTTATCGAATGGTGAGGAATGAGCTGTGGTCAACGTTATCTACGTATGGGGTGAGCGGTTGTCTGATCCAAGCATTGAAGTCTCTCTATGAGGGTTCTAGTGCCTGTGTCAGAATAAACGGAGCGTACACGGAGTGGTTTCCTGTCGAAAGAGGTGTTCGACAGGGATGTGTTGCGTCACCATGGCTGTTCAACCTATTCATGGATAAATGTTTGACAGATTTAAAAGAAAGTATGTATGGGTTAAGAATGAATGAATTACTCATCAAATGTTTACTCTACGCTGATGATCAAGTAATACTTGCGTCATCCGCTAATGAGCTACAGGAGATGCTAAATATTATGAATGAAGCTTTGAAAGGGAAAGGAATGAAAGTGAATGTAAACAAAACGAAAGTTATGCTTTTTGAACGAGATGAATCTATGATGAATGGCAATATTTTGATAGATGGGGAACAAGTGGAAGAGGTGAAAGAATTTGTATACTTGGGATCTAAATTTACAAAAGATGGAACATGTGAAAGTGATATTGAAAGGAGAGTGAATGCAGGGAATATGGTAAATGGTGCTCTGCACGCCTTTATGAATAGCCAGATGGTGTCTCAAAGGGCTAGACTGGCAGTGCATGCTGGAGTGTTGGTGCCAACACTTATGTATGGTAGTGAAAGTTGGGTATGGCAGAAGAATCACAAAAGTAAAATAAATGCGGTAGAGATGAGAGCGTTGAGAAGCATGAGTGGATTAAAACTGAGTGACAGAGTAAGAAATAGTGTGATAAGAGAACGTTGTGGTATAAAAGAAGACGTAGTGACTAAAATTGAGAAAGGTATGCTTAGATGGTTTGGGCATGTAGAGAGAATGAATGAAAGGAGACTGACAAAAAGGATTTATGAGTCAAGAGTGAATGCGAAAGTTGGAAGGGGAAGACCAAGGCGAACGTTCCTGGACCAAATCCAGGACATTTTAAATAACGGCCAGGTCAAGAGTACTCTAAACCGACGAACTTGTATGAAAGATTTAATGAGATTGAAAGAAGCGAAGGAGATATGCAAGGATCGTGGCAAGTGGAAGGATGTTGTCTCTGCCTACCCCTATGGGAATAAGGCGTGATGCTATGTATGTATGTATGTATGTACCATTTATAATGAACGACTATGAGGTACGGTGGTAATATTTAATAACATTCTATCAAAAAAAAGTCGTTAAATCCTGAAATGTAGGTAATTGCTGTAAGATCATAAATTTATATACGGCAACTTTTTTCGTAATTTACCCCTTAACGATTTCTTATCTTGAATCTGTTAGTTATTAAGATTGATTGGCGAAGATTGAAAATCTCATAATATGTTTATCCTATATATGTTTTACAATGATTATGGTATCAAAGGTGTCGCTGCACGACCTCAAATTGAATTGTCGACTCATGTAACGTAATAACGCGCGGGAGCCGGTTTTAACCCCGCGTGCTACATGCTCCTCTCTTGGTGGTTTTTTATTCGGAGCCTCTTTAGCTGTTAGTCCTACTTGCTTTTACAGCGTAACCGAGAGATTGGGCGTGCTCTTAAGGAGCCCTGCCTTTGATAATTCGAGGCCAATCCTTTAAACGGGCTTATCCTACTGGAAACGCTGCTCCAAGAGTATCTCCTGTAAGACCGGACCTTGGATTGGAACAGCGTTGACCTTGAATGGAGGCCATCGGTTTTGGTCTCTTTGTGGTGTTCCAATGAAGCGCAGACAATAACGACCGCTATCAGCTAATAAAAGTTCTACCAAAGCCGCTATAATGATTTCGGAGTTTAACTTAGTATTTTCGGAATCCCTAACATATTCAATGTCAAAAGAACGTGATATTTTCGGATGGTAAAGCCTTAAAATTAAATTAAAGAAAAAAATCAGCACAAATTTAGTTTAGTTTATTCTATATTATATAGTAAAATTTTAGGTGTATTAGTAAGGTGCAATTAGCGTACAAAAGATCCACAAGGGTCGAAGTGCATCCGCTACCTCAGTGGGCCCCACCGCGAAAATATGGTGTAATTAAATTTAATTTCCCGGCACTATCCTTATATTCCATTTTACAATAACATAAAATTATAATCTGCTATTTTATTACTTTAGCTGTAAAGAGATACTTTAGCCAGGGCTTGGGACCCGTTTAATAATAACCGGTTTTACGGATTGGATTTCGTTTTTTTTTTTACTTTAGAGTATATACCATAAGAGAGCGTATTAATATCCCTCAAAACTCAGTACATGGATGGCCGTAAATTACTGTCATAATTACCATAAACCCCAAAACTTCCTTCAATTGTAGTAGTAATGTACATTATTTACGGTGTGTAAAAAATAAATGTTTTTTCTTTTTTTCTTTCTTAATGTAAAAATAATTCTAGGTGGGTATTTAGTAAAGTCTTCTAGAATTATTATTACATGGACATGTTTTACTGAATGGAATGCAACACAATTCATAGCGTTAAGGTTCCCAGCCTTCGCTCTTAAATGTTAAAGTAAATCTCATATGAAATGGTATACATTTTTTTGCTTTTTTATAGCTATAACGCTTGAATTTTTTCTTTCTCGTAATATCTTCGAATTAAAAACACATACCTTCCTATCCATAATTCCCTGAACTCCTAAAACTGATTTTGATAACGGGATCGAGAACTACACGGGTGACACCGCATAGAACAGCTAGTATTTTATGCATAAGTTTTTTTTTCGATACGGTAGAATCGATGTACTGCTAGATCTATTGACGAGAGTATCTTAATTATTTGATCCATTGACCGACAAAGGACGACATTGGAGAAAGTCGGTCATGCTCAGCTCCTTCAAAGTATGTAGTGATGTTTTACTTTCAGTTGCCTTAAAAATAGTTACTATAACTGACTTATTCTTATATTTTGATTCATATATTTTTATATGTTTGAAGCATGTCATCTAATTAGCACTGTATAACTAACCGCCTGTTCTTGATTAAAATATCCGTAATTGTCATACATTATTATTAAGGGTGCAGTTGGGTAAATAAAAGCTATTCCTATAAAAATATAACTTTAAAAAAGTTGAAATCAACACCGAATATCGTTACTTTCGGCTTCGTTTTGTGATTAAAACTCATATCTAAATTTTATCAACAAATTCACAACTGTCGTTACCACATATCAAATATTAATTTTATTTAACAATAAATTAACCTCAAAGATTTTTGCAGTCAAGTTTTCTTATGCACATAACCACTATGTCAGAGTAGCCGAAACCAAAAACACGTTTTTAAATCTCAGTTTGACCACTACGTTTATTAGAGATATTCTCCAAATAACTTAGTACACTTAATAGACAATTAGAGAAATCGTAGTTAATTAAATAATTTCTATTCAGATCTCATAAAGAAAATCTCATAACTTTATACTATGGTAAATATGGTGAAAGATGATAAAAATTTATACAGAGTTAATATGCAGAGCGTCTTTATAAAATATAATCCCTGTTGGATAATATGTTTTATATGAAGCCGGGAAAGCTTGATGTATTAAGCAGTAATGCATTTACGCACTATTAAATGCACTCTGCATGCGCTACCTTTCCAAAGCTGATTTACTACTACCAACAGACTTATTGAAAGTAAATTGTAAATGGCTGACAAAAACATTTTATTTAATATATTGAGTACAACTTCCTTTGTTCGTATTAAAGTAGCATTATTCAGACGTTTTGTTGTCCACTTTTCGAACAGTGTCCTTAAGAATAACTAATAAATATATCATCCATACTAATACTACAACTATGTTGTTTACTTCTATTCTAGCCCCTCAGTAATTTTTGCTTTACGTAAACATCATCCAACTAGTCTGTCATCATTATCATTAATTAAAAACTAGTCACATAACAAAAAAAATGGTATATGAGACTGAAGAATACTGATTACAAAAGTATTCTCAAAATACGTAGTTATTTATATTATAACTAGCTGAACCCGTACTTCGTCTGCGTGGAATATTTTTTGGGTAGCATTTTCATTAATTTACGCAAATTGTTTTATAAATAAGAAACATACGTGTAAATACTTTGAGGTGCTATTTGCTGTGTACTATTGCAAGCTTATAGTCCTTTTTCGGGCTGTAGATTAACACCCCCGCAACCCTCCTAGCGGGTGGAATTTCGTAAAATCCGTTCTTAGCTGATCTCTACTCGGCAAAAGGAATATTCCTACCAAATTTTAAGTCTCTACGCCTTATGGTCCAAGAGATATCGCGATGAGTCAGTAGATACCTAGATAATTGTTATATTTATAGATAAGAAAACCAATTTTAAATGGATCTGAATATAATGGAAATTAAACACAGTGTTATTTTTTTGACTGTATATTAAGAAAGGTCGTTAAAAGAATACTCACCGATTGAATGGAACATTTTCTAGCAAATTTATCGCCTCTGTTTACAATACATGTAAATTATCACTTAGTTAATAAAAAGTGGATGTTAACGTTCTTGCAAATATTAATGGGCATTATGTACTTAATCACCTCAAATCACATGCACACAATTCGACATATATGCTGTGAGACTAGTTTATGTTTATATATTATAATATATTCCATCCAGAAAAAGCTTACACATTTAGTGTATAGAGTGAAAGAGAATCTACTGTTCGTATATTAAAATAATATATCCCAGAATATATTTTGTAGTTTCCTTGGATTTTAGTTATTTATATATGATAATATTTCTGTATAATGCTATGGTCTTCCCGATATAATCATTGTCAACTGTCGTAACTCGATCATTAAAAGGATTTTATACGCAAAATTTGTCAAGCAATATCCCTGAACAAGAAATAAATCCGTAGATTTTTATACACATCTTAATGACTACAAGTCTAGAACTAAATGTAAAAAAGACAGCTAAAGAATAGACTTACTATGACAGACCAATCTCTGAATCATGGAAAGGGAGATGTAAAACTACTACATATTCCCGATTGCTTATTATACTTATCTTACAATATATATTTTTAAATCATTTGTGCGCCTCGAGTCCCGGAAATTGATAAGCAACCAATCCTCGTAGTTCGCACGAGCACCTAAAGCGACTTTGTGTTCATATTAAATTTTAGGTAGATTTTGTTTCATCTTCCCTTTGACAATGATTCACTTCGTCCACGGTTTACATAATTGATATTATTAACATCGCGTACTCATTATTTTAAGATATATTTGTAAGTAATAACCTCTCACATGGACCTGAGAGTGGCTGAAGCCTTAACCTTAGCAAATATTTACATAGATTAATTTCTAGTAGTTAGTTCCAAACGGTGGGTTTCGTCACTGGAGTATGCGCAAATTTGTTTATAAAATTGTTAATAGTGCAAGGTGACAATTTTAATATTTTTACTATGGTTTGTCTTTCTTTAAGTATAGTAAGTTTTTAGAATAGAATAACAATTTTGTTATATCTTCAACATCATACATTATAATACATACCACGACGGCTTAGTAGTTAATATCAAGAGTGAATGCTTTATTGTGGAGCTTGATTATAATAAATTGTTAAAAATAAAAACAAAAATTCAAAATGTAAATCATTCCTCTATAATATTAGAGAAGACATTTATTTGTATTACTTTATCAGAACTTATCCCTTTACACAACATTTGACGTAGATTTTTACAGTTCGACTCGGGATACATTATTTTCTTTAAATTAAATTTTTTTAATTCACTACATTTTTTGATTGTAAATTTAGATTTAAATAATTTAAAAAGTATTTTACAGTTATTGAAGTATTGGTTTTTAATAAAACATTAGGATAAGGATTAATGCCTCTGCATTAATACTTTCTATGAATAATATGATTTAATTATTGTCGGCACTTTTATTATAATAACTTTTAAAATGAAAAAAAGTAGTTCTATTGGCATAACTATAATTTTTTGTAGATATTTATACGTTGTATAATATTGCGAAACATTTTTCGTTCTATCTTCAATAGTTTTCGCAGCGGACGCGATAACAGATTTTTTGTTTCCCACATTGTTACATTTTCTTAGGGATCCCAAATTCTTTTGAGAAAGTTTTATAGCCTATTTCGAAAGAAAAGAAAATACTTATATACTTGCATACATAAACACAAATGCTTCCTCTTTATAATATTCGTTTAGAAAACTAAATGGTGAAGTTTTCAACTATCCTATTATTTCTCTAGCTTGTCAAAACTATGATTATTTCATTTACAAACATCAGTGCAATAAATCATCTCTAGATGGTGCAATATTTTGCTTAAAATAATATAAAGTATAAATGACCGCGAACGGCCCCAAATATGACGTCCAATGTCACACATCAACCGCAGCCGATATGATGCTATTGCGATGTGACGTTGTCCTGTGTACCACTTCCCATAATGATAGTTTATTGACAATATTAGAAATGAGAAATTAACTATATTTCTTTGTTTAATGATGCAGTAATATAAAAGCAATACGGGAAATATCAAACATGTAAGTGATGCAAGTAGTCAACAACTGCTAAAAGTCAAATTGAGGAATTGATCATTTTTACGTCTGAAAATAAATTTTGTGAAGATGCCAGCTCGAATTTTATACATCAAAACTACACAGAGAGTTGTTTTTTAATAGGTATTCAGTAATCATTGAAAAATTTACTGAACATCTTTAACATTACTGCAAATAGAATTTCCTACTTAAAAAAAGCCAAATCATAATAAAAATCACACCATATGTTAATAAGTTTATAAACAAATTTACGCCTACTCCAGTGACGAAGCCTAACGCTTCAGAGTAACTGCTCGAAATTGACCTATTTAAATATTTGCTAAGATTAAGGCTTCAGGTACTCTTAGGTCCTTGTAAGAGGTAACTCACAAAATATATCTCCAAATATACAGTACGTCATGCCCTACTGTTTAATCGTTGTGTTTATGCAGATGGTGCGAGTACTTGCTATGTGCAATGATAACGTGACAAAGGCTTGCCAATACAGCTTTCCTAGATCAAGCTCTACGATAATGTCAGTCGCCACGAGAGAGGGACAATATGCACTTCGATATGCGAAGCAGACATTACAATAAATATGTACATATATTTTAAATTTAGGCCATCTTAGGTTGAGGGAGATTTCATTATGAAAAAGGGTAGATGGTGACCTAAGACATGTTATACCCACATACATATACTACAGTGTTAGTAGATTCAATTTTGTCACAAAATCAAAGGCTGAAATCCAGGCGTACAATACGTTTTATATGGATTATAGAGAACCTGTGATTGCTTTATAATTTGCTTGATTGCTTTACAACCTAATAATTAGTAATAATACTTTGACATAAACTACTTAAAATGAACTTATTTTATCTAAGTCTAGAGTCCAATAAATATTGCTTACTTTACCTCAAATGTTTATACATATTTTGTTCTTGAGTTTTTGCTTTGAAAAGGTTTCGTTCTTTTAAGTTTTCTATTTGGGTAATATCCAGAAGCTTACCAGGTTCAGGATTCATGCGACGCGAGCTTTTGCAGTCTTTTACATGTATTGTATGACCCTAAAGAGCCTAAACTGGCCTATGAATATATGAATCATGAAATTATCTTATTTTTACGATAGAAACGCGTGGGAGTATACGAATTGCGCTAATTTCAATTTAAATATAATAAACTTATAAGAAATTGAGCAAAAATACTAAAAATACCTGACTGAGTTTGTTATGGGCTCTTCTCAGGACAGAGCGAGAAGGAACCCTCGTAACTTTATATTTTAAGTCGTCCTACAATACCATCATCAGTACATTGGAATATCTGCGTGGAAAAAAAATATATGTGACGATTCAAAAAAGGCTTACTCAAACATATAAAGATATTTTGAATTTGAGTTTGAAAAATTGATCTATGTATTTTATGAGATTCATATTGCAAGGAGCTCGTGAATTTCTTTCTCTTCAATTCACTTGTCAAATACCTCACCGAGCTTTAAAAGTGGAACAAATAAAAAGGCGTAATATGTAATGCATGTTTATCGAGCGTGACATTTCGAACTCGTACGGCCTGCGTACCTTAATCTAGTTTCTATACCTGTTCATAATGATTAAGGTATATTTAAACATTGAGGTTTGGTTTAATTTGGAAATTTATCTCACTATAGACTTTTTAAAATGCATTATTACATATTATACAGCTGTCTTAGAGGTACGTTCAAGTTTTATTAATTCATTTGTTTTATACTTCTTTACACTCTTCTTGGTTTTCATCATGGTTGTGATTTTATATATTCAATGATATATAAAATAAGTAAAATTCATCAACATAATGGTAATAAAAGTGGTTAATATAATGCTATATAAACAAATCTGTTTTTAAATGCCAAATTATACCTACATATTATCATTTCTAAATTTTAAAATTGAATTTCTTTATTGATAGGCTAGATTTGATAATTGATGTTAGATAAACGAGTGTACGTATTTATAATAGCTTTTAGTATGGAAAGCTAAACAATATGCAACAATCTATTTACGTGCAAAACATATGTGTCAATAATAAGAAATTCTTTATGTGTGACATATTTGACGTCTTCTTACATTGTTTAGGAGCATGTTGCATGTGGCTAGGTTGTCAAGTTAGAGTAATCCTGTTCTTCCTGATTATGCTAGTCGCAACACCAGAATAATGTTATTAAATTATTGTATTGTTATTAATTATCGGTAAGTGTTTAATTTTTTAAGTAAAACAGATGTATTGAATGGTAGTGAAAATTCCGCTAAACGCTCTTTGTACATAAATAGATACTAAAGCGTGGGATAACTAACTAACATCTGTTATTTGCTAATTTACTGATAAAGTAAGAAGTAACGAAAATAACTTCAATGCAAAAGAGAGTTATAACGTTACTGTCAGTATTTTATTATGAAATGAGCGAGTACCATATTAACTTCAATTTGTAAAGTACGCACTATAATGTGATTTTGAAGTGAAATTTCTTTAGGCTCATGAGGGTAATTTTTTACGGATGAAACGCGTGATTAGCGTCATGAAAATGTGCAGCGTTTTTCATGCTAATTTCTTTTGAAGGTTACGTAGTTTTAATATTTACAAATAACATGTGGCATTTTAATGTGCCACTCGTATTTTAATACACTATTTTTCATAAAATGTAAAATAAAAATATAAAAAAAACCTTTTCTAAATTTTAAATTATAAAATAAAATTTAATTATTACTATCTAATTCGTCATATGAGATTTCAATAAATTATTTGTATTAATTTTAATAACAAATTCATTAAATTCCCAACATTTCTTCTTTTTTCCTTCCCTTTAAGTCTCGGAAATCTGAAGTTTTAGAATTGTATAAATATGAAAAAACTTTTAAAATTTGTTCGCCAAAGAAGTTTCACTTCTGATATGTGTAGTTTGTACGCAAGCATTTTTTTTATTTTATAGATCCTTTTATTAGGAAACGCTTATCTTCTAGACCATTCAACTTCGTCTTCAGTTTGAGATTCTAATCTATTAACTTAACACACACTTCATGTTCAGTGGCTGTCATAAATTTGAGTATCTCTATATACTACATCTAATATATATTTTTTGTAATAACTTGATATAATATCATTTATATACCTATATAAACATCAGAGTTACAATAATTAAAAATAGCAATAACTCTCATGCTAAATAGATTCACGTCAAACTACTGAAATCCTGTTAAGATCTTCGAAGGGACGACCCATGTAAAAATATGGATACGCTTGCGTTAATTTATTCAAAATTGTTTATTTGACAATGAAGATAAACTTTTATTTAGCCAGTTCAGATTTACGTGTATATTCAATGTCGAGAGGGGGGTAACAAACGCTGAAAGGTAAGAAGGTCAGGGCCACGGACGGTCGATACCAGTTTGCCCCGACTTCCCCTTCCAGTTCCGATAGAAAAGATAACGGCTCTTGCGGGATAATTTCACTACACACAATAAAACAATCAATGCGCAAGTAAGTTGCAGTCCATTAATGTCCCACTGCTAGGCACAGGCCTCCTCACTCATTAGGAGAGAGGGTCTTTAGAGCATAGACCCACCACGCAGCTCCACTGCGGTTTGGCAGTTATTTCAATGCGTATCCAAATTAAATAATTTAATTTTTTACTATCAGATCATCGCGTAATTTCGGATGTCTTTTTTATGAAAGTAAAAGTAGTCTAAGTTACTCCTTATTACATGAACTACTTGCCAATGAAAGGCCCGTGAAAATCTGTCCAGCCGTTTACGCGATTAGCCCAAACAAACAGACAGACAGAAAAATATAATCTTATCTATATTTGTATAAACACGTTAATTTATGAAGATGGAAAATGAAACATGAATGGTTAGAGACTACGTGTCGAAAATCAGTTAGCTCGTTTGCAGTTTTTCATTGTCATACAATAGTTAACTGACTGTAATAAAGAGCGATTATATATGTTTATTCACATGACAAAAGTGAATACAAATACTTTATGTCTTCAAAGAAATCATTAAAATAATATCACGTATTTATGAAGCCAGTACAATATTTTTGTGAGGTTGTGTTGTTGACGTATTCTACTTTGTCAAATCCTATTTGCGCGTTTTAGAAATTTGTAGATAAGTAAATAATGAAAGGTAACATAAAATAATCTAATCTCTTCCTACGCTATATAGCAGAAAGTTTTTAAACTCACTACATAGAAAGAAAACTTTATTACGTGAGCTTTTAATAACTAAGCCCTAAACATTTTTTCGATATGATTAATGTGAGCTAATAATACCTAGAAGTCCAAATTAAAAATAAGCACATAAAACATAGTCTAACGGTCCGATGGACGTTGGGTCCCGAAAGTGCTGGAATGGCGACCCCGCACTGGGCGGTGTAGTATAGGGAGACCCCCCTCAAGTTGGACCGACGACATGAAGACGATCGCCGGTAGCCGCTGGAGCCAGGTGGCGCAAGATCGGGCCTTGCGGACATCATTACTTGAGACCTATGTCCAGCATTGGACGTCCACCTGTTGAAGCAATGACGACGACGACCACAAAAAACATACATAAAATGTATTGTATATAAAGAGATTGAGTTAAGAAAGTAATAAAACGGAATATAATACAAATGTTTTTGCTTATATTCGATTGCGTGAAAAGCTAAACTAGGCGGTTTAATTTTACGAATTTTAAGTCCTTGAATCATTATCTATAGCTTATCCACTCAAAAAGACGTATGAAGCTTTAGATAATACGTAAATGTATATGAAATAATAACCTTGGTTTCCAAAACGCTTCTAATGATGGTCCCAACTGTATATGTTCTCTAGTTAATGAGAAGATGAGTGAAGTACAGAAAGTTTCTACTTCTACATCATTTAGTCACTAACCAAACGAACTGTGTCGACCACTAACCAAACGATTTTTTGGTATTATCTATATCAATTACATTATCAAATATACTCTCTTTTTTTAAACGTTTTAGATCCCCTTCTCTTAATACCATTACAAAGTTATGGCATTAGAGTAAAACCAATTACGCGATTATATATATTTCATGATAAATAACAAATTAAAAATTATAGTTACGAGATCCTAAACGAAACAGTATTCATTTCATTTTGTGGCTTCGGTTGTTAACCAATCATCTGAAGTGGTCCTTCTATTTCAACACTGATATATGCTGGCCATGGTGGGATGTTAATATCCAATAATTTTATTTACCCAACAATAATTATAATATGTATAGAGGTACATATTTATATCACGAACATAAAACGGCGTGTGTTCTACGAATAAATAAACGGAAACATCGCGCTAGGGGTAATTATTAATTGCCCCACTTTTTGCGCTAAGCTTGACGAAGTTAATCCGACCACACTATATATAAGCAAATAAAGTTTTTAACTGATATTCAGTTTACGGAGAGCTAAACTCTGTTACATTAATGGATACACTTTACCCACTGAAATTCCTTGCATATCAATTTGTACCCAAGAAATTTCAATATCAACGCGATCTAGACTTTGTGAGCAATGATTTTATCGGAGTGTAGACCAAAAAATACCTAAACAAAGATTTCTTCTAATAAATTAATATTATATTGGACATAAAAATCTAGCGTCACAGTGTTTGTTATCGAACGGCTTGACTGATTTCAATGAAACTTTTTACGTATTGAAGTTTTATTTGTCAAAGTCAAAGTCAAAATATCTTTATTCAAGTAGGCCTATTCCAGCACTTATGAATCGTCAAATATCTTTTTTTTTCATATAATATTTAAATGAATGACTGATGATAACATTAAAGAACGACTTACATTCTAAAGATACGAGGGTTCCTTCGCGCCCCGATCCGAGAAGAACCCACAACAAACTCAGTCGGGTGTACTTTTTTATGTCATCATTATTACAATACATGTTTTAAATTTATTCTATATCAAGATGTATATAGAGCAATTGATTCACTCCCACGGTTTTCTAATATAAAATGTTATTAATCCCAAACCCTCATTTCATAATCACGATACGAATTTGGATATATTTTGAAAGCATCGAAATAAATGTAATATTTATAATCTTGCACAAATATTATTCGGTTAAATTTAGCCAATAAAATGAACTTAATGAAATTTAACCTAACGTTTGTTTATTCCTTCCTTGTTGATAAAATCCTTGGGTTCCGCGTCGGGAAGGGCAAAGGTAAAGTTTTTTATACATACTACTATTGAGATGGTTTACCAGTGAAGGAATGCATAATATACAAAATCTTATTCGAAAACCACCTAAAGCGTAACGGTTGTATAATGACAGATGGTAAACACGTCGTGTTAAAGCTTGGACTTTCTGAGAGACAAAATAACATAAAATTACCTCGTAATGTTATGGAATTTTTTATAGCTTAATTAATGCTCGTAATGTGTATAATACGTAACCGATTTAGTTGCATAATAAATAGTTTTTATTACTAGAATATGAACTTTAAATCAAATAATATCTGGATAGTGAGCTGGAAACGAAAGTTGTAATAAATATTTCTGAAATTGGAACTTTCTTTTTAAAAACGAAAGCTGAAAATCTAATAACGCTGCTCAATATTACTGTTGGTTGCGAAGATAACATTTTACTATACCAATAAGGACATCGATACTGTGGCCCAGATTCGCAATTCACAATTCGCTGCATATAGTGCTTTAACAATTTAAAAGTTCTCTTAAAATGTTATTTCTCTAGGGCATAAAATTTAATGTAATGATTTACATCCGTCCTGAAGTAATTATTTATATTTAGACGCCCTTATGACTAAGTACGAGGGCATTAATCTCACGACTTCAGTCGTTTATTGCTGCTATTACAAATATAGTTTAACAATTCTAGCTTATATCGAAGGTAAAATAGTAAATATGACAAGGTGTATGATTATGGTAACAACTGCTTCGCTGGCACAGTGGTGTGGGTATAAGTCTCATAAACTTGGTCTTGGTTTCGATTCACAGCAGGGCAAATTTAGGAGGTTGCATTTTGTCATTTATCTGAGTCTGTAATTGTTGGAGACTTTAGCGATGACAAGTTATCACTCTACTGTGGAAACCCTAAGAGGTAAATTATATTTCACCAAGTTAGCGCGCTTCTAGATAAATTGAAAAATTAACAACAATTGCTAAGTAGAAAAAGTGATAGTACAAATAATGCACATCAAATGTTCTAAAAACTGACACAAATACAACAAGACCTAAATATACGCCCACAGGCGCCGGTATCATATCACAGGGACTCGGCGGTTTTTCCAGTTATCTAAAAACATTTTATTCATCTCTTGCCGTACACGCTGATCTCTACTTCAGTGAGATAATTAGCACAATAGTCACATGTAAATAGCACGATACTTTTGTGTAACGGAACCCGCAAGTTTCTATATTTAGGTGACAATACAACGTAAACTAATTGTATCTAATTATGCCGAATAGTACATAAACATGCTCAACAATAGACAAAACTACGTAATGATTTTTTCAAAGATATAAAGGCAGAAATACTAATTATAACAACAAAGAACGATTCTCAACTTTTCCACTAACTGATCAAACAAAGCAAACAATTTATCATTTCCAAAGAGTTATTGTTGCAACGGTTCATGAACGAGAAGATTTGCATTCGTTCGTTTCCCTGAGCTGAGTTATTCACTCTCTTATAACTCTAATATAAGTAAATTTTTTAAATATACAATGTATTATTGATTCTGCCCATATGTTTTAGGGTTAATTATAGATATTCTCTCTCTCTATTAATCAAACTATTACAAATTATAAACTATGATAAACATTATTCGATTATTCAAACTATGTAGAGCCATGGCGTAACTTGGATGGGTTTGCTATTTGAATATATTTTTTATTATTTTAGGTAACCCTGAAGTCAGGTCAATTAAATGTTAGGTCCTCACGTACGAAATTAGCGTTTTGTCGTACTGGCCACTTTGATCTGAAATATCTCTTCTCTTTGGTTGAGAATTCCAAATTCAAATTTATAAATTCATTTAGCTGCTACATTTAAGTTATATAAAACAGTCATTCACTTGGTTTTGCTTATTATTTTTATCTTCTGCGTCGCTAACCGCACAATGGAAAATATTGTATATCGGTATATTTAAGAGCTAGTTTTACCGTGGCACCAGTGCTGTAGAAATAGCTCGAAGGATTAATGATGTGTACGGGGCTGGTGTCGCAGCAGAAGGCACGGTACGTTTTCTTTCTGGAAATTTCGACCTTCAGAACTAAGCTCATGTACGGCCGCAGATTAAAGTGGAAAATGAAGAATTATAGGCTATTGTGGCAGATATCTATTGTCAGAAATTGCAAACCATGAAGGAAGAACTAGCAGCTAAACTACCGAGATTGGTCAATCGGTCTAAACCACTGCTGCTTTACGACAACGCAAGTTTTATGGTATTTGTTGTGCAATGCATAAACTGCCACAACAACTAAGCTAGTTGAGCTACATTTGGAATATCAGATTACAATTTTATCCGGAAGTTGGCAAACTTCTCACAAGGAAACAAATTCAACTCAGATGCTGTAATCCAATCCGTCTTCAAAGAGTTTTTGATTCTCGCTCCCTTGGGCTTTTTAGAAAAAAGGGGTCAATGAATTACCTATTATATGACAAAGTGCATAATCTATGCACTTTATATCTTAGATGACAACAACGATAGATACTTTGATTAATGAAATATATTTTACAAAAAAAAAAAACTTTACATTCCTCCCGTACAAAACGCCAATTTCATATTTAAGGACTTAATATAAGCAATCTGTTAGAGATTTTTTTTTAAATAAGTATTTTTAAGTCTTAATTTACTAAAAGAGGTATTTTCCTTAGCGAAGCATATAAAAATAGCCAAATTCTACACTTTTTTTTTTGTGTTACTAAATTATGAGTAATATTCACTGCACGAATGATCAAACAAATCCTCTTCGTAGAATATGTTTGAACAAATGTTTGTACGTACAACAATCTGACATTCATCACATCACATAAAATGTTTGAACAAAAACGTCTGACCAAAGACATAACTAACTAAATAAGAGCGACAATCTGTCGTAACGCAACTTACGTTAAATAATTCTATAATACCTATAATAAGTATGATTCAATTGTTTATTACGGTGGCAGTTTAATGAACAGTAAAATTATAACGATTATTTTCATTGCCATCTAATTTCAAATAACTGTGACCTAAATATATTTTTTTGTGGTTACCTGACATCAAGCTAAATCGAATGTTAGAATTTATAAATAAATTAAATTAAATCAAAAATTGAATAAAAATATCTACGATAGTAAAATATAAATTATACGTTTTAAATTTCTAGTTTTCATTATAATTATGGGATATCTAAGTTTCAGTAAGATCCAGCGGTTTAAAAAATTTGCGAATAGGTAACAAAAAGATACTTTTTTTTTATTTTTTGATGTAAATATCGTATATATAGAAATATTTTTTATTAGAAGATGTTATTTTGTAATTAAAATCTAACATTTTACTATTATATACATATACTATATTTAGTAATGTAATAAAAATGATAATCTAGATACACAATTTGCACAAGCTTTCATTTAATTTCACCAGATCGTGTATTTGATATTCAATCTAGCGAGTAAATTTTGATCTACTGTCCATTTTCATATTGAGTTGATATTTTAATTTACATTATTATTACTTTGAAATGACTTTTAACAATTTAGTTTCTTCTTATTTTATTTTTCATGCATTTATTTTCTAATACGACATGAGGTTAACTCTCCAGAACACACAAACAAATTATGTTTTGTCTCATTTCAATGTTTTACACTAGATCCCTAATGGAGTAGCATTCGTAATAAGGTCGACGTTAAGTAGGTATCTGAAAATTTTTGTCTTTATTTCTTTAACAATACGTTGTCTGAACGTTCTATGCAATTATTACTTGCACCAGGTGAATGGATTCTAAAAATCCAAACACAAGGAGTTGTTCAAAATAAGTAATCTATTATAATCTGTTTACTACATATGAAGTAGTCTGCCTTGACTCTGTTATAATTCATCGATCGAAACCGTTCAATAAAAACACAACTTCACGATACGTTTTATATTTAAAATAAAATGTTATGATTGGATTTCATACGTAGAATGACTCATAATATTAATAAAATACTTCGCATTGCTAAGCTCTTTATAATTTTACGTGCTAAATCGATATATATATATATATATATATATACGTATGTTTCTCATTTGTAAAAGAATTTACCTAAATTAATGAAAATGATAACCAAAAACATTCCACGCAGACGAAGTCGTGGATTCAGCTAGTAGGTAAACGTTCACATTATAGTTTGCATTGCATTCGTAAACAATCACTTTATAGTTTGGCATCTCTAAAGCGGGCATAAAATAACTTACTTTATTCAGCAATTTTAAAATACACGAAAAACCACATCCTGATTTCAGCTCATTGCGTTTTCTGACTGAAATAATAGTATTTCTACGCAATAGTAACCTAGTAGTGGGACCGTAGGTTTTTAGATGATGTGAACGCGACAATTAAGAAACTAATTTCAAATTTATAAATTTTAATGCATAATTACCTACGTTATATATATATTAATTATGAAAATACTTACAGGTTATAAATTGCAAATTTGGACTATAGAATGATTACTAGTCACCGGTAGAGACCGAGACATGAGTGCGTGTCAAATGTCTAGTATAAGATGATTGAACTCTAGAAATAACCGAACGATTCCGATTATCATTTATCTTATCCGGATATTGGACAATCGTTGCATGAAGTCGCTGCCACTGTCTCGTATAATACGTACATAGTACAGAAAAGCCCAAAAATTCAAAAGTTTGTAATGGGATAATGCCGTAACAAACTTTAAAATGTACTTAAATCGCAAACGATATAGATCAAATTAAGGTTGTTTTTCTAAATTATCTGAAAAAGATTTACTTTTGCCTAAAACAAACAATAAAATATAGTTAAATCATTTATAAATATCCTTTATAAAACCCATATTTTTTTTATTACATAACGTTGTTATTTAGAGGTCGTCTAACTTTAAAAACACTCATCCGAGCACGTATCAAAATTGCAGGCTTTATATATCTACATAATATACCAATTAACAGATTATGTATATATTATCTTTATGATTTAAAGTTTATAAAGCGAAAAGTTATGTATACATCATACAATCAAATCACATGTATACTTTTGTTTTATTTAAATATTAAAACAAATAGCTTCTTTATCAATGTGGTTTTCGATTTTATTTCTAAATATTATCTTAAAATTTTCGGTATTTGAAATGAATAGAGAGAAAAATGTAATTCCTTTAGAAAGACGTTTATGACGTTTTATAAGTAGGTGTACACTTTTGAGAGTTGAACGTTTTTTATATGGCACGTATTTATAAAAATCCATGACACGTATAAAATTCTACAAACCTTTTGAGTATAGTGTACTATTTTAAACTCTGTGCATCGCATCTGCCTAAATCAACAGGTTTGCAGTTGTTTTTGCATGACGGAGTAAAGCTTTTCGAGGGCGTATCTCGTACTGAAATTGAAATGAAATCGCTCCGTACTTTCTAAAATAAAATACGGGCATTTTTTATCGCTGGAAGAATTAGTGTACCGAGCATACATACATGCCCTCACTCGGTAAATAAAGGATACTGTTATTCGAAATCCTTATGCCTAAAGACTAAAGACTTAGTAAAACGCGTGTCACCGATGAAAGAGAGTTTTACAAAATCTACCCGTCTTGGGAATCTTTTTAAACTGTTTAATATAAAAAGTGCCCGATCGCACAATTTATGTAAGAAAATGGTTGAAAAGTATGTCTTGTTCATGCAAATGTATTCACGAAAAATATAGAATGCTACTGTTGTTTGTTGCTATTGTGTAGATAAAGTGCTATATTTGCATTTATCTTACGTACATCTATTTCCGCTTCATTGTTAATATATCCTTTTTAGCCCATTTGCCTGGAAGAGATCGCCGATTAGCGGTAAGGCTGCCAATTGTATTCCTGAATTTGTTAATGTCTTTTCTATTTAGGTCTCGCACCGGCTATGTCTACATGTTTTGTTTGTAGTAGGTTGCATCAGCTTGATATGACAAATATTTGGATTACACTTAAATATTTTATAATGTAATTTTGACGAATATTACTACGTAAATCTTCTAAACATGAAACAAACTAAAATACATACGTTTTATTATATCTCTTCGAAGTTAGGCAGCGTTTTCGATAAAAGCACCAACACCACTTGATTATTTCCGATTCTTTCAACAAATTTCAAACACCATGAAAATTATATGTGGAGATTGTTTTATAATACATAATGATTTCATTGTAAGGGTTGAAGGTCTTGTAAGAAACTACGTTTTGTTTAATTCTTTAAGTGAACAATTTAATTGCAAGATAATATTTTCCATCATAATCAATATTACACACAACTTATCTTACAATGGCGCTCAACAGTGTACTTATACATTGAAAAATATTTAAATTTATAAAAGTCTATCTACAGTCAAGTGAGCTAAATAAAACTTGCAATATTATTAGAAGATTCATTAAAATATTAAACGTTTAATGGACATCTTAATCGCAGAGCAATTAAATAGTTATTTATAGTGTAGTAATGGAAACCAGGGAGTCTTCTTACAAGTCTCCTCTTACAGATATGAAAGTTCTCCACTTATTATTTCATATTGTTTTAACAAATAGTAAAAAAAAAATTATACATTAACAACTGTATCCGAAAGTCATGATGGCGAAGTGAAGAGACTCGTGGATTCTCGTTCAGAAAAGTTGTGGTTTCGCAACCTAGGCAGTCACCAATAAGTTTCTCTTCATAAACATGAAACTTACGTACTTGAGTGTTCATATGAATTTATCATAGGACTTTTCTGAGTAAGTTTGGGGTATGTGTAACCAGCCAACCTGCTTTGGGGCAGCGTGGTGGGTTTGTGTTCTAAAAATCCTAGCTCTTTTGCGTAAGGAAGCCTGTGCCCAGCAGTGCGACATTAATAGGCTGCTACTTACCAAAACCAACAAGACTACTGGGGCAACTTTATTGGTCGAAATATTCTGAAAGAACCAGTGAATTTTTTTGTCAACGAATAATTACGCAAGCATTAGTAGGTCATACTATTATCAAAACGATCAAAAATTCAAAATACCTAAAATGCCACTTGAATCACAAACTTACGAGTTCTAGAAATGAGTTAAAAGAAAAACAAACAAAGTCAAGATTAGTCGCGTTCCTATTGTTGTCAAATTGGTGGATTTCACAAATACAACAGCTTGACTTGCTAATCCACATGTCTTGTGTGAACGATAACGTGACACTCGGCAACTAGGAAACTGGCAACATCTCAAAATTTTTCTTATCGAAAAACAAACAAAATTTGAATCATTTTTAACGAATATTAAAAAATAATGTCATAATGGAAATACATTTTGAAGACATATCCGT
The DNA here is from genome assembly GCA_015832385.1 of Elymnias hypermnestra. Classification (NCBI taxonomy): domain Eukaryota; kingdom Metazoa; phylum Arthropoda; class Insecta; order Lepidoptera; family Nymphalidae; genus Elymnias; species Elymnias hypermnestra. The sequence goes on along the minus strand of JACTOM010000048.1, from coordinate 1,334,083 downwards.
CTTTATATGTATTTCATGATGTCATACTCTATTACGAAGAAAAATATGTTGAGTAGAATATATTGCATTTTGTTATACCATGATGAGATGGTATATATAATAGACAAAAAACTTCAAAGCGTCGTTTTTTTTTAACAGGACATTGCGGTCTTCAGCTGTACACAATATATAAGTTTTATGACAATATAGAAGCAATGGAGCCCCTTATTGTTCGTTTATCCTTTATCCTATAGCTTAATAAATGCCAATTTATCAAGTCTATTTGGAGCTTGAATTGCTAAAAATAGAGTGTTTAATTTCTTATATTTCCTCACTCATCGTGGTGTTACTCGAGTAGTTCGTAGAATCGATCCCGTAGAAATACGAATGAAAGGAAATCTGTTCTTACTAAGAGTCGCGTAGGGAATATGTATACCGAATTTAAAGTCGACCTCATAGTGAGTGGTCCTTTTTGGCTCAAATAACCCCATTTTTATAATAGCAATTGTTTTGATTTTTGTTGTCATTTGTAACTTATATTTATCCTTTCACTTGGGGTCGAATATTTATTATGTAAATCAATATTTTTCCACATAAATTTTTTTCGTGTAGTTTTTCTGCTATTTGTGACACTAGAATCCTACAAGTCAGTAATCATTTAAATAGGTTCAGTCATTCTTGAGGTGTGAATGGATTAATGAAAACAACTTTGTTTTACAAAATTACGGTCATTGCATTTTGTAGACTAATTAGATAATATTTAGAAAGATGTAATTGTAATGAATAGAATAATATAAATATGTACATTGTAAATAAAATATATATAAAGAAAAACTTTGGAACGCTTACTCGTTGCTTACCGAACGTTTGCCTGTACTTTCCGTGCTTTCGAATATTTCGGAGATTCCGAAGCAACAACAAATGAACGAAAGTAAAATCAGCGAGTTTTTCTTTATTTATCGAGTAGATGTTGTGATTTATTATCTGCTCCAATTTATGAATCAATTGATACCTATACGATATTTTTAGTCGTATCAAATAGTTAATTGTGGAGTGATATTTAAAATGCTCACCATAACGTCACGACAAAAGTGATTGAATTGATTGTCGTTGATTAGACGCCTGCAAACCGTTACTGTTGGTTATATTTACCCTAATTTATTAACAGAACGCCGAGTGTAGGTTTTAAATAGAACAAACTGGTATGAATTAGTTTATTTTAGGGATTACCTTGAATATCTGTAGGAATCCTAATAATAATATTTGTTCTTTTTAAAATCTTTCGTGATATTTTGAGTAACATTTTTAAAAAATATTTTTTGATCTTAATACCGCGGAGATTACTTAACGCGAAATAAAATATAAAATAAATCAATATAAAAATTTTTAGAAACAAAACCCTTCCTGAACACGTAACTCATATCTACCTTTCGAAATAAAAAAGTAATAAACCTTATCATTACTGATGACGATAACAACAGATTTTCAAAATTTAAGACTAGATATACACATTATAAAATTCTACAGTCTATAACGATATCGCAACAATTTACTCTAACATATTATCATGTGGGAGGTTTCTGCCGGAGCTAATCACTTAATAAAATACATATTTTTCCATCTAAAAGTGCAGCGTCATTTATATTCAATTGAAAACTTAAATTGATAATCACATCGCCTTGTAAATTTGTATAGTTTAAATAAAAACGCGACAAAGATGTAATCGTGTATATTGCGGTTGAGATTATAAATAGGTGAAACTAAATATATAACGTTATATATGTATACACACAGTGAATCATGATGTACTAGCGATTAAGACTTTGCATATACATTTTTAAAATAGTCGCCTAACCGTATCTCAGCCGTGTTTGTAAATTCTGTAATTATATATCTACGATTCATAAGTGCTATAAAAACCTACTTGAATTAATGAATTTTTCATTTGATTAGACAGTTGAATTACTTCAAGAGAGATGAATTTTTGGGTATTAAAATCTACCATTTTGATGATTATTTTCAAATGACACAAATGTAATTTTGTATTTTTCTTTACGTATGCAAATACTTGACCTGCGTTCTATATATTTTTCCATCGTCTTTAAATATTAGTCATCATATCACATGCTAAAACAATATAAGTTTACCTTGACCTTTACCAAATTTTCTCACGTATCATTGTAGCCTCAAACGTTAGCCACACGATTTAAAAAAGTCTTCCGCCGCTAATTTACAAACTTCTCAAGAGTGTAAATAGAAACTTACGTAGCTAAATTTATTTATAGCACCCACTAGCAGGATATTACTTTACACAGATTTGAAGTTACTAAGTTCTTATAAATAATAATATTTATTCTTACACATTATAAGTCTTAATTATTTAAATGCTATACTCAAATAGTCATTCTAAACGACGGATGTAAACCTTGGATTGCGCATTCGTCATATTTCTGTTACAAAAAAGAGGTTAATCCTTGCAATTAAGTAAGCCTACAATAAAACTCGGAATACAATTCCAACAAAAAGTATAAAAGAAGAACTTATTGAAAATATTGAATAAAAAGGCAAACAAAAAACGTGATGATTATCGTAACACCAAAAAAACTAGTAAATGGCTTAATACTTTAACCTTCTACGTCTATATATCAATAACATAGATGTCTATTTTTGATTTTGAACTAAAGGTAATATGTTTATTTGAATGTAAAGAAAGCCATATATGCATTTTTAATATAACTTATTGTTGCCTATGTCTTAAGGTCTTAAGTAACTTTTTAGTACAGAATTTGTTTTGATTAACTCTGACTTCCGATTAGACCTGGGATTTTTATGAGTTTGGAAAGTCATAAACCGACCGAGGATATAAATACAATATATAGGATAGGAAAAAAGTAGTTGGCCTTCATGTTGCAAGTATGCGCGTCACGAAAAAATCACGTGAGCTGGTCTCCCGTTTGCGCAAAGGAAATAATCCAAATTTTCTAAACACTAATTACTATAAAAGTGGCAGACTTCTACTGCATTGATTGACAAGCATCATGTGAACTTGTTAAAATATTTAAAACTGTTTTACTCCATTTTTTTAAATATTCATTGGTTATTTTTAGATTTTGGAATATCTTGCTATTCCCGCCATTACGTAAAGATACGATGCCGTAAATCAGCAACTAGACTTTTACTAAATCTGTTTGACATTTAACCGTGACGAATCACACCCAACTAATTTCACGTTTTAGTCATCTATGATGATTAATTGCAAACGTAGTAAATTAGATACTATAAGTCTTATGTAAATTTATACATAAAATTATAAACCAAGAGACAAATTATCACTGACCTGATAACGCACTACCATATTAGATTGTATTTTCTCTAACCATTAGATAAGATAGATAAACTATTTAATTACATTCAATTTTACACTTACTTAAAAATGAATGTAATGTAACAAATTAAACAATAAATATGACAAATAAAACAGTAAGTTATTACTAACAAGCTGTTCCAATAGCTGTCCAAATTGAAGCATAATTTAGTTTTTATAACATTAACTAGCTGCCAGTGACAGTTCGGGTATAATCGGTCCAGCCATTTCAGAGATTGGCATGAACAAACATATAGACATAAAATTTTAAAGATGGATTTTTGAATACGAGTACCGTATGTACTTTTATATACATTTAGTGCAAAGCTGTTAATTTGGAATTACAAACATGCACTCCAATTTTATTTATTTGTATACATATAGATGTATAGATGATAAAAGCTTACGCTCGCGGTAAAAGGTGCAACGGTACTCCGTACTGAATTCTGTCAACTAATGACATGATTATGTACAGCGGTTATACACATATTTTGAATGAGATGTCATAAATGGTCGATGTTTTTTTTTTATTTCTCCTATTAGTTGATAATCTACCTATATGTGTATGCCTTTTGAGAAATAAAATACTGTTTTGTTCATATTTGTGATTAAATTTACCCTGGCTACGGCGAATGTATCAAATCTGATGCGCGAAAATTGTTCGCTCAGTTTTGTTCTGATAATTTTAATCTGAAAGTAAATGCGGTCGTAAAATCACTGAAAAAGTTGACTGAAATTCTTAAAAAGCTCCAACAAGGTAGGAATATCAGCTTTGTTAATATTGGTATGACGCTAAGTATTGATCAAAAAACTGTCTTGAACCATTTATACAAAAGTGGTTATTAAAAAAGCCTTGACGTATGCTTAATGAGTTGACATCTGCGATACACTAATGAAACAGAATGAAATGAGGCCACTACTAGGACATTCAGCAAACCGGAGGTTAAATACGGCTGTACGGTCTAAAAAAGTGATGCGGAGACGTTCACTAACTGGTGAGACGATTGATTTTCTCCTCTACTAGACACAATTAGAGAGAAGATTGATTGAGATCATTACAAAATGGCTCGAATTGATTAAAAGGAAAGACTGAAAATAAAATGTCTTGTTTGTAAGAGCAAATTAAAACCTTTCACCAAATGCATACGAAACTAGTTTATTATATTCCTTATTACATCATCTACCCACTAGATATAGTCCAAACAAAATCCGTTCAAGTGTCTCGGAGCAAGAAAACAAACAAACATAACCAGACGGGCATATAAATTGTGAAATTCTGTTCATATGAAAAGGTTTGTTTATTTCGTGGTTTGCCTTTATATTTCGATTACTGTTGGTACTTGAAGTTTTTGAAATACCGATAAGCGACTTTAGAGTGACAAAGTTATACAAAACGGTATTGCAACGCATGTCAGACGTCGGGCAGTACTTAATAAAAAAAGCAGTGGAAAATTAAATACAAGAGAAGCGATGTTATATTCCTGGAATTCATTATTATTGTGATGAAATAAGGAAAAGAATAGTATCTTATGACACACAATACAAAAAAGGGGCCTACTATGTGTAACAGTGTTTAATCGTACGTCTAATTATGTTGATTTTAACGCGTGAGACCAGTTTTATCTCATTAGCTTCTAAGAAATGGAGTGAAATAATCTTGACAAGTGACAAATGTGAACACTTGAATGGTTTAGTTAGCACAATGGTGTTAGTCAAGTAATATTTAAACTAAGTAGGGGCTGGTTTCAGTGTCCGGTGCAGGTATTTTAGCGGGTATGACGATCCCGTATGCGAAGTATCTAAGGCCTGCGGAAAGAGAACAAGGCGTAAGTATCCGGATCTGAAGTAATCCTAGGTTCCCTCTACGCGGGGAGTAGCATCAGTCCAATTATATGTGTGAACGGTTTCATACCAATAATATTCGTTCACTTTCCAAGAATTGAGCTAATTTTCTAAGATGGCATTTGGCAAAATGAAAAAAGCGATCTTGGTAGAGTCGAGCTGTTTCTTAACTTGGGCATCTGACCCCTTTCTTCACGCGGGGCAAATCTTCTAAAGATACCCGGCCTTTTAGGGGAAAGGCCAGGTGATGTAGGATTTTACCCACTAAAACCCCCTCGGAGGCCCTCCTCGGCACATGCAAGGTGGCACCCGGATGTCCGTAGGAACTTTCGTCTGATTTACGGGCTTCTGACCCTAGAACCATGAGGCGTAGAGACTTGAAATTTGGTAGGAATAATCCTTTTGCCGAGTAGATGTCAGCTAAGAACGGATTGTACGAAATTCCACCCGCAACGGAGATTGCGGGGGTGTTATACGTGTATTCCTATTTGTAAAACAATTTGCCTAAATTCATGAAAATGCTACCCCAAAAACATTCCACGCAGACGAAGTCGCGGGTTCAGCTAGTGTTTTTATATATATTCTAATTCTCTATTACAGTGTTTGGCCGCATTGAATTCTGAAAGTATACAAGTAATTTTAATGAGATTTCTTTATTTTGCGAGATTTATACTCACTTGGGAAAGGTTCTATTTTTTTAAAGTCAGGGTTCCTCTGTCAACTATGTTAGTTAAGCAACAAATAGGTGGTGCTAAGTTAAGTAACTGTACGCAGACGAAATTGCGATGTTCAGCAAGTATATTATAAAAATATATCTTTGCGAAAACGGGCATCAACTTTGTTGTGAGATAATAATACAATTTTTTTTTTGTTAAAGTATACGTATACATATGTATCATTTTTGAGTTAATTGTTATCATCATCTTCTTTTTATTTTATATATATATATATATATATATATATATATATATATAAAAGTATGTTTTCTCCAATGTATCTATTGAGTCAAACACCACGCGGTCAAAATAACTGAATATGATAATAATCGTTTATTCTGAGACAATTTTCCATAGTGCTAGTATCAATGATCTTAAAACTATGTTAATATAAAATAAATTAAAATAAGTAAGTTAGCACAACAACAACACAAATAAAAAAATAGTGTGTGTACTTATGTACACGCGTTAGAAGTTATACTTCTTTAGCTTAAAAAGATAAAAATCTTTAAAAAAATATATCTTTAGCCTTATTCTACATTTCTGTAAATAATAAACGTAAACTAACTTTCATTGGATATAAATAGTTTTTTTATAGTTTTGTTTTCTATAGTTGAGTATGAAAGTTACAATTTTGATAAGAATGCCACGTTTATATTTTCAATGTCACAATATATCTAGCGAGTAATATAATACATTAATTAAGGTATTATATAATTGTAATATATTTAAAAAAACTAAAATCTTGACTATAGCTAACTTCATGGTGTCGGTTTTTTGTGACGGTGTACGTGCGAATCGTAAAAATTTACTTTCTCTAACGCGCTAAAAGAAGTATAACTTCAATTATGATTAAAAATACATTCAAATTTAGTTGACATGATGGGAACACCGGTTAGATCCCTTGTTTTCACAGGGACACGTGTCCAGCGCTTTCGTATAGGTGAGTCCAGAATATACATCAAGTGTAGTAAGTTGAAAAGTAATGAAAGTTAAATTAAAATGTGCGAAATGTTACGCGCTTAACAGCGTATACGTATTTTTGTTGTCGAGAATGGCTCAATATTATAGTATAAGCAGTGTATTAATATAAGCGGCTTAATATTACAACATGTGGCCACTGGTTTTACCGTTACACAGATCGCAAGGGCCTTTGTCTGCAAAGGGAATGGTTTGTTTACAACGGTGAGCGATTCGGACTCAGCGCCGGCGGTAATACCGGTCTTCAAAGAAAATGAAACTGTCTCGAGTATTCGACGTCTTCAAGTTAACCTTGAATAAAGCTAGCGATAGAACATTTCCATTAACGCGTCTGGAACTTATACGATTAAAATATCGAGATCGAAAATCAATTCCTCTTGCATTAGATAATTTTGCTATTATAAGAATAAAGATCTTTATTCACAGAAAATGTGTCATTTACATAACATCGGACATAAGTTATAATTTAAACTACATGAACATTTCTGCGAAAAGGCGTAAAACTCAGCTCGAACCTGCTTTTCAGTTCGTACCTTAATACGTCTGCTGCCAACACCAGAGTAAAACCATAATAAAAGTTGAAAATAAAAAGAAAGCAAAAAACACAATAATAGTATAATTATGACACATAGCTATATCTTAAAAATCAGAAACAATCGGAACAATGACAAGGGATCTTTACGCGCGCTGAGCAGTCAATTTTGTTGGGATTAAATAAGACTAACCCGTCATGCTCAGTTAGGTAACGCTATTTGATATTCTTATTGGAGAGGCCTGTGCTTAGTAGTGAGACCATAAAGACCTTTTTTTAAAGTGAAACTTCTTTAGGCGCACGAGGCTAAAATTTTTACGGATGAAACGCGTGATTAGCGTCACGAAGATGTGAAGCGTTTTTAAATTTAGTCTAATTATTTGAAGGTCAGGTAGTTTTAATATTTACAAATAATATGTGGCACTTTAATTTTCCACTCGTCGTTTAATAATTTCTAATATTGACAAAAAACACGTGGTATTTTTATTTACAATGAGTTTACAACGTCATTAGAGAGTTTTTCAATCAATTATTAGTATTAATTTTTGACACTCTTAATGACAATTAAATTCATTAAATTTCTAATATACTCGTATCGTCCTTTTTTCCTCCCGCTAGGTCGCGGAAATCTCAAGTTTCAGACTTGTATATATATATAATACAAGACCTAAAATTAGTTTGCCAAAAGAAGTTTCACTTCTGTCATGTGAACATTGTACGCACGCACTTTAAACTTTTTTAAATACCCGGTTGTATTAAAGTAAATAAAATATACATAATATCCCCATGCTTAACCTTACCTACATTCAATGCTCATGTTTCACATGGAGAAGAGCTAATACTCTGCTGTCGTGTGGTTTTAGCGCACACAAAAGTCTTTTTAAAGGAAGTTTTTCAAAATAATATTCAAAATTAAAAGTAGTTAAAGAATTTTTATATTCCAAAGCCCTTTCCTTATTGTAATTGGAGAGGCCTGTTAGGAGTAAGATCCTAAAGACCTATTTTTTAATACCTAGTTGTATTAAAGAAAATATATATTTTATCCCCTGCTTAACTTAACTTAGGTTATCTGCTCTTTTTTATAAAAGTTTAATACTCTTGGCGATAAGAGTATTTTTTTTAAAGGCAGCAAATTTATAATCTAGCAACTTAGCGCTTCACCAATAAATATCATTATTAACCATCACATGAGGTTAGTGCATGGTCTGCCTTTCCTAGTTTAATTTTAATATACATGATAATATAGCCCTTATTTAATAAAAAATATTTTTATAAAGTTGTATATTATGTAGCAAGGCCTTCTGTTGTTGAGTGATTTATCTAATATTGCAATTTCTTGAAGTGATTTTAAGGATTATTTTTAGTTCAGTATTGCTCCGGAAAGACGTCTTGTTTAAAGGTTTTAGGAGTAATCAATACAACTGAATTTATTGTTTTTAAAACGATCACTTGCGATCGTTCTGTGTTATTCACTATGCATGATAACTATGTAGAGTATGTGTTTGTTATAAACGAAGTAAAGGCCGATACGTTATCGCGTTTGCCAGCGGCCAAACAAAAGACGGAAACTATTAACATAAATTTATTTTATAAAAGATTTTCTTCCCATTCCCATTAGCGATCACGAAATATATAAATTGTTTTAGTATTCAACTCGTTTAATAATAATCATTTGGATGACTATGAATATATATGTTACACTTTTGCACTTACTTACTTATATAAAAAGTAAGGAAAACTGTGGCAACCTTATGTCCTTTATAGACTTTGAAACTGTCCACCGAAGTATCCTAAATAGGTTTCATTAAAAAGGCAACAATGCGAAGTTGGTTTTAGCTCTACCACTAATCTCACTCATAACGAAATCTTCAAAATTATTCGCAATTGATTTATCATTTTTCAAAGTGACTTCTTTTGCAATTTGGATGATCAGCAAGTACGGAATTCCTCATATTCTCATGGGATCGGGAACTTCGGGAGTACAGCTACTACATAATACTCAGTAGGTAATCTACGCTTAATGTGAGTTCGAATCCTGGGCAGGCACCGGTTGTTTTATAAAAAAGTTATCTGCCTAAGTGAGATGATTTGGTATTTTAATAGTATGTTTACGATGGAATTTTCGTCTATAAAACAAACCAATCGACCACTCTAGCAATATATCACGAACGTCGAAAACAGAGGTCTTCTTACTGTAGAGAAATTATCGAGGCAGTTTACTAGTAAGCACTCTACTGCCGATTTAAGCAGTCAAAAATACTATTTCGGTCAATACCATACTTTAAAAACAAAAAAAAAAATCAAGAATTCAATAAAAAAGAATTATCTCGATAACAATTCATCTCTGACATCTTTAGTGACATTACTATCAATTTCATTTCTAAAATTATTTTATGAAAATAAGATAACAATCGAACTGTCTAAACTGACATGCTACTTCAGATTTTGTACGACTTAATAATGTACTATGTACATACGAGTATATACAGATTAATTCGTTATAAATTGCTTTTAAAGCCCTTTGAAAATACTGAAGAGCTGTGAATATGATTCTAGTGTTCACAGAGATTAGGATACAAAAAAAAACTTGAAAATGATGCACTTTGATGAATACTAAATATACGTTAACCTTACAATTTTATTATTTAAATTATTATACAAGGAAATATATGTTTGTCCGTATTTTATACGCTTATACCTATCATCCGATTATAGTAAGAGTTTGTGGAGATTATATAAAAATTCAAGGCTAATTCTAATAGAATAAACTTTACCGACTCCGTTAAAGTTCAAACCTGTAAAGTTCCGTTAAAGTCACTGTAAGTTCAACCAAATTACGATATATCAATATAAAAAAATGCGATGTGGCTGTGTTATGAACAAAACCATTTGTTGTACGTGTATACGTCTCGTAACATCACGTTACGTGACTGTTTTTCACAGATACACACAATAAATTTTTTGATCCTTTAGCTATCCAGTGGTGTGACTGAATTTCGGATGAACGTGATAGATATATAGCATTAAACCAAAACTGTATTCACCGATTTTGTTATCATCTGTTTTTTTGAATTGCCACCATATGAATGCGATTTTAAAGACGTATTCACTTCAAAAATACAAACATACGCCGTTTAACACAAAGATATTAAAAGCCATTGCATAACTTTTAAACCTTTTACATGAGCTTCAATATCTGACGCTGTATATTTATTCGCAAACACGATTATGAATTAATAAAAATTTAATAATGAATTTATATTTGAAAATATAAATTAAAAAAAGTATTTTAACTTAAGTGGGTGAATAAATAAGTATTTTATTAAAGATTGAAAATTTTGACAACATAAAAAGTAAATTTAATAAAGACTCTATTATAACAAATTATTTTATAATATTATATATAAGGTAAATTCGTCGATTAAATTAAATTAGGATTCCGATCAAGTGGGGGCAGGAGTATTTGAATTCGTCAACAAAATTTGAATAACCTTCGAAATCTCACAACAATTTGTTATTTCAATCGATTCGTCAATATTCAAGTCAGCGAATATTAAGGTCTCAAAACGATCTGAGGAAAACCAGTATCTAGTACAAGCACTTTTACCTTTAGTATCGTCGAAGGTGCACCATGCTTTGTCCTCGAAAACACGTGATTTTTTTTGTGATTTTCACTTCAATTTGTAGTATAACGTTATAAAATATATTTTATGAAACACTGTACACTTTTTTCTAATTTATTTTGTTTTATAGAGATGATAAATATAAGAGGATTTATTAATGTTGTTATTTCATTTCTCTTATTTATTTATGAGACAATACAGAAAAGTAAATAAAGGATTTATTGAGTAATCCAAATATATATTCAAAATTTACACTGATTTCAATACTCCATCGAAGTTGTATTGCAGGAACCAAGTCGAAACCGGCTGCATTATATTGTATAATAGTCACAGTATATACTGGAAGAATCAATTGTTTGAAGATAATTGGATAATTTTAAAATCAAAATATTTTTGATTCAAAACGACTGAATCATTAGTGGTGTATCCGTTGGTAACAATTCTACCTTCGGTTTGGAAAGTTGAAGCCGCTGAGAAGAAACCGGGAACGGTTACTCTTTTAAAGATAGTTGTGTTACAATGTGTAATATTTTGCTTCTGTATGCAACTGGAATCATGTTCAAACATTTATGTCGCTTAAATAATCTTCAACATTGTAATATACCTTGTATAAAAGTATGTTGTTGATATGTTTCTTAAAATTATGCAGCGGCAAATCTAAAGCTGATTGCGGTATCTTATTAAAAATGCGTATGCTCCATCCGACAAATGATTTCTGAACGTTTTTTTACTTTTAAATATAGGATTTCAAGTGTGTTTCTATTTATTATATTAAAATTGCGTATTTTAGTTTTTATGCTGTATAAATGAACATTATTACGGATATATAAAACGTTATTCAGTATATATTGTTACGGTACTGTGAGAATTGATGTGCCTTTGAATTTATCTCTTAGAGAAGCACGAGATTCTAATTGATATATGGCACTTATTGCTCTTTTTTGTACAATGAATATTGTTTCAATGTCCGTCGTCTTACCCCATAGCACTATTCCGTAAGGTATAAGGCTATGAAAATAAGCTGAATACACCATTTTGACAGTTTCAACATGAGTGTATTGTCTAACTTTTCTTGCAGTTTATATTGTATAATAATAGCAGGTATTGCAATACACATCGCTGCTTTGGATGAACAATCGCTCAATCCATAATTTCAGCTAAAGACACCAAAATCCAGAATATTCAAACCGGCTATATTGTATTATTTTAAGACTCATATTCAAACCGGCGAAAAAAATCTGCGGCTCTCCTATAAAATCAGCTTTGAATTGTGTCGCTATTCTTCTAAAACAGTGATATATTAAGGACGTAACTGTGCCAAAAAAGTTCACAGAAGTCCTAATGATTTTATCATTAACTCCATGCAGACCCAATTAACGTTATCGCATTACATAGATCAATCCAATTAAAAAAACACAATATACTTTTTAATATGGTGTTTGTCAAAACACGTGGTCCGCCGTCGGTGTGACCGGACATCGAACCGCTTTCGATGTGATTATATTTTTTATTGTCTCAAACGGAATTACAAAAAAACTAACGAGGTAACATCATCCTATTGGAATGTCGAGAAGCCAAGGAACCTATTTAGAAATATATGTTCACAAATATATACGAGTCAAAGTAGAAGGTCACTTCTAAATTTAGGTAATTGTATGGAGGTAATAGTGTGTACGAATGTGTTCGATACGAATGTTTTATGTATATATGTTGTAGCCTTGTTTCATACAATCTTAGCCGTCATGGCCTTTATTAATTAATGCTATAATATTATATTAATTAAGGTTGCAGAGGCGGTCGGTCTATTGATTTACAATTGTAAGTGAACTGTGCTAATAATGAAAAGTTTTACCCAAACGTATTTTCAATAGAGCTAGTGCCCTTTCTGTTGAAATAAAAACTAAACGTTTCCAAATTACGACTTTTGCTGTAATAAATAAATTATAAAAATTGCTAATCTTTAAATTGAACTATTCGTTATATAAAACTGTATTTACATTTATTTAAAAGTAATTATATATTAATGTATAATACAAAAATGAATCGCAAAATGTGTTGGTAAGCGCATAACTCAATAACGTATGAACTAATTTTCCCAATGCTTTTTTAAATTTTTTGTTGAAATACAAGGCTGGTTTTTGCGGCGAAAAAAATTCGAATAATTGCCGGGAAAACCCTTAAACAGCCCTTTTTTGCCCATCCAAACATTTTCTAACAAAAATATAGAGTCAATATGAACTTTATTGCTATTTAATAAAGATATTTTTTTGCGCCGACTATAAAATAAGCAGAAACAACAAACTGCCACAAACCAAATATTTTTGACAAACGAAGGCAGTCGGGTCCGCTAGTTTTAAATAGAACTAAACGATCTTTGCGATTTTATTCGTATGACATATCTGATACGCAGTGGGAACAATAGGAAAAAGATCTAATAAGCAATGACGAATCCTGCAATTTTTCTATAAAATGTTTTTGACCATAGCCAAAAGCAAACAAACATGCAGACGATTAAATAAAAAAAAGTTGGACTATAGAAAATTACTTTAAAACCTATATTATGTTGATAAATAAAGAACTAGCATTTTTTAAAATTTTTTAAAACATTTTTTAAAATTTTAGTAGCAGCAAGTTCAGTTTTCTTTATACGATAAAATTAATAACAAAAGATATTAACCATTATATGTTATAGTCTGTGAATATTAGTGGGATTCTGTAACAAGAAATTACGTCACCTTATAAATAAATACAGACCACAGAGGGCTAAGTGGTTTATAATTATTTCGAGTTTGTTTTACTTTTAATTACAAAAAAAACAATCTTTGTGTTGTTATTTTTCGAAACACATGTGTTGCAACTCTGCTATAAGACTTATCATATGTTCGTATAGGAAGCACACCTTTGTGCATTTATATATTTATCTCTTTGTACATTTCTCTGAGAGTAAGGCTTGAAACAAAATTATATTATTATTATTAACCTATTGATTACATTAAAGCAAATCTGCAACACAATGGACACACTTGCAATTCATGTATAAATATATGTATATGCATAAATTGTTCATACTTACGTACGAATACATTGGTAATTTAAAGGAATTCATTTTAACCGACAATAATACCAATTATTTAGAAAATTTCGCGGTGCATTAGAAAATTTCATTTGAAGTTGCAAAAATTGAAATTTCTAAAGTTGTTACTAGTCCGAACACGAACACGCATGTATGCGCAAGGAAAGAATTGAATACATGTGTTAAATTCATTTTGGTTACATTCGAAATATTTATAATATCGAGATAAAAAGTTCACCTCGTAGACGCGATTCTATATTTTATCAGCAGTAAATATTAAAAAGTTAACACTAACAACAATGTGTTCCGGTGGTCCTTAATATTGTCCCTGTGAATAATATATTACTTTTAATTTTTCGCAGGTTAAGAGCGTATATATTAAAGAATTCGCTTTTAATAGAAAACTGACTGACCTGTGGGGCAAAGCCGAGGAAGGATAGCTTTCTTTTGCCGCTACTCATGTTTACGATCGCAACGTGGCGAGTGGACGCACTATACACGTACGAACAGCCTGTCAACAGCCGACCGACTAATGTACGATTGTACGCGAGGTTGTGCGTCGGCGCAGCTACCTCGCTAACGGCTCTGTCCACTCCATGTTGATCTAAACTGATTGCAGAGCTTCACTCGCACACTTAGCACTGACCTGCAACAAAATAACTATATATTATTAAATTTTTATTCCCCCATTATTATATTACATGTATATACATGTAATATAATAGATGTAGACTTTTCACACAAGTTCAATAACATTTTTTAAACTTGTAGCGGATGACACTTGGCGTTAATAAAGTTTTTATTTTCAAATATTACTTCATTAATTAATTTATAATCATATATGCGGAAAATTGTACAGGGCGATTAATGTGTAGCGTATGTAATGGATTGAGCAGTAGGTACGTGCTCGAGTGGTGCCAGAGTAGGGGCGATTTGCCCTCATCTGGACAAATGGCTGGGCAGGGAGCCCGGATCGCTCTCCTACAGGTTGGTACAGGTGCTTACCAGTCATGGTTGCTTCGGCAAATACCTGTACCAAACTGTTGACTGTGAGCCGTCGGCCAGATGTCACAGGTGTGGTGCCACGTCAGACATAGCCCACCACATGGTGGCAGAATGTCCCGGCTGGGGACATCCGTGACTCATTACGACGTCGCTGATCGGCACAGACCTCTCACAAATATTATAGGAGCAATACATACAGCAGGCCTGGAGATCGGTTGCCTCCTTTTGCGAGACTGTCATCTCGCTTAAGGAGGCACGGTAAAGGGAGAGGATGAATGCCGCCGAAACACTCCAGCCCCGACGAAGGGGTGCAGGAAACAGGAGGCGGAGGTTCATACAACTCCCTCCCCTGCAGAATATCTGTGAGCCGACTGCAACGGAGGGGCCAGAGAGGAATGCCTCAACGAACCTCTGGCTCCCCACTCACGGTTGACGGCAGTCCCGCTGGGTTTTAGTTATTGCGAGTTTTTACTCTCGCGGATTGACTTTTTTCGTTTCATAACTATAAAACTATCGGACAAATGTTTTATACACAATATTTAAACATTTATACAATTATTAATGAATGACTTGGGTGTTCCCTCTCGTAACATTAACTAACTGACACCGCGACTTTTTCTGCGTGGAATGTTTTTTGGGTAGCAATTTCATTAATTGTTTTACAACATGACCTCTACTCTGCAAAAAGAATATTTCAAGTCTCTACGCCTTATGGTTCCAGATATACTGTGATGAGTAAATAGATACCTGGATATCTCTTAAATATATAGATATGAGAAAAACTTTCACGACAGTTTAAAGTTATATATTATGCGTAAAGCTGTGTTGGTTTTTCTAATAGGTCATTTTAGATTATTGTTCGTGAAATGCTGTCTATCAGATTAAAGTGAATGTTAGTGCAATTTTTTTCTTACGAAGCTCCGTATGATATGTGTGGAATCAAAACCAAATCGTCGCTGTAATTAAATAAACACACAATCCAAAATTTTCAAACTTTATTTAAAGATAGCTAAATCCACAGTAGCTAAAAACAGATTCAAATACGGGAAAGCGATGCTATGGCACAACAACATATCATCGGTTGATTCAAAACATTTTGTTTAAGTTTCAAAAGCTCTCCTGTAAATTATTATGACTAGTGTCACCGTTCTTGCAAATAATCATGAATTGAACCATCATGTATTTAGTTTAAAAAGTATATTTACTATTAATTACGCTAATTCCATTTGAGAGTCTAGGAAAGCCCTCCTTACTATACGCAGACGCTTATTAAATCGTGTAACTAGAATTTTTATAAAGCTCCTTTAAAGTTTCTTACAAAACTGGTTTAATTGTTAAGAACCGGTTATTTGTAAACTGGTTTTTTTAAACCGATTCATAACTTCGCTGTAATAACATCTGCGAAGCATACGAGCCGTTGTATATTTTTGATTAAAACCTTTAGTTTGGTAGCGTTTCTAAACAAAAACTTATAGCAATATTATAAACTTCATTGTTGTTCAATAAGTTGTTTATTAGAGCTTAAATAAAAAGTAATTTAACTGACAGAAACTGCCACATTTTTTTATCTTATTCCCTCGCGTTATTCTGCTTCTACAACTGGTCCAGAAAATTTTGATATATTTAAAAATATGTTTGCTCTACATCTTATACGATATATAAGAAATATATAAAATTTGCAACTCATTTCAATGTAATTGTACAAGTTTCTGTAATACTTGTACGCAGCAGATGTTCTAGAAAAGGCATTTAATAAATTCAAAACCTTTATTCGAAAAATGTCAATTAAAAAATCATACCATAATTTTGAAGACTACTTAGACGATAATAATACCTTACAGGAGTGAATTATGTAACTCGAATATATTAATTTGAAATTTTCAATGATGATGATTTTATTGTCATTGAAGATAATATATCCTGCGTAAATGGATATCTCTGCATGAGATTGGCTACAGTGACTGACATTCGGTTAGGAGAGTTATTACTCTTGTACATATATACATACATAGCATCACGCCTCATTCCCATATGGGTAGGCAGAGACAACGTCGTTCCACTTGCCACAATCCTTGCATATCTCCTTCGCTTCTTTCATTCTCATTAAAGTTCGTCGTTTTAGAGTACTCTTGACTTGGCTCTTATTTAAAATGTCCTGGATTTGACCCAGGAACGTTCGCCTTGGTTTTCCCCATCCAACTTTCGCATTCACTCTTGACTCATAACTCCTTTTTGTCAGTCTCCTTTCATTCATTCTCTCTACATGCCCAAACCATCTAAGCATACCTTTCTCAATTTTAGTCACTACATCTTCTTTTATGCCACAACGTTCTCCTATCACATTATTTCTTACTCTGTCACTCTGTTTTATTCCACTCATACTTCTCAACGCTCTCATCTCTACCGCATTTATTTTACTTTTGTGATTCTTCTGCCATACCCAACTTTCACTACCATACATAAGTGTTGGCACCAACACTCTGTCAGTCTGGCCCTTGAGGCACCATCTGGCGATTCATAAAGGCGCGCAGGGCACCATTTACCATATTCCCTGCATTCACCCCCCTTTCAATATCACTTTCACATGTTCCATCTTTTGTAAATTTAGCTCCCAAGTGTACAAATTCTTTCACCTCTTCGACTTGTTCCCATCTATCAAAATATTGCCATTCATCATACATTCATCTCTTTCAAAAAGCATAACTTTCGTTTTGTTTACATTCGCTTTCATGCCTTTCCCTTTTTGTGACTAAAAAAAATTGATATTTCGCGAAATATTTCTAGTCCAAACGATATTTCTTGTCATACGCATCAGTAAGTATTTACGTGTTTAAAATTATCCCAATACTGATTCTACTAATGCTATTTATGACGCACCACCACGTCGCTTTTGTTTTAGTTAAACATACTCTGTTACATCACCTTTCACTGCGTGGGTGCTTCCGAAATTCTTAATAATTTTTCATTTCTTTATACGTGTGTACGTATAAAAGATCTGGATATAGTGAGATGATCTAATTTGGTTATACATTCCTCTTCTACTTACTCGTTTTGATACTCTATAGATTTATAAGCATCATAGACCTTAAAAGGAAATCAAATTTTCAGAATTACATCATCGAATATATGTTGGAAACAAGCGTGTTGTGATATATAAATAAATATAACTGTTCCTTCCAATATATTATGTTGATAACAATAGTGATTTAAACATCTTTTGCAATGAAATAAATATTATTTCAGTATTTTTTATGCATTAAGGTAAAATAGGGATGATTTTAAATTCTTCAAAGTATTTTCCGTTTGAATTTAGTCTGAAGTACATTACTACTGTCACGTGCTAAAAGCAAATAAATTTTACCACAGAGTCAGCTTGTATTGTAATGGATGTATGTTCATAATTATTGGAAAACAGGACCGGTAACATTACTTACTAAATACCGACAACACAAAAAAGGGCACCAGCTAGTTTTTCTATAAAATTAATAAATAAAAATTCATTTTGCATGGTACGTACAGGTTTAAAACATAATTATTGTTTAATTGTATATATTTTGCCTGCATTCCCATTAGGAGAGTTACAAAAAAGTATTCATTTCAACAATGTAGAGTTTTAATCTGGTATACTAGTAAGCCATAACTTTAGATCTTATAAAAGCAAATGAAGGTAACGATAACACAAAAAAATCTCTTAAAATTCTTTTGAAATAATATGTAGATTTGTAATTGTTATCTTTTTTGCTATACAGCTTGAATTCGTCCTAATCAACTAAAATAATAAATGTGTCCGTGCCTGTGGTGTTACCTCTGCAATCCGTCAATTGTATATAATATATATTTTTTTAAATTAACAATATATAAACTAGTAGGTAACCCGCGCATCACCGTCTGTGTACACTTAAGTGTTGAACTTGATTTTAAAATTTAAAAAGGGGCATCGGCACATACATATGTTCATTTTATGTAAATAGATTACCAAAACGGATATCCATTCCATAATATTTTATTTCAAGATAAGCAAAGATAACAAACAGATATATATTTCGGTGCGACGGTAGGGTGTTGCGTGACTTTGTTTTTATCTCTCTAGGTCCTTTGGCATTCCGACAGGTGTTATATAAATGATGGAAGACTCAGAGGTCGTGATGGATACATCATTATATTGACACGGATGCCACGATATGATTGATTTTAACACTGGCTCAATATTTTATTTTAATATTTATCTATATATTAGGTCCAATTCGGAAGGTAGAGATGACGCGTTTCTGTTTTTTTTTTCGTAAACATGTGAATGTAATATAAGTTAAGGATCACAGATAATATCTAAAATTTTAACGATTTTTCAAATGGCTGTATCTTTAATAAAAATGGTCTCGGTAAAATAAAACGGGCCCTATCAAATGACTTTGCCTCGGACCCCAAATGGTATAGTTACACCCCTGACAGACACACTGATCAATATGAATTTACAATAAATTTCGCTTTGACGAACAAAGACTAATTAAACAGATATATTAAATCGTAATGACAATCTGCATATTTTCATTGATATAATTGGAAGATGATGATTTTTAATACAAATTGCCAATCCTCTTGAAATCGATTTATGAATTTGAAAAAAAATTAAGAGTGGTATACCAATTGCTACTAAATTTGATAACTCAGACATTTAAACCATATATTGTTAAACACTAAAGTCAGTATCAATCAATTTCACTGTTTTTTTAGATATCACAATTAAGCACAGTTAACTATTTTTTTTTAGTTTCCATTACTAGTTCGCACTCTCTGAATATACTCGTAATTTTATATGATATTTTTAAAATTTAAAGTCAATAATAAAATATTTATTATTCACCCACTCAAGTTCAAAAACATTTTTTTTTAATTGCAATAAAAGGAGCTTTTTTTAAGTGTGTTTATTATGTGAAACGAATAGCGCCTTGTATTGACAGCTGACGTAAAAGACTTCAAGATTTCTTTCTATGAATTTTACTATAATTCATATTACTTGTTAGATAAATGTCTTACCAATAGATTGGTATTATTAGATCGACTGCACTAAATGGTTTTACCCGTCAATTAACCCCTGGAATTGCAAGGCAAATGTGAATCGGGTGTAAATAAACCTCGGAGAGACGAGACTAGTTAATAAGTTCGTTTCATTGCCAAATATCAGAAAATTTGTGTTTACAGCATTGCCTTTCCAATATATATCAAACATGGCCCTGGCACATAGCAGAAGGATAGAGAATAATACCTTCATTTTGCATTTCGGCAGTTAAAAATGGAGATGTGTTATCTATAAAAAATCTCAATTGTTTTCAACCCATTATTAACTTTTGTTTTATATAATCTCAATTATGTCTTACTTAAACAAATCACGAGTAAGGGGTGTAATATCCCAAATAAATAAAAAACTTCTATACGTAACGCAGTAAATAAAAAAATTGCTTAATATACTCTGTGCTTATTTTAGTTTTCTTTCAATAAAATACATATCTTATATATTGTTGTGTCACTCGCGTAGTTCCCGATCCCGTGACAATATGGAAAAATACTTTTTTTGTGAGTATTCATGTCGCGATAGTAATATATACGCCAAAGTCAATCTGGTAAATAGATTTAGAGATATGAATTAGTGCCAGATCGTTTTTGGTTAATATTGTAGTATATCGCGATGCCTTGGGAATAATGGCATCATCGAAACTCTTCGGGGATATTATGAAGGCAAGGAGTATACCAAGCGTGATACATCTCTGATTAAATCGCGTAATCAAATGTTTAAATACTATAGGAATCTAATAATATAACCTACGTACTTCTAATGACGTACGGTTTCATAATATATCGATATCTGCTACTGAAATCCCTTATCGTGAATTATTGACACGACAAGTTAATTCAGCATCAATATGACGTGGCCGTGAAAATAAAACACCATTTGTCGGAATTGTCCGATTTTTAAGTTAAATAAGAAATTATAATTACAGTGTACTGTTTGGAATTATTTCAAAGATAAGCAGTCCATTATGGTCTGACTTCTGGACACAGACCTTATTCATAGGATGTTTTCAGCTCACCAAACAGTAGCATAATGTCCCAGCTAAGAGCTTCAGCGACATGCTACAACGTTGCTGATCGGTCAAGACCTCTTACAAGCACGCGTTATAGGTTCAATGCTTGTCAGTGAGCAGGACTGGGGAGCTGTTGCCTCCTTTTGCGAAACTATCATCTCGCTGAAGGAGGCACGTTAAAGCAAGTGGATAAATGCTGCAGAAGCACGGCATACCTAACGGAGGGTAAAGGAAACAGGAGACGGGAGATTTATACAACTCCTCCCACTCTAGTCCACCTGTGAGCCGGCTTGATCCAGGGGGCCAGAGTGGAATGCTTCAACAAATCTCTGGTTCTCTATTTAAGAATGACAAGGGTTTCACTAGGTTTTAGCGGGTATTCTGGTGCTAACTGTGACTCCCACCCTCCCGTCTGTCCTCATGACGGTGTGCTTAATTGCATTTCTCAACGACACAAAAACATCTATCAAAACCCGCTTTTTGACTATTGTCTTTGACTATTTGTATATAGGAACAATTTTCATAATACATCTACTAACCTAATTATCAATATGCGGAACCTAGTTTATGGAATTTTGTTCATATTAATAAAGAAATAAAAATTATATAACTATGGCCTAATTTCGTGACACTGGTTTGAGTGAAGATTAGTTTTGCTGAACAGAGGTATTAAACCCCTTCTTTAAGGGCCTTAAATTAAAATTGTCTGTACTTTTCTATATCATCCTCTAACGCGCAATATTTAAGAAAAAAGTTGAAGAATTTACACTTCTATGACTAATAAATTTATACATTATAGAGGTTGTTATGTATGTATTTCATTGATATGAGGTATTATTCAAAACAAAATACATTTGGACCTAAGGTTTAGTTAATTAAAAGGGTTCGCTTTTACTGTAAGGAAAAATCAAATTTAATTGTTTGAGTTTCAAATTCCGTGTAAAACGTAATTTCAAGTGATAATTAACATGAAAATTTACTCATTGATCAATCTGATATCTTATCGAATCTCACACTTATCAAAATCGATATGTTACATTCATTCGTATAGATTATACGAGAGTTATTTGTAATTAACTAATAGACTTGTAAGTGTCGTAGTAGTGTTAATTCTATAATGATATATTGTTAGAATATTTTTTATTTCCGTTTTTTATACGTTATATCCTCACAATTTGAATATGTTACAGATTACAGGATCATGTGTAATTCCTTGGTAAAATGTTTGAAACGGGAGGACATTCTAACGAAATACACGGTATAAATCCATTTAGTAGATTGACTACTGCTTCAAGCATACATGTAATAAGATAAATACGAATGTAAACAAAATTATTATACCTTTTGTAATCATTTGGATTTTTTGAATTGTGTCACTATTCTTCCATAGCACCGATAAAATATAAGCATACAAATTTTTGTTCCATACAATTAAAAGACGTCTCCGTTTGACAAAATTTTACGGATCTGTACAGTGTACTCAATATCGTGACCACTTACTTTTTTTATATATTGTACAATGTTCGAATATGTCACGACTGAAGAATAATAAAAATGAATGCAATGTTGTTTCTGTTTAAACAGGTATTCAAATATGCCCGTATAGCAATTTATGTTTGCTGGAAAAATTATGAAGTTACTGTAATATGCGTGATTACACTAAGTCATTAATTAATTCAAATTGTTATGGCTGTTTGTTATGGTAAGCCAATATTCCCATCAATATAGTTATATCTTACAAAATAAAAGTTAAATAAATTACCGTTCTTGTAAAAAAATCTTTGATAAATTGGGCACGCACCCACACACACACCCACCCACCCAGACACACACACACACACACACACACACACACAAGCACTGTTTTATTCCAACAAATATTTTGCTAATTTAATTATTTTATTCCGTTTTAGCTCTCTTAGTTTTACATATGAATTCGCAAGTAACATTCTAACCAGGAAGAGAGGTGTTTTCTGGTATATTCCTACTATACTTAAAAGAAGACTCTCATTATATAATTTACTCTGCAAGAGTTTTGGAAATTGATGAATTTTGAATTTTTGAATTTGTTTTGTAGATCTATGAAAAATAAGTTATCATGACATACATAGGTTTGTTATACAATCGAGGCATTAGGCATTTATATAAAAAGGTCCCAGATGGCCTGATTTTTCCGATACTTACAATAACTATCGTTATTTATCAACCAGTTTTTACAAAATTTTGATAAGTCATATAGCCAAGCCTACGTCAAGAACCACTCATACTTTTAGTGAGAAGCGCATGAAATCCGTTGAGCAGTTTTTGAGATTATAGGAAACAGACAAACAGACGCGGCGGAGGACTTGTTTTATAATTTGTGAAGATAATAAAACTACGCATGACGCATCCGTTCGACACGTGTTTGTTGTATTCAATGGTTTATTGAACCAAACACCAATTCTGACGAAGGTTCTTTTATACAAAGATTCGGTATAATAGACATAAAGGATACAAATGCATTCTATAACAAACTATTAATAGAATAAACCAATGTCTTCTTGGGAGTCGAAAACTACTCAGGATACAACAAAACGTAGTGTTATTCTGCAATTTCCTGTTAAACAGACATTACCAATTGCGTATTTGTAAAACAGTAACACAGTTCTGTTTTATTCAATGGAACGAAACACAATATTATAATTTGCTCAGAAGCTCAGAATTATATGACAAAATAAGAGAATGTATAAAAAAGGCGAGATAAATTTTAAGTAATATAAAATAAATTTAAGTGAATTCTAATTTATTAAGATATAGTCAGTGTCATCCACTACAAACTTTTAAAAAATCTACTATAAATTGAGTAGATGAATAAAAAACTGTTTTATTGACGATTGATAATGTGTACGAATTATATATGAAGAAAGTGAAATAATCGAATGAATTTAAAAGTAGTATTTTTTACCAATATCTAGGGCTAAGCCCGGCATGCATTATTGTGATATGTGATACATTATATGTACGATAATTGTCTCATTGGTCTAGGGGTTAGCATGTTCGGCCACAGACATGAGGTTTTGGGTTCGAGTCCCGGATCGGACCTATTCTAAAATGGATATTGAGTTTTCTAATAAGATTTTCTCAATATTTGGCCGAGGTTGGGAAGTTAGCAGTGTGATCCACCCCCGTGCCTCGGAGAGCACGTCAAGCCGCCGGTCCTGTACCTGATCTTTCTCTGATCGTGTCGGACTCCTGTCACATCGGACTATACCTGCCAACCCGCAGTGGAGCAGCATGGTGGTTCTAAGCTGTAAAAACCCCCTCTCCTGTGAGTGAGGAGGCCTGTACCCAGCAGTGAAACGTTAGTGGGATGCTACTTACCTTACCTTATATGTACGAGAGGGCCGTTCACTGTTATAATGTCATGTATGTCCAACACTCTTCCCGCTCCACTGTCGCTCTTACGTCGGTCGGCAGTAAGAGGTCGGCCGAAACTAAAATCGCCACTAGGACGGCCTTAGACGAGCCCCAACTTGGGTACACCGCGACCAACTTCCATGACCCTCCTAGTGAATTCCCTACATACGACCTAGCACAGATACCTTCTACAACATACGTGTCTCGAGAGGATTAGTTCCAAGAGAATCGTTATCGCACCTTGACCACGTACTAAACATCGACCTAGGACCAGCTTTCTGGCTGCGATTGTCAGCGTCAAGCGATCAGTGGTCGCTTCTATCAGCCGGCCTTCTGTCACTTCGCCCCAAGGATGGCTCGCGTAAGTATTCTACCCTCCTCCTCCGGCAAAGGAGGATTGCCCCTTTTGCAGGATTCAGCCTTTCAATGATATATCCGAGACGACATTCGCATTCCCCTCCCAGGCGAAGGTACCTGCTAATACGCAGGACGCCTCCCAAGAGATGATTATGGTACCGTAGATGATTCTAACGGCCACTGCATTCTGCGTACCCGGTAAAGCCCTGGACAAGGTGGCAGTTAGCTTGCCTAGATCGGATCCGTACACTATATTCGACTTTCTAACGTAAATCTTTTTCATCCTGAAATATAGCGTGACAAGTTTAAATCGTATATGTATGATACTTAAAAACAAATTAACTAAAGTATCACATCTACGAGGTATGTTCGAAAAGTATCGCGAAGTTTGAATTTTCGCGGGTTACGTATATTCGAATTTCGAATTTTTTGTGGCGTTATGTTGGTACTCATGTCTCTCACTTATGCCGACAAGCTCGGCCATTTTGAATGTTCATTTAATTGTTGACAGCTGCTTTGCTTGCACGTGTTTTGGATCGTCTTCGATTTTTACCTATTCAAAAAAATGGATCAAAGAACCTGTATCAAATTTTGTGTGAAAAACGAAATTAAGTGCGCGGATGCATTCCGAATGTTGACTGTGGCATACGGAGAAGCTACCTTGGACCGAAGCAACGTTTATCGGTGGTACAAAATGTTCTCAGAAGGCCGAGAAGATGTGAACGACGAAGAGCGTGCCGGACGCCCGAGCACTTCAACAACAGACGAAAAAATTAATGAAGTGGAGAAAATGGTATTGGCCAATCGTCGAATCACCGTTAGAGAAGTTGCTGAGGACCTAAACATATCGATTGGCTCGTGCCATTCGATTTTTATCAATGATTTGGGCATGAGACGGGTCGCCGCGAAATTCGTACCAAAATTGCTCAATTGTGACCAAAAACAGCATCGCATGAACATTGCTAATGAGATGTTAAACTCTGTCCGCGACGACCCAAATTTGCTCCAGAGGGTCATAACTGGTGACGAATCGTGGGTTTATGGTTATGACGTGGAAACCAAAGCTCAATCATCTCAATGGAAGCTGCCGCACGAACCAAGACCGAAAAAAGCGCGCCAAGTTCGATCGAATGTGAAAGTTTTGCTGACAGTTTTCTTTGATTGCAGGGGCGTGGTGCATCATGAGTTCTTGCCACAGGGAAGAACGGTCAATAAGGAATATTACCTGCAAGTTATGCGCAATTTGCGCGAAGCAATCCGCCAGAAACGCCCGGATTTGTGGAAGAACAAAAATTGGCTTTTGCACCACGATAACGCCCCTGCTCACACATCGTTGCTTGTGCGCGACTTTTTGGCCAAAAACAACACACTAATGATGCCGCAGCCACCGTATTCCCCAGATCTGGCCCTCTGTGACTTTTTCTTGTTCCCTAAACTGAAGAGGCCCATGAAAGGACGACGTTACTCTTCTCTTGACGAGATAAAGACGGCATCGAAGGAGAAGCTGAACAAGATAAAAAAAATGATTTTTTGAAGTGCTTCGAAGATTGGAAAAACCGTTGGCACAAGTGTATAATATCTCATGGGGATTACTTTCAAGGGGACAAAATAGATATTCATGAATAAATAAATAATTTTTGAAATAACACAAAATCGGCGATACTTTTTGAACACACAGCGTATAGAGTTTATCCTTAAAGGATTATAATTTTCTTTCAGTGGTTTACGAATTATCGAATCCGTACATTGGGTTGGGGTATGTTATTCCAATTTTTTCAGAGACACATAAATTTATATAGAGAATTTTAATTCAAAATAATGAAGTTCCTACTAAAACTTATGGTTTTTGCACAAATATAGGATTAGTAGATGGAAAGGAACTTGTACGGCTGATTAAAACTTTCTTTTCAAATACACGACTGTTAACACCTAAATTTTATCTTGACTTTTGATATCAAGTAGAAAAATAAATATGTACAATGTATGTATACATTGCACATAGATATTATGAAGATAAAAAGACCTTTCACCTTTAAAACAATTGATACACATGCTGTTTATATATTACTTAAATCGGATATTATTCATTCATTAGGAATGAAATTCTGAGAGACGTGTAACTCAATAAATATTTATTGCTTGTTTATATAAATATGATTGCAATAAGAATTCATTAAATCATATTTAATATTTTTTACGTCACTTTGTCACAGATTCAGATTTGATTGTGACGGTTTGGACTTTAGTATCTTGTAAAGGAATTATCATATTTTATTGTAATATTTTCAAGACTTCGTTTGCTGTGATTTAGGTGTCATCATTGAAATATCTTATGCAACCTCTACGATAGGATGAGCGTTGTTTCGGAAGAATATTGATAAAATTCAAAAGGGCTTATTTTACTGGAGAATAGTTCAAAAAATTAAGAAATAATGTTAAAATCAGCCAAAGGTGTAATGTTATTTTATGGTGCAACAGCGTCACTTTTGCCGATTGGAATATGAGTTTTTAACATAAGAAAATATAGCCAATTCCGGAATTTGCTGCGTTCTTAACTTCAATTTTGAAATATGCCACTATTCAAAAAAAGCTGCATGATGTTTGCAACAAAAATGTAGATGAAGTCACGGACAACGCCTAGTAATTATATACATTCTCATTGGTCTAGTGGTTAGCATGTTCCACTACAGACATGAGGTTCTGGGTTTGAAACCCGGGTCGGGCTAATTCAAAAATCAATATTGAGTTTTCTATTAAGATTTTCTCAATACTTGGCCGAAGTTGGGAAGTTGGCGGTGTGATCCACCCCCATGCCTCGGCCGTATCGGATTCCCGTCACATCGGACTATGAGAGTGAAGGAATAGAGAGAGTGCACTTGTGTACTATGCCTGCCAATCCGCAGTGGAGCAGCGTGGTGGGTCTATGCTCTAAAAAACCATCTCTCCTACGAGTGAGAAGGCCTGTGCCCAGCATTGGGACGTTAATGGGCTGCTACTTACAACTAACGACTTACTTATCATTTGCGCAATCAATGTTCCTGCTATGTACTAATTTTCATGAAGATCAGTTGAGCCGATTCTTGAGTTTTAAAGAGTTATAAAGACAATTAAAAATTGTAATTGATATCGCTCAATTAAGAACCAATATTTTTTTCTTAAAGAAAATCAATCTACATAATCTGAGTTATAGAATGGAGTGTACAGCTCTAAAAATCTGTAGAGTCTTGTAGAGTCTATATTCTACGGATTTATAGAATAGCGTAGAGTAATTAAAATTATATTAATTGTATGCGACTTGTTAGAGATTAAGAAAATATCATAGAAAGTAACTGGCATTTATTTATTGAAGTTAGAGCATCGTGAATATCTTCATATGCACTATATATATATACACATACATACATATAGATATGTATGTATGTATATCAATTTTGCCGTACCATTGTTTAAATTATTCTATCGTAGTTTTAATTTTAAGGACAACCTGAACAGGTAATAGAAAAAAATTAAAGTCAATTCCCACGACTTCTAGCACGAAAATCTTAAATTCTTCATACAGTAATAAACCTTTAATTCCAGCTTTCAAAAGATAAAAAGTCTTTGGAACATGAGTGGACGAATAAAAAATATTTTATTAACGATTGGAAATGTAAGTAAGACATATATAAGAAGAGTGTGAGGTAAGATAGTAGAAATTGAAGAATACATATTTTTAACTTTATTAGTATCCGCCGAAAAAGAGCCTTATGCGAAATAAAAGCCTTTTAATTGATATAGAACTAAATAGTGGTTATTATTAAACATTTTAAGGTATAAAGTTAAGTGATTTTTAGTCAAGAAAAACCGATTTAAACTCACACTTTTGTGCCAAGAATGCACTGGAGTACTAAGTTACTATGTACCTGACGTTGTAATACAATATCTTTACATACATAATAATCTCAATAAATAAACAGTGTCTGCTATGTTTACCTTTGTCCACGTATACTATCGGTATTATAATAAGTACAAGTTTAAAATTAATGCGACAATCTGTTGAAAATCTATATCTGTATATAATAAAGTTATATTAATATAATTACACCGTTTGTAATTTAAGTATTGCTGTATCGGTTTTAATGATCGCTGATTTGTTGGATTCATATTCAACTGAAACAGTAGAATAGTTATTAAAATATAGGAAAAACGGGATCGAACAGGTAGTATAATATAAATTCGTCGAAAGCCGCACTTACAAAAAAATTCTTATTTATTGAATGTAATAAAAATTAAGTAAGTATTTAGGTAGCACACTTACACCATAATCTGCATTTTGAAGTCTTTGATCTCGCGTTGCGAAAAAGTATCGAACCAATTTCGTATTATCTGATAAGTAATATCTAAAAATATTTATACCTTTTCAACACCGAGGGTAATAAGATTGGGCGCCGAAGCTCCTGACCCGAAAAATATAACCGATAAGTGCATAGTTTTTTTCTTGTGATAGTAAACACATGACAACAAAGGACCGAATTAACAAATATATCATAAATTTTTGCGAACTGTTTAACGAAAATTACACCAAACGCGACTTATACATCGCGTAAATAAAGCCATACTGCAATATGTTCTACAGTAACATGAACCATTCTGCGTATCATTTAACATACACAATCGTTAATAAGTATATTGTTGAAAACATGTATGTGCAGGTGGCTTAAAAACCAGCACCAAATTAAGAATCGTATTGATAGCATTGGAATTTTCGACGTATGTTTGTTTGCAAGGAAAAATATTATTACATTTTACCAGTTTTCGTGTGACTAGTGGCTAGCACTTGTTACTCGTTGCAATTGATATAATTTTTTAGTCAAAATTTTCTTTTGAAGCGTTATCAGCAGAAATAGTGTGAAACGATATCATGGTATGTAAATGTTTTTTTTATTTATAAATGATTCGATTGTTATAATAAATGAATAAGCTTGAACTATCAATTATTTAAAACAATCGATTAATATCAAACATAAAACATCGCTTAGTCAGTATTCGGACCAAGTTCTTTAAAGGGCTTTGGATTCGATTCCCGGCGAGGCAAAGTTATGACACTAAATTCACTAACTTGTTTTGGTCTGGGTGGGAAGCCTCGGTCGTGACTAAGCAAATATTTCGTGTAAAAACCATGTGGAAGTAAATTACCTCTTGCCAGGTGGTACCATCTTAGATTGTATCACCACTTAGCACCAGGTGAGATCTCAGTCAGCAATAAAATAGCTACATTGTTTGTACACAATTGAGGACATTACAATAAAAATTGACTCCCATATTTATATGAATAAAGGTAACGTAAAACAGAAACTTGATAACAACGTGGTCCTTTCCGTGACCTTTTTAATTAGTTTCATATATACTAGAGGTCGCTCAGAACTCAAAATTCCACCATAATTTGCATATGTATAAACCAAATTTAATTAACGCATATTAATCTCACCTCTCTGAACTAATTTTCACCATAAACTATATTGAGTAACAGATATTTTATTTTATTATCTCATCATTAATTCATCATTGTTGTCAAGCTTTTAAGAAATTACAAGAAGAATTATACAAGTATTTTTTTCCTATCTAAGAAGTGATCATTTATACTATAAATTTTGTTTGACGTTGTTTGTATAAGTATTATTTTAGTTTATATTTAATATTCATCTTAGTTAAAACTTCCCTCATTGTTTTAGGAAGCTGATTTATTAGGTAGGGTATTCCGTAATGCTGCCGTCTTTTACCATATTAGTTATCATATCTAGTTATTATATCGTAATTTTTATTTTTATTTATATATATAAGATATCTCCAGACTTGAAATTTGGTAGGAATATTCCATTTACCATGCAGAGGTCAGCAAAGAATGGATTTTACGAAACTCCACACGCAAGGGGGTTGCGGGGGTGTTTAATAAAAATATTCAAAGTTTCACATTAAAAAAATCAAACTTCATATTTAGAAAATATATCTTTTATGGTATGTAAAACTTGGTCAGAAATTGTTTTTGACATAATAGAAACTATCAAACGTAAATTTTAGGAAATTCCACCCTCAAAGGGCAGTGGGGTATGTTTCTTATTTGTAAAACAATTTGCCTAAATTAATGAAAATGTTACCAAAAACAATTTCGAACTTGGTTTCCATGCTGACGAAGTCGCAGGTTCAGCTAGTGTCCATATAAATGTAAAACATTAAAATTAGCCTGAATTTTTATTTTCATGTCATTCGTCCTTCTTAATATTATAAATAAAAGTATTTATATACGGTTATTAATTAGAAAACGTTAATTAAGTAACATTATTAATAGAAAAAAGACTTTCAACACTACATTTGGAGTAATAAATTTGTTAGGAAAATTAATTAATAAACCTCTATGTAATTTTCCTTTAAATAATATTCTATACTCCGAATAGTATGAATTAATTTTAATCTACATTTATAGAACTCGAAAATTGTTTCTACTTATGTCCGTTATTGACTGTGAAATTATCCAACCAAGGTGCCCCCAAACCCGTTAAAATAATTTTATAACACCGTTTCTTTGGGCAACAAAATGTCCAGAAATTGTTTAAGCACACGTATAAGATACCAAAATAATCTTGGACAGTTTTACATGTTACAAGAACTATATATGTCGGAGTGCAATAGTCTGTGGAACGCTGGCGCCATCTGTCTATCGGCGTGGGAGAGAGTTATGTGTTGTGAGCCGGTGGTGGACTCGGTAGTTCTCGAGTGACGGTCCGCCAGAGCGGTTATTGAAACAGTCGCGATCCTATTAATGAGTTTGTGGAAATTGATATTGGGAACATTAAGTGATTGAACATTATAATCTTAGTTAATTAATAAAGTGTTTGATTGCACCAACATTACCCACCAAAGCCCACAGTATAGAAATTGAATTATGGATGTCAATAACGATGATGTCGGCGGAGAACCCTATGCCCATGCTTTATGCTTCCCTCCTCTCTTATTCTCCGACATACATATATTATGATAAGCGCATAAGAGTAAAGTGTATTATGGTGTTGAGGCATTTTTCAATTAAATCAATGCGTAAATTTGAGCCCAGATTATATATGGTCAATCAATTTATATGTATCAAGTAATTAAAACAAAACTTGTATCAAAATGAACAACTACTGAGTTGATAATTTATAGCTAGAAACAACTGTCGGAATCGGTTGTAGATGTTAAACCAAAGAAACTTGACGATTGAGCTTGTAAAAACTTTTATAAACATTCTCATTTCATAAATGTGAAGATACACTATCTAATTTATAATATATTTATATTTCAATAAACTTATAATTGTAATTAATATACAAAAAACTTACCGATCATTACTATGCATGATTTGTATCTACAAATATGAATAATAAGCAAAAGTTATTAATATGATTTTATATATTTATATAAAATCTGTTATACTTTTAAACACCGTAAATATGTCTTCATTTTCCCCGTATTTTAACACAAAAAATAACTTTATTTTTTACATGATTTTTAATATTTGGCTTGGATATATCTTTTAATAACATAATAGATAATAAAAAATTAAATGTCATAAAAGGTCGACGTGTTTTTCTCAATGCCTTAAAAACTTATTTCTAAAAAAACTTGCACAGTGTATATTATTTCTGATATGACTTGTGTATTTGGTTCCCTAAATTCATTATCTATGATCCAGACATTTTAAATTTCTTTAGTCTTTTATTTATTTCAAGTTTATTGTTCTCTCATTGCGACACATTCCGAATACGGGATTGTAAGAGTGCCTTAAAAATCGAGACCTGTTTGACAAGTACTTTATGGTACTGTCGTTAAGCAAAATGAAAAAATTCAAGGTTATACGTATAAATAAACGCAAAATGTATAAAACAAGATTTATTATCATTAAAAAACAATAAAACATTTTATGGGTGAATGAAACGGTCGTCATCTTGCCAAAAAGTACTTATATCGTTAAAGGGAGACTGTAATTCAGCTACCTCTGATGATCCTGGATTGCTTGTATCCGCCTGAAAAATAAATATGTTTAGTACGAAAGAGAAATAACGGTTCAATATAGAAAAAATGTATTCATAATACTGTAGTACTCATATTAGATTTTTTAGAGGTATTTTCTCCTTTATAAAATTTTTACATAACTGGTTCAAAAGACGAAAATGACTTTTTTAGATTATCAGACGTTTCACAAAGGTTTTTTATATTCTCTCACTCGAAAAGCGCACTTCTACATCTAGCTCGATTTACATCTAATGCTAGAAGTACATCCGTAGCTTATACAATTTTGTACATTATTTAGGGCAACAACCGTTTACATTTACATATTAAACAAAGAAAAATACATACACAAAGTCCTATTCAACGTACATTTCAGTGAAAGTTATCACAGCATGCATATAAAATTTTAACTGATGTCAATATTTAAAAAATACAGACGAATTGATAACCTCTCCTTTTTTTAAGTCGGTTAAAAACTAATGATATATAATTGATACTAAAAAATAATAACTATAATTTAAGACAATGTCACTAAAGACGATATATTTTAATTATTTTCTTCTAAATTAATTTAAATTAATCATTTCTTATTCCAAAGTTATTTTAAAGGGTAATCCCCTATTCTAAATTAATTTTATTAGATAATATGTCTATAATTCTGTGCTTGTATACGATGTGGCTATTGTGGGATATGTCTAATTGTTTGTCTTCCATTGTGTAGCCATTGTAGGAGTGGGGCAACCGTGAAATTGGGGAGTGTTTGCCTAAATTAGTTCTGCAGGGTTTGATATAAAATAAACTACAGGGATGATGTGGATGATTTGTTCGCGGAGATTTGATGTAAAATTTTTGTACTAGCTCGGGACAGTCAATTTCATTATATAGTATTTTATATATAGCTTAATAAATAGACAAAAGAATTGTTTTACAATGGGTTCCAACCCATGTGAATATAAAAGGCAACACCTTTGAGCTGGCTAGAGAGGGTACTGTTGAAGGAGTGGATGTCACCCTGATACCGTATTTCACCGATTCTCTATAGTTGGTGAAAAGAAAATGTGGAGAGTTGTGGAGAGTATATTTTGATGAAAGATCGTCAGAAAAGGGGATCTGGTATAAGACCATACAAAATGGCCATGCGTCTTCGTTCCCTTGTATAGGTTTGCCTTCTTAATGAGCAAAACATCTTGTCTCAATTGCACAATATGTGGCGTTGTGGAGGACTTGTACCATATTGTAATGGAATGTACCCGGCTCGAGTCTGGGCGACACAACTTCGTCAACGAATACAGCGAGATTCAATGTGTTGGTGGACTTAATGTACTGCTGCAGGATCCATAGTCAAGGAAATTTAGAAAATTGTTACACTTTTATCAATACGTCTAAGAGAAATGTAATCATTGTTAATATCTAACAGAACGACATAATCGCAAGCGATTAAGGTCTTTAAAGTAAGATAATACAATAGAGCAAAATTTTCTGTTTTAACAAATTTCATTTTAATTAAATCAATTCAATTTTTTTAAGGTGGCGTTTTTTACAGCACTTTTGAATTGTAAATACAGTCATTTCGTCATATTATTTCAATTATACGACTTCATAATAAAAAAAGACTATCTTCACTTTGTCAGTTTTTTATAAGAGTTTTTTGATATTGTGAAGCATCGTATTTTGCAATAGATACGAATTCATTATGTCTATTTATCTGTATGTCTTTTTATTCACTAAGTGTGTGATATGTTCATTACTTTTTGTTGAATAAAAATAATCTAGTATAAATATACCAGTATATTCAATACAGTGCAATATGATACTCAAGAAATTTACTTCAATACTTCTTCAAATGCTTTATCAGACTTGAAATGCTTTAAAAACTCATATGAGAGTTTTAACTACCATACGCAAATAATTTTGTTATAAAAGAGTTGTTTACACATATTTGACCTTAAAGCAATTTAATAACATTGATTGGAGTCAACATGTAGCCAATTAAAGAAAAATTAACTACGATGCTGTTGTATCTTTCTATTTCTTTTATTAATAAAAAGAAAAGGACGGAAGATATGTAATTTTGTTGGCTTTCTGTGTATCTTCACGAATATTATCAACTAGTTGACTCGCACAGCTTCGTTTGCATACAAAGGCACTTAAATTTGGTATCTATCGCGCGCGGTATTAATTCGTTGGTTTCAATTTTGTTTTCCCCTTAATTTAGCTTTATTTATTCCTTATAATATTAGCCAAATTCCAGCCAAAGGCCTGTTAAAATTTATCCTAGCTGTGAGATTAGCTGGAACAAACAGATTGAGAAAAATGATGCAAAAAATGTTTATTTTTTTATAAATATACCGCATATACTTCAATATTCATTTAGTGAACAGCTGTTTATTTGTAAGTAAGATGTTTTTTTTGGATTGGCGACTAAAATAAAGTTTTAGAGAAATTGAGAGCTGCTTAATGAAGATTGAGTAAATAAGTCTTACCATTTTCTTTGGGAGTAATCCGTTTTTTCGAAATGCAACAAGGGTCACTGGCCTTTGACGTCTTTCAAACGGTTCAAAATATGTCTGTTCATGCAAAACATAAAAAATTAATAATCTATAACATGCTTAAAACATAACATTAATAAAAATCATGCAAGGTTGTTGCCAAGGGAACGACACAACGGCATTATTAGAAAGACTACATTCAACAGATTTTGAACAATCTTTTTCAAAGTAACAAAGATTTGTTGAAATCTGGATGGATAAAAGAAAAGATACGGAGTAATTACTAAATTTAATATAAGTAAATAAAATAATTTAATTATTTGTGTCGACAAAATTATGTTGTTAATTATTACACGCTCAATTTAATTGTCTCGCTGGCGCAATGGTGTGACTACTAGCATCGCGAGAAGAGATCAGTATTTCATTAAGTGTAGGTTTAATTACTGTATACAAACCATTAAGGTAAGTTACTTCTCTGCCAAGTTTGTACGCTACCATTTCAGATTGTATCATCACTAACCATCAGGTTCGATGACGGTCAAGTTATTTCACCTTCAATTATCTGTTTAATTTATTACAGTAACCTTATAAGTGTGTTACAAAAAAAGTTTATGTTGAAATATTTATTTACTGTATTATACAGGTGAATTTTTCCACTTGTGAAGGGTGGTCCAATCTGAAATTATAAATTATATCGCAAAGGGCGTTTTTCATCAAATTAGTAAATAAAAGACTATATTTTCCGCGATGGTTTAAAAAAAGGGAGAAGTATTATGCAACTCTTGTCATAAAAAATCTTTGAAGAATCTCCTAAGCGGAATGAACATTATAGTACAGGTATATATCATATTATAAGGTAAATAGTGGTTGTGTATAATACATTCCTCAAGACGTTGAAGTTAGTTATGAAATGAAAACAATGGCCACAATGTTATCAACTAACTAAAAGTTAACTTTGATATTTTATTTCTACTATGTATCTTTTGTATCTCATTTTAAGCTAACAATGCTACTTTTTATGGGAAGTGCTTTCATTACTTATAAAAACTGCCGCATTGGTTTAGTGGTTAGCATATTCGACTACAGACACGAGATCCCGGGTCGGGCCAATTCAATAATCGATATTGTGTTTTCTATTAAGATGAGAGTGAAGGAATAGAGAGTGCACCTGTGAAATATGCCAGACAATCCGCTAAAACAAAAACTCAGTTCTACTTCCTGTATGTTATAGACTACAAGCCCAAGGACAAAATTAACCAGTGAAATGAACCGTCGTGGATAACACTGTTACTGTCATAAAATAAATTTGAGCGCTATGTCGTCATTTCTGTAAATAGTTCACGAGTAAATAATAATTTTTTATTCTAATATTTTTATTTGTTATCATTTATAATGTACAGCTATAATGTACAGTTACATAAAAAAACAACCAATGCCGTACATAAATTTATGGTCTTACAGCAATTATTTATATTTCTGGATTTACTGAGATATTACTGAAGATCATAAATTTATGTACGGTAACTTTTTAATAATATAATTTTATTAAATATTATATTGTACCTTATAGGCATACATTATAAAAGATAACAAATAAAAATAATAGGATAAAAAAATTATTTCCTCGAGTCCTCGCCTGTACCGCTCAGAAATGAAGACGCTATATCTTCTCTGATTCTCAAAGTTATTTTATGATATAGTAACAGCCTTCTAAGCGTTATTCACAGTGGTTCGTTTCACTTGTTAATTTTTTTCATGGGCTTGTAGTCTATTAGCACCTTCTACCATTCAATCCTTTTTTTCGGTTAGACAGTCTTCGGTTGTGAAATTATATAGACTTTTATTAAGGCCTTCGATAACAAATCCAATTGCATTTGCATCCAAATATGATCATTGAAGCCTTTGACCATCTTTCGCTATTCTTTATATTGTCTGGACCGACGTAGAATATGTAATTCAAATGCGCGATCTTTTAATATAAGACTTTATATTCATTGGATATAATTGATCATTGTCCAATGACAATGATAGTCGATATTATAAATCGCACCGGAATATTATTCTTTTGCTCTGACTCAATGGCTTATTTAAATAACTAAAAATACTTATTGATTATTACTTCCGATTTCAAGCACATTAATAATTTTCTGAAATTTGAATAGGTGCGTTAATTATATTTACTAATTTCAACCAAGCAATCAAAATATCGACAATATAGGAAAACAAATTATTGAATTGTGCCGTAACAGAATTTTCACTTAGATCACTAGACTACTGATGGTGTGTTCACTCACTATTGCATTGTTTTACTTACTATTATTAAAACATGACGTTAAGATTTATTCGTTAAATACTGAAGAAAAATCAGTTTTATAATACCTTGTGAAAGACGGGATCAAATCCATATGAGAACGGTTTTGCGAGTCTTGTAAGTATATGAGGCGGTCTTAATACGACTCGATGGGACATCTGCTCGTCAAAATGTTGCGATTGCTGTTATAGAAAAATTTATTAAGCTACTTTAAAATCATACTCAAAAGATTTAAACAAATGAAGAAGAACAATACGTATTATATATTTAAAAAAATAATAGTGCATGCGTACACATTCAAAAGATTTAAACAAAGTACACATGTCACAAATGAAACTTGTTAGGCAAACAATTTTTAAGTCTTGTTTATATTTATACAAATCTTAAACTTTAGATTTCCTAGACTTAGAGACAGGGAAAAGGAAGATATGCTAGGAATTTAATGAATATATGTAAAGTATAACACAATACAATAAAATATCAGAATTGTCGTAAATTATTACAAATAGGTTATTGAAATCTTAAACGACGAATTGTACATAAAAAGCCAGGTATTTTTGTCAATATTAGAAATTATTAATTAAAATTTGTTTATGAATTTAAAATTTAGAAAAGAGAATTTATGAAATATTTTTATTTTATATGTTATTAAAAATAGTATATTAAATTATTTAATGACAAGTGGCAAATTAGAATGCCACATGTTATTTGTAAATATTAAAAGTACCTAACCTTCAAACGAATTAGCATAAAAACGCTGCACATATTCGTGACGCTAATCACGCGTTTCATCCCCAAAAATTTTACCCTCATGCGCCTAAAGAAGTTTCACTTCAAAAAACGGAAGTAGCTGGGTCAGACGCTTGCTTTTCGACGAAATAAATCCTACATTTCTGTGTATGAGATGTAACTAACAGGTAAAAATCATTATCTTTTTAGTATAAACTCAGTCACTTATATATAAATGATTATTCTTTTTTTTTATGTATTTGAATGTGAACTTATGTATCGCCTATATAACAAACTCCCAAAAGAAGTTACAAAGATGTCACTTTAAAAAAAATATTATAAGAAAACTAATTGAAAAATTGTTCTATAATTGGAAGAACTACTTAGAAGATAAAGAAGCGTGGGAGTGAATCAATAGCTCTAATCGAAATAAAAAGAATTAAAAATAATAATGCAATGATGATGAGAAAAGGGGGACACCCGGCCGAGTTTGTTGTGGGCTCTTCTTATTTATTTATTTATACACTTTATTGCACGTCTACAATAATAATATACAATGAAGTAAACCTAAATATAAGAGAAAAAACTACAATAGGCGGTCTTATCGCTAAATAGCGATTTCTTCCAGACAACCTTAATTATTCTTAGAACAGGATGCGAATAAATCCTCATAACATTAGATTCTAAGTCGTTCTTTGATATACATTGAAATAATATACGCGAAAAACTGTATTTGACGATTCAAAATTGCTGAAACGGCCAATTTGAATAAATAAATTTTCATTTGTAGTGATTTTACACTCTTAACTAAGTCTCGTTACTGAAAGTGATCTCTTTAAGCGGATTATACGGCCTTGTCATTAATTTACATTGTTAATAATAAACTATAAATAAATAAACAATTGCTTTTTTGTCACAGGTATCATTTTACTCTAATTATTTATAGGAAATTAGTAAAAAGATCCCTCAGTGCCTGAAGACAAGCTCTTCGAACAGTGCGTGTTGCCAGTGATGACCTACGGCTCCGAAACGTGGTCGCTGACTATGGGCCTTATACGAAAGTTCAGAGTCACTCAGCGTGCGATGGAAAGGGCTATGCTTGGAGTTTCTCTACGTGATCAAATCAGAAATGAGGAGATCCGTAGCAGAACTAAAGTCACCGACATAGCCTTACGAATCGCGAACCTGAAGTGGCAATGGGCGGGCCACATAGTCCGACGGACCGATGGACGTTGGGGCCCGAAGGTGCTGGAGTGGCGACCCCGCACCGGGCGGCGCAGTGTAGGTAGACCCCCCACAAGGTGGACCGATGACATAAAGAGGGTCGCCGGTAGCCGCTGGAGCCAGGCGGCGCAAGATCGGGCCTTGTGGGTATCATTTCGTGAGACCTATGTCCAGCAGTGGACGTCCATCGGTTGAAGCGACGACGACGACGAGTAAAAAGATATAATTTAATATGTTGTTATAACACGAAAGTTTAAATTGCCTTAATTAGTACAACATTTTGAATATTACTTTGTTAGTTCCTAACCTTGAAATTTCTAATGCCCGTAAAATTGCTTAACGAATGAACATGACAACAGATTTGACAACATAATTTCTATATGTTCATGTTTTTAAATAAAATGATAAACGACATTATTTTACGTACCTGCTTAGTGCATTTTATTATTTCTATTAGGTTGACTCTTCCTATATACATTTTTAATTGTTAATAAAATACACTTTATTCATCCACTCAAGAGTATTTTTTTTATTGCTGAAAGATTAGCGTTCGACTGTGATATCACCTGATGGTAAGTGATGATACAGTCTAAGTTGTAAGTGCGCTAATCTGGTAAGAGGCGATATACCCCTTATGGTTTCCACACAGCATAGTACCGGAACACAAATCTTTGTTTGGCGCTACGTTTTTGCTGGTAGGGTGGTAACTAGCCACGGCCGAAGCCTCCCACCAGTTCAGACTCAGACAAATTCGTTCGACTGTGATCTCACCTGATGGTAACTGATGATACAGTCTAAGTTGTAAGTGCGCTAATCTGGTAAGAAGCGATATACCCCTTATGGTTTTCACACAGCATAGTACCGGAACACAAATCTTTGTTTGGCGGTACGTCTTTGCTGGTAGGGTGGTAACTAGCCACGGCCGAAGCCTCCCACCAGTTCAGACTCAGACAAATTCGAAAATACCTAAATTCGTTCTACCGGGGATCGAATCCGGGACCTCCACTAGCAAAGCGAATGCGCCAGTGAGGCCGTCAAAATATCTTTTATAAAATTCTAATGCAGAAATAAATTTAATTACCGTAAAATTAAAAACTATTTAAAAGTTTCTTTCAATGTGACTTAAGGTTTGTACTCGATTGCATAGGTATTGACTTATATTTTTGTTTTAAATGTATTTTTAACCGACTTCAAAAAATGAGACGATTATCAATTCGTCTATACTTTTACAAAATAGGAATGGATTACTATAGTCTTACTACAGAGGGTGGTCGATAAACCCACAGCGATTTCAAATTGGGATTCGTGTCCCATGTATCTGGTGTTGGCACGTAATCATGTGCTGGCAACTTTGAGGATGGTTTTTGCTGTACATCTGTTGGTGCTGGAAGATAAAAATGACAATAAAGTAGCAGATATTCGTAGTAAACCTAAAATATAATCATATTTACAAAAAAGCGAAAACCAATTTCAGATGCGCCTACTATTTTTACGCTACTGTGTTAAACTAAAACGAAATTGAAATAGCAAATTTAAATTTCAATAATCTAGTAAATTTTTAAATTACTTCGTAATATTCACTTTTGTTTCAAAGGAATAATTAAATATATTAGAAACTATTTTAACAGGTACATACGACGATGGCTTTTGTGAAATTTGTCGTTATTTCACAAATTACGTCGTGCCCACGATCAATGCAACTGGGTCAAAATATCGACAAAAATCACAAATTGCAACTGGGTCGTACTCGTTAATACAGTTTTCAATAAAAATTATGTATTAATTTAATATCATCTTTAACAGATACATATTTTTTTCACACGAAAACCTAATGTAATTATGTTTTAGTTGTGGCTCCGCGTAGATTCCAAAATAATGGACTATACTATTATTAATTGTGCACTGAAATTCTAAGAAACTTACTTTGTAAGAACACAACAAAGTTTGATACTACGTATAGAAATACAACTATAATGAATTTAATGCTCATTTGTAATGGTGTACTTAGACTTTAGTCACAACGAACGGATTGTAAATGAGTGGAAAACAAGCATACGGGTTGCCTTATACAAGTGTGAAACTAATTCCTTGAAAAAAAATTGTTTACCTTTACAAGACTCGATGGATATTGCTTGGAAGGAGTGCTGTTGCTTTTCATTCAAAGCTATTCGAAGAATTACACAGAGTTCGATGATCATATTTAATGTTAGTACCATTCGACACAAATGACTTGCCATTCTTGATGAAGTCATTAAGAAGCTTCGATTAGTTCATCGCCCACAACACTTCATTATCAATAAAAAAATAAACAAACATATTTCAATGCATGGGTGATGCAATATTCAAGGTTCCGTTTTCAACATATGAAACTTCATCATTTGTATAATTAATATAAATAGAATAAAGTCGTGTTAAAGTAAGGCTGGACCGATTTTAGTGATCTTGGATTTTTCTTTGCCCCGTATAACATAACTTAAATACGTTTATATATGTTGTAAATACATTTTTAGTTATAAATAAATAATATAGAAGGGCATGTGCAACATACGTGAATTATATTATTACCAGGCATTGCTGTGGCTCAGCCTGCTATAACTTTGTATATTATGATTCATTAGTACATATAATTAAGGTTAATGTGCCACTGTGTCTGTGTCGGGACAAAATCTAAGGCCCGCCAGCCACTATGCTGCCGCTTATTATATTTCTGATATCTTCTGGCATATCTATTTCACTGCAATGCAGTTAGAGCAGTTTTGATCCAAATTATATATTGCCTCATTGGTCTAGTGGTTAGTATGTTCGACTACAGACATGAGGTCCTGGGTTCGAGTCCCGGGTCGGGCCAGTTCGAAATCAATATTGAGTTTTCTATTAAGATTTTCTCAATATTTGCCCGAAGTTGGGAAGTTGGCGGTGTGATCCACCCCCGTGCCTCGGAGAGCACGTTAAGCCGTCGGTCCTGCGCCTGATCTCTCTCCGGTCGTGTCGGATTGCCGTCACATCGGACTATGAGAGTGAAGGAATAGAGAGTGCACTTGTGTACTATGCCTGCCAATCCGCACTGGAGCAGCGTGGTGGGTCTATGCTCTAATAACCCTCGCTCCTCGGAGTGGGGAGGCCTGAGCCCAGCAGTGGGACGTTAATGGGCTGCTACTTACTTCTTTTTTTATATATACAACGTATGTAATTTATTTAATTAGTTTATGTAATACTGAATACAGTAAAGCCAAAAATTACTAGGATATTATACGAGTATATAATATTATAATTTTTTTTTATATTATAACTGCTGACAGTTTGATTGTGATCTCACCTGATGGTAAGTGATGATACAGTCTGAGATGGAAGCTCGCTATTTCGGTAAGAGACTATATGCCTCGTATAATAACACCTCATAAGCAATAAAATAAGATAAAAATAGTTGCTTTAGGTTATCCCATACAGATAAATATGGTATATATTTATCTCTTTAGGATCGCGAACATTGTTATCAGTCGTTTTAACAAATATAATTCCACAGCATATTAATTTAACCCATATCATAAGGTTTAAACAGCAAATGCGATGAAGGCGTACAAGAATATTTTTATTACGGCATCATAATAGAAATCTTTGAAATTCTTGGCTTTTCTATACTGTAATAATGTATGTAATATTATACATATAAACTTTTGTCTTTAATTCACTATGTTTATTCCTGGAAACTGGGAAATTCGTAGGGTTAAAAGCTAAAGGAGCGAACATAAAACCTGCATCACAGGTGAAGCCGCCTACTAATATGATGCATCAAAAAATAATATAAACTACCGTCGAATTTCTACTACTATCCGATCACTAGGTATTAATGGAATGACGCATTTAAGAACAATGAGTTGTTTTCTAAGTATTACTGAGGGTATGAATGAAAAAATGTAAATTTACAATTATACTATTTGCACAGATGTTAAAAGGTTTTAAAGATAACGAGTTCATCTTTAGCATTTCGATAAAAGATATACATTTTTTTACAACAATAAATCCGTTAGTGAACTTATACTGTAGTTCATAGTTTACCCTTGGACATAGAACTAAGGGGTTCTATCGATGCGTTGGTGGTTAAAAGTACAATGATGCCTCGCAAGTCATTTTCCATGCGAGCTCTTTGAACTTAGTGAAGTATTTATTTGACGCTGGTATTCTGTCTGAGTGTGGAACATCTTTTTCCAAGCCAAACCAATAACGAGCTGAAATGAATACTTTTGGGTTACCTCATTGCGTATATGTTAAGTTGTTTAGAAAGTAGCAGTCCATTAACGTTTCATTGCTGGGCGCAGGCCTCCTCACTTAAAGGAGAGAGTGTTTTTAGAGCATAGATCAACCACGCTGCTCTATTAGCAGGCATACTACACATCTTAACGGAAAAATCAATAACGATTTTTTTGAATTAGCTCGAGCCGGCGCTCGGAATCCAGGACCTCATGTCTGTAGTCGAACATGATAACCAATAGACCCGTTTAGTATTTAATTATATAAACGTTATGAACTGCCTCATTGGAAATTACATCATTGGTCTAGTAGTTAGCACGTTCCGTCACAGGCAAGAGGTTCTGGGTTCGAGTCCCTGGTCGGGCCAGTTCAAACGTCGATATTGAGTTTTCTATTAGAATTTTCACAATATTTGCTTCACCCTCGTGCCTCGGACAGCACGTTGAGCCGTCGGTCATGCGCCTGATCTCTCTCCGGCCGTGTCGGATTCCCTTGACATCGGCCTATGAGAGTGAAAGAATAGAGAGTGCACTTGTGTAATATGCTTGACGCGCAGTTAAGCAGCATGTTGTGTGTATGCTCTAATAACCCTCTCTCCTAAGAATGAGTCACTGCTAAACGTCCTGCTGCTGGGCCCAGGACTGTGCCCAGCAGCAAGACGTTTATGGACTGCTACTTACCTTTATAAACGTTATGAACTCTAATAAATGAGTTTGAGTAAGTTTATAGTCGTCAAAGTACTGGAAATTATGTCGGGAATTAATTTTCTTGTCATAAATTAGACGACTAAGTAGATTTAAGTCTTCCTTGGAAATACTTTGGATCCCAGGCGTCTGTGGGATCCTCGAC
The DNA here is from genome assembly GCA_015832385.1 of Elymnias hypermnestra. Taxonomy (NCBI): domain Eukaryota; kingdom Metazoa; phylum Arthropoda; class Insecta; order Lepidoptera; family Nymphalidae; genus Elymnias; species Elymnias hypermnestra. The sequence goes on along the minus strand of JACTOM010000048.1, from coordinate 1,289,263 downwards.
AGCCGCCTTTTCATAATGAAAAATTTCAACAATGCGGAGTCAAGCCAAAAACCATCTTTTAAGATCACTTTTCTTATAAAACACATCAATTGGAATGTCTCTAAAGGACATATAGGTGGAAACATTTTTGGTGTTTTATATATATACATTTTTCTATGCGCACATGAATGCGTAGATGCATTTCTCGTTTACACATTTTCTGATTTACGTTCTCCACGCTAAAGCCAATCCGACCGACACGAGATCAGGCAAATTGAATACGAAACCGCAAATGATTAATAATTTATGCTCTTGATTACTGTTTTGTATTTATTAATCCTGATCATGCATGTCATCCCCAATATCTGGTACCGAGAGGCACGGAGCACGACTACACGGACGCCTCTGCTCTTCGAATTCTCCATGTGCACATCTGCCAGACACACACAATCGTCGCCTGGATATTATGCCATCACCGCAAGTGACGGAACATCTGCTCCATTTGCCCCATCGACTCCAAATTTTTCGAAATTTCAATGATTCCCTGTCATCTTTGTCTGAAATTAAAATTCACATAATTGGGCATTATGTCTCTCTAACAATCACAAAAAAAGATTGATTTGTGTGTAATTGAATGTATTTTCGTTACTACCTTTAGTTAGTCACTGAAATGAAGAGGAAGAGAAACGTCTTCGTAAACAACGAATTTATATGCTTTTCGTGTATTAAGAGTGTTCTTTGAATTTTTCTATTGTAATTTAATATATTATAACTCAGTAAATAAAGTTATTCCTAGATTATACAAAGATCATCAAATACAAATGCATAATGGTGACTTTATTTATAGACCACAAGCCCATACAAAAAATTTACAAATGAAATGAACCAATGTGAATATCGCTTAAAAGGCTGTTACTATATCATAAAATAACTTAAGAGCGCTATGTCGTCATTTCTGCGTGGTACAGGTGAGTACACAATTTTTTTATAGTAATATTTTTAATTGATACCGTTATAATGTGCGGCTATAAGGTACAGTGTAATTTTTAATAACATTACAGAAAAAAGAAAATAACCCATTAATATACATAAATTTATGATCTTACAGTAATTATATATAATTCAGGGTTTGTGGAGTTATTACTGTAGTATGATCATAAATGGTAACAAAAAGAATATATAAGGATAAAAAAAAATTTTACTACTCATCTGTGCAGCTCAGAAATAACGACATAGCGCTCAAAGTTATTTTATGATATATGAACAGCCTTCTAAACGTTATTCACGTTGGTTCATATCACTGGTTATTTTTTTTTTATGGGCTTGTAGTCTATTACGTACTTCATACGTACGACATGTTTAAGTGTCGCAGGATTACGTAAGTCTTACGTCAAGAAGAGTAAAATAATGGCAATTATATTACGTAAACTCTGACACAGCACAATATAAAGTTTTCCCCTCTCAATTATCTTCTAGTCCATCGTTTTATAATGACTCACATAATTTACATCTATACTACAGAGAAATATCAATACTACTAGTACAAGTGTATTAATTAATATGAACATTTGCATTCAATAACAAAGTCTTCGAAGAGCTCGATTATCTTCGTTTTCCCTTACCAGTATTTAAACTTTCCTCCGTAGAACATGATATGGTCGATGATAACTTAATATGCATTACATTTTTAGCATAATAGCTCTTAAAGGGAATGCGTTTTCTTATTTTTTCTTGGAGAGCAAAATGGACCAATTCGTCAGGGTTCAAAATTAGTTTGTCACCGTTTTCTTCATATTGATAACAGTGGACTATATTTATATCACTATAAAATATAGTTATAATGTAAAGGAATTTATTAAAAATCATATTATATTTAAAATTGTATTCATTAACCTAATGGCTATGGTATGTTATAATTTCTTCGATGTCAATTGTTGAACAAATTAAAAAATATGTAAATATATTCTGTGGTTTAAGTCAGTACCTATATGTAGTAACGTCGGAGTTAATAGTATGAAAAATCATTCTAATTGACAACATTGGTGGTGCTGCTGTAGCAAGAGGATATAGATAATGTATATTTCAATATTTGTACACCGCAGTGTCGGTTAACACTTTAGTTTCTATTTTGCAAATTTCACTTCGTATGACTTTTTTATAATATGTTTCATTTTAACCCTTTGGACAAGGAACGGAAATTAACTTGCACCAAGCACTGCACAGAATATATACTCGTATGTATATAATGGTGGTGTGTAGAGTTTTTATTTTATTATATAAGATATTAAAAATGATTAACTGTAATATAAGGAATATACAAATGCATTATGACAATATGCAGCTTGAATAGATAACCTTTTACCTAAGCAAAATATAGAGCTATATATCAATAGATGTTGCTATGACTCATAATATTTTTTGGAGAGATTGAGTATCTTTGAATCATAACCTCAAAACCATGGATAACATATTTTGGGACGTAAAAATTTAAAAGTAATCGACCACAAACGTACCTTAATATTTATTGATTAAATTCAAAATAAAACAAACGAGATCTTTCAACTTCCTTTATTTTTTTATAAATCATTAATTTTATGAGTGTATCGATTAAATAATAGTAAACTACATTACAGTAATTTATGGAAGCTGCTATCTTAAAGTTCTAAAGACACCTCTATATTCATAAACATTCAATCGCAATATTTTCAAAATTATACCTAGGCATTTTGTCTTAGCATACGTTCATTTAAATTTCTAAGTGTATTTTTTCGACAATAATCTGATGAGGAATTTTATAATAATAATAAATAAAAATAGTTTTTTAACAAAAAATATCAACGATCCATCTTACATACAAAATTTTAAAAACTAAACTTACACATAACAAAATAATATATAAAATATATTGTTTTATTACAATTCAAGAACCTTATTCAAATAATAATACTGAGTAACAATCTAAAATAGAAAAGAAAATATTATAAATATAATTTGCATGGAAAACACTAATATTTTCTGGCCTGTTATGATTATAATATTTAATTTCAATACCATTTTTTGGTTTTGTGCTTCAAAACTATGAAAAATAAGTTAATTAAATAGTATCAACGTTTTGTTTAATAATAAAAACAGTTTACTTTTAATATTTTGCCGTATTTATTTATATAATAAACAATATTGTTTAGTAACATAACATGTCAACAGGGAATTTAAAGAAAGTATTGCACCCATTATGCAAAGAAACTCCACAAAGCGTAATCGATGATACAGTCTTTTTTTAAGATAAATAAATATTATAAGGTTACTGTTCAATTAAGAAAAAACATTAAGATAAAGTTTATGGATAAAAAAAACTTGACAATTGATGTCGTGTTGACAATCTTTATACATAAAAGTCAATTGCTGTTATCAGATTGAAAATATTATGGGCATAGACATATACATTAAAAACCACAGTGCATTCAAGCCGTCTCAAAGGCCTTTTATTAAATAGATGATCATTTTCGATCATATAATTACATGCACTCAGTGGCGTAGCTACGTTACCAAAGGCCCTGGAGCGAATAATGAACTAGGGCCCCGACAAAACTCCAGAAGTGTTCAACGTACTCCAGATTTGTTGTACTCGTAATTATATTTATAAACCTGTGTAATAGATTAAAAGCCCATGCAAAAAATTAACTAGTGAAATTAACCAACGTTAATAACGCTTAGAAAGCTGTTACTATATCATAAAATAAATTTAAGCGCTATGCCGTCATTTCGGAGCGGTAAAACAGAGTACACGAGTAAATAATTATTTTATTTCTTACCATTTATAATGTACGACCATAAGATACAACGTAATATTTAATAACATTATATACAAAAGTTGCCGTACATAAATTTATGATCTCACAGCAATTATCTATATTTCAGGATTTATCGAGTTATTACTGCAGTAAGATCATAAATTTATATACGGCAACATCTTTTTTGATATGATTTTATTATATATTAAGTTGAACGTTACAGCCGTACATTATAAATGGTAACAAATAAAAATATTAGGTTAAATAATCGTTATTTACTCGTGTACTCACCTGTATTGCTAACAAATGACGACATAGCGCTTAAAGTTATTTTATGATGCCGTAACAACCTTATAAGCTTTATTCACATTGGCTTATTACACTGGTTAATTTTTTCCATAGGCTTGTAGTCGACAAGAATACAGGCGTTTTCTCCGCAAGATTCAAACAAAAAATGATATCTGTTTTATAGACATGCCCGTTCTATGTGAATACGTAGTATAGTAGTAACGTAATAGTTTCTATAAAAAATATTGTTATTACTTAGTGTAATATATTCTTTGATCCTTTAGCTGTCTATTGGTGTAATTGATTTTCGTATGGAGGCGATAGATACGTAGCTACAACACACTGTTTACCCCGATTTTGTTATTATTATTATTTTTTAATTGATGGGATTTTGAAGACGTGTTTACATTAGTGTTTGAGACTTATTGTGAATTTCTCTGTATTTTTTCAAATAAGTTGCCATTATTAAGGCCGCGTTCCTGGAATCTGGTCTGTTTTTGTTCTGAATGTTGGAGAAATTGTCACTAGTTTAAGTAATATTTCGATTGTCGGAGGTAACTCGGGTAACTTCGCCACTGCATGCATTCAAACTCGACACAAACATACTTTCTACCTTTTACAACAAGCTACAGTTACAACAACGCCTAATCGAGTGCAGAAGAAATGTAAAATGCAACGAATTGCACAACATAAATAAAAAAGACATGTGCAATTATCGCAAAGTTTGCATCTACCGATGTATTATGAGGCAAGTGATATTTTACTGTTTAGGTTATATAAGCATTAACCTGTTAACCAAGTGGGTCGTAAAAATACGTACAACGCAAATAATAGCGTGTAAGGGTTGGGCATTTTTTTATTGCTCACAGGTTAGCACTTGACTATGATTACACCCGGTGGTAAGTGATAATACAGTCTAAAATAAAAGCGCGCCATTCTGGGCAGAAGCAATTTACTTCTTATGGTAGGGTAGGGTGGTAACGAGCCGAAGCCTTGTATCAGTATAGAACTGAGACAAATTAGAAATGCAATTTTCTAAATTCGCCCTACCGGAGATCGAATCCGCGACCTCTGCCACCTAAATGAGTACATTGCACCAGCGATGACGTTGACATACGAATACGTTGAAATATAAAAAAAATAATTCGATTTTTCCATGGTTTTGTTGGTAATAACAAAACACCCGACTGAGTTTGTTGTGGGCTCTTCTCGGATCAGGGCGCGAAGGAACCCTCGTAGCTTTAGATTTTAAGTCGTTCTGGAGTATCATCATCAAAGGTACATTAGAATCAAAGTGTGGAAAAGAAAAAAATATTTGACGATTCAAAAGTGCTGTAATAGGCCTACTTGAAAAAAGATATTTTGATTTGATTTGAAAACGTATATATTTCATAGCCGTTTCATTTCTTTTAAGCTTAAATAAAAAAAAACATCTGGTGTGACGTAGAGACATGTCCTAGTGATGGAGATCGTGCCAGTTTTATGCTGCAATAATAGGGAATTCCCCGGTCAACAGGTTAATTATAAGTAGATTTAATTAGCCTTTTTCCTGAGATTTAAAAAAGATCCGCTATATTAGAATTATAATCCTGGACATTTGACGTTGATGCCAATAGAATTTAAAATATATATCCACCACCGGTGCTACCCACAAGCGGATGTTTTTAAAATCGTCCCAGGAAAAAGTCATAACTTTTATATATTTAAAATTATCGCTTAAGCTGCACAGTAAGTTTGTTTGAGCATTATTTCAAAACTGTGAAACCGTAGGGGCAGTCACCATGGATTTGGTAAGCTGGTTGGTTTACCACAATTTGTTGTGGTAGAACTTGACGTCGAAATAACCGCGGTCAGTTAACTGGGAATCGCGACGAGAAGTAGTGGAACCGGCTGGTGAGAGGGCCGGGACTGGAGTCTCGCAAACAGGCTCCACATGAAGAGATGAAGGTCTTTGAGGACTCTTTTGCTGATCAGCTTGCTCCTCTGTATCAGGGTTTTCTTCTTCCCCCGGTTTCTGTCCCTCTATCGGTTCAATATCGTTAGAAGCCGCACGAGATTCATTTCCATCAACTATAGTTAGACCGATGTCATCAGGAGTCGCCGAGTTTGACGCCGTCCTTTAATAGTTACAAAATTAAATTGTCACATATAAAGCTCATTTTAAGACGACTAGTTACTACTACTAGATTTTATGTACATCTCCAGCGGCTACCGATTTATGAAATACTCAAAAAATGGTGTGGCAATAATCTATTTCTACGAAAATTTTTATCTATGTCACGGCATCGTGCACGGCGAGACCGGTTTCGATAATTCTTTTGCTGTTCTGTTTGTTATAGTCAGGAGAAGGTTCACATAAAAAAATTAACAAAATTACGCAGAAGCTCAAAAATTTAAAGAAAACCACCGTAGTAAATTTTCTAAAATAACGTTATAGCATTTGGTATACCTATTGAAAAAAAAGTGCGTCAACATTCAGCGTATCATTTCATAATTATTCTCGTGTATATTATAATTACAAAAATATTCACATTTTACATTATTGGCCATAACATTTATACCATTTTTATTTACTTTATTTTATTACGAGTAATGCCCCACGGTTTAACCCACTTAGATCTCGTGGCAGTGAAAAGACATGGATAAAAAAATACCGACGAATTGATAACCTCCTCCTTTTTTTGATGTCGGTTAAAAATAGTACACTGCAAACAAAACGAATATGGCCTTCGCTATACTACTGCATTATATTATAACATTATTTGCTTTAGAATGACATTTTTAAATAAATTATATCTTTTGAATGGAATGTCCGATTTTAATAATTTTAAAAGTATTTTACAGGTATTGAAACGGTCTTTCATACGTTAAGGATTGATACAGAGGTATGAATAATATGGTTTGATTATTGTCGCCATTTTTATTACCTTTAAAATTCAAATAGTTATAGTTATAGTGGCATAACTATAGTAGTTGGATATATGGCATCGCAGACTTTTTTGGAGATATTAATACGTTCTATAATATTGTTGAACATTTTTTTTGTTTTATCATCAAGTTTCCACAGCGCACGTGATGATAGATTTTTGTGACCAATTTTTGCACAGCTTGGGTTCAATTCATGCATTTTTATTAAGGATCCCTATTTTTTGAGAAAGTAATATAGCCTATGTCGCTCAGTGAAAATGCAGCTTTATTATGGTGAATTTTTTTTTAAATCGATCCAGTAGTTTTTGTGTGAAAACGTTACAAATATACATACATACATACAAAAACAAATGTTTCCTCTTTATAATATTAGTTATATACCTATCCTCTTTAAAAAGTTATAACTGTTTTCGTCGTGAAGTTCACAAGTTACGTTATAGTTTTACCTATAGAAACCTTTTTAAATGCTATTGTAGTTGTCTTATACCACCTTTGAGTACTGAAAGTAGACTAACAAAATACCATTATATTGTGCAATCATATATTTTCAATCAAATTAGTATATAACCATTACTACAAACAATAAATGCCTTGCGGAATAGCTTACATGTACATACAAATTTGGTAAATCTGTAAATTTAACCACTAGTAATAGTTACATTAATTATATTATCACAGTGCATTATAACAATAATAATTTTTGTCTTTTTTTAATTTTATTAGCGAAATAATTAGTAAAATAAATAGAAAATACATGGGCTTATCAAAAGCATAACATCCACAGAAATAATAATTTAGCGTGCACAATTGCAATTTTTAGAATTATTAAGAGACATAATGTCCCCGTGGTGTAATGCCAGGATTCTTGTTTAAAACAAGCGCGGGTTCGAGTCCACATTAGATGCCGTTAAGTTTTTTCTTCATAAACATGAAGTTAAGAGCTTGTTTGTTTATTTTGATCCAACATTTTGCTTTTCAGGGAAGCAACACATCGCGGTGAAATCAGTATATCCCGGGAGTAATTCTAAGGTATGTGAAGCCTGTCAACCTGCAGTGGACCAGCGTGGTGAGTCGATGTTCTAAAATCATCATTCCTATGAGTGAGGAGACCCGTGCCCAGCACTGGGACGATAATGGGTTGCTTACTTACCTTACCTTTCTTATATTTTTAACAGTTTTAACTCCCATCATAATTTTAATACTAATTAGACATTTCATTAACGTTGAATAATTATATACATTACATTTTTTTAATATAAACAAGTGAACAAATATTTCATCATCATGTAGTAGTAAATTTATCTACTATACAAATAGCTTTTTGATGGATTGAATAATGAGCAATAACGATATTTCAGTATAGACTCTATAACTTTAAGGAGATTCAAGAGTGGTATATTTATTTTGATGTTAAATAAAAGCAGAACCATTTTTATACTATTAAAAGATACAAATAAATACTTATAAATAAATTTATAATTTTATATGCATACTCTATTATATATTAATCTAAACAACTATAAACAACACAAAACTGAAATTTTAGTCCTGAAGCGTGTAGAAAATATACTTTTTACAGTTACATGAAAATAAAAGAAAAAAAGCAATTAGCAGCCAAGATGTATCGCGGTATTACATTTTATATACTAATATAAATAAATAATCACATCCCTCAAATACTGTAAATATTTTTCACTCAACCCTTTAAGTTGCAAATCCTTAATATATTAAATTCTTTACAATCTGTAATCTGTAACTGCGTTACATTATTTCTGAAACCTATATGTAAGGAGTACTTATAAATATTGATATTCTTCAGTAATATCAATATTTATACATTAAAATTTAGTAAATTTGAAACATGTAAATTTGTGTTAATAATAATTCATGAAATGTGTTAAACCGTTTAGGACATACTTCTGATATGTTTAAAGAATTTAAATAATAAAGAAATGTATGTAAATTGTTTGTCCAGTTATGCTCATAATTGATTTGTTTAATTACATTTTGGTGTAATATCTGGGAATAAAAGAATATTTTCAAACAAGCTGTGTCTTTGGTTAATAGAAGCCCATAGGAGTCGTTGTCCAAGTCCACTATTGAATTAATTATCTACAATTATTTGGATTGGAATACGGCTTTTAAGGTACTCCATTACACTCATTGGAAATATTGTGCTGGAGACGTATGCTCAGAAGCTTCGAGTCTAAAGAACCTAAACATTATATATAAACTGAATAGACGAATCCTGAAAATGTTTGGATGTCTCGCCAGATATTAAAGCTTCTTGGAACGATTAGTGATTCAGGGACAGGTAAAGGTTGGTACTTCGTTATTTAATGCACATGAATAACCACGAATGGAGAGAGATGGAGGAAACTAGTAAACTTCGCAACCAACATATATGACCACTACCACTCCGTCAGGAGTTTACGATAAATATTAAGAATACTACTGTGAAGTACATATAGAACGCAAGTATAGTACGTAACTATGGGGTAATCTATTATTTGGAAGGCCTGCAATATGGAGAAATAAACCATTAGGCATATACTATGCAAATGCAACGTGGTGACCAGTATGCGAATGAATGGTGTAGCCGTCACCCTAAAATTCATACTCAAGCCATATAGGGTATTTACGAAAAATAGTGCACAAAAATCCTCAAGAGCATCACCTTCTGAGTGTTAATGTTATGGCCTATTAAGATCAGCCTTCAAGGACATCGCAATGTATATTATCAACACAAAACTACTTTAATCTTAATATAGTATAATGTTTAAAAAAAAATAAGAAGCTGCCGTCAAGACCAGAATGTTGATCTGCTACCGTAGAAACTGAAAGCAATGAAAAAAAAATGGGTAACAAAAAATAAAACAAAGCGAAATGATAAGTGTTCGTAAAAAAAGCTAATAAGAGAAAAACAAATATTGCACTCCTTATATAATAATATGTAAATATGTAGTTTTGAGAACGAAACAGTCATTCTAATGTTTTAATGTAATAAATGTGACAAAAGGCTATTATTCGCTTAATCTAACTACTTCATTAGTAAAATATTAAAATTGTAAGAATATAAATGACGCAATTGATACATTTAAATACTTTTGTGATTACATATCGTTGTTACAGTTTTCTTACGTTTGAATAATTTTCAAGTTTAATAAAACTATTGCCGATTAGTAATATTTTAAGTTATTTAACGAAATAGGTTATTAAAGTTGCTTAACCCTTTCTGTGATTATAATGCGATGTAAAACGTTAACACAATGCCAAAAAATTCAAATTTGAAGTTAAGCTTCTTTAGGCGCATGAGGGTAAAATGTTTACGTATGAAATGCGTGATTAGCGTCACGAAGATGTGCAGCGTTTTTAATGCTAATTCGTTTGAAGGTTAGGTAGTTTTAATATTTACAAATAACACGTGGCAATTTCATACACGTATAATATTTTCCATAAAATATAAATATTTCGTAAATTCTCTTTTCTAAATTTTAATGTCAAGAACAAAATTTAATTAATTATTTCTAATATTGGAAAATTACACGTGACATTTTTATTTACAATTCGTTCGTACAAAACTTTTCGACACTTTAAATATTTTAATACTTAAATTCTTGACATATCTTCCCTTTTCCCTCCCGCTAAGGCTCGGAAATCTAAAGTTTTAGATTTGTATAAATATAAACAAGAATTAGTTTGCCAATGAAGTTTCACTTCTGACATGTGTACTATGTACGCACGCACTTTTAATTATTAATTTATACAGTATATATGAATATAAATTAAACACAACGTACCCGTTGCTAGTTTCTTGACAGGTGGTGCCACCATGGATTACCTGGAAACGCAAAGCACACGATTCAGTGGGAAATTATTTCAAATTTCAAGTAAATGCAAAATACAAAGTAGTTTCAAATAAAGCGTCATGAATCGTAAAGTTAACATATTTGGTACTATAAACTATACTTCTAAAATTACAACTAAAAAAACAACAATATGCATTACGATACTTTGCAGACGCTCAAAACTACATATATTTGAAAGTAAAACTTTAGTCATACGAAATAATATTGCAATTGATACTCGGAATATGTAAGTAAACTATAAAATTAATTACATTGTATATTAAAAAAAAAAAAAATTGTATTAACATTGAATTACATTTACTATTGACTCATACAACTTCTCACTGAGTTCACTGCCATTGTAAAATCTGTAAACATTAACGTAATTCACTTTCAAAGGCGTTTTTATACATTAATTCATTGCCAAAGTGTCTCGTATAATTGGAGTATTTTTATCGTAATTTAACATTAAAGTGTATTATTAAAATATTAAATAACTATGCAGTGTCATTTGAAACATTATGAAATACCGAGAGTGGTTAGATCGATAAATGAGGTATTTTTTTTTTAAATAATTTATAGATATCTGCGTACAATTAAATGTGGGTCTGAAAGTGCGGCGACATCTATTTGATTGTTATATTCCAAGATATTTTGAAATGCTTTTAAGGCTAATTTTGACCTACGCGAAATATACAATGTAGGTTATGTATTTGTTAATTGAATAAGGAATAATACTGTATAGCATAAAATACCTAAATAACACAAATTGTAACATGTAAAAGATAAAAATTGTTACTGTAGGTTATCCTTTATTGATAGCTATTTCTATAGTGGAATTTTTTATCGATATTTTTAAGATATACAACTTCCTGGCACATTCATTTTATTTAACTCGCAAGGTTTAGTCATTGTTTTATAGATTATATATGTCGGAGACGGTCGATAACGAAACGAAGCACGAATCTGTAAGATGGCAGCACCGTCGCGACGACGTCAGTACTCGGCTAACTTGGTGCTACGCCAAAGCCTAGCAGGGGAAGCTCGGGTCGACACTTACTTACCTTTCGTCCGTCGTCGAGAGCAGACCTCCTAGCTAGGAACTGTTATACGTTTCGTTAAATAATTAAGTGCCAGCCGGATTTTGTATTGAGATTCGTTATAATAAAAGTGCTCGACCAATTTATTGTTCTCATTCTGTGCGATCTACCCTATTTACGCCCATAAGATGTCGAATATGAACCGGAATGAAGACCCGACACCGTTATATATATCACAAAGAAAGGTTTGTTACGATATTACAAATATTTAATTTTTTTTGGATTTTTCGTAGTGTAATATTTATGTATTGTATATAAAAACTTGCCTCTTGAATCTCTATCTATTGGTAAAAACTGCAGTGAAATCCGTTCGATTTTTAAAAGGTCTTAGGTAACAGACAGCTGAAGCAACTTCAGTTTATACTATGTAAAGATCGTATAAGTTACTTACATTGGCAATAGCAGATTGTGGTTTAGGAGCTGCGAAGCGACCCACTGCTTGTGGCACCACTGGAGTGCTACGGCCGGACTTACTGCCACCACGAAGGACAAGTTAATGGATTAGAATATGTTAAAGTGGAGGTTATGTTAGATTTCGTACCCAGAACATTAGCACTTCACACAAAACAAAATGTGTTTACAACATGATACTATTTAAAAATATATTATTTACGTGTACATATCACGATTATATGTGTTTTTAGATGACTTGTCGCTATTTCGGCCCAATTGTATAGGCCGTGGTCGCGACAAGACTGGTAAATAATATATCTTTCAATATGTCGATAAACCACGAAAGTTTCAGTTTAAATTGATACTAGTTTTATTTAATCACAGCCGAGCTTACTTTGTGGGAGTACTTGGCACAAGAAAAGTGAAAAATTACATATAATTGCTTTAAACCACACGACTGAAGTAAAACATATATATAGCCGATCACACTTTTCGTAACGCTCTCGTCGTGCATTAACCAGCTCACTTCCCTAGGCAAGAAGTTTTATTTATTTATTTAAATAGGTTACAGTAATAATACGCAAAATATAAAAAATTAATAAATGACAAAAAGTAATTACTGCAAACCCACTTACTGGTTGCCACAGTACTTTTCTTTACGCACGCTTTTAGTGGGGAATAAACTGGTGAATGCGTTACGGAAAGTGTGACGGCGAAAATAATAAATTTAAATATTTTTAGAAAATTCATAAAGGTACATATATGTGTTTTACTTCAGTCGTGTGGTCTAAAGCACGCTCGTTTTTTTTAAATATTATTACTCACCTATATGTAAGTTCACGTTTTGTTATTAAAGATATTTCATAAACTAAAAGAAATATTTCGATTTCTTTCTTAAAAACACAGTGGAAAAACGTGGAAAAGTGTTTAAAAAACTTATATGGACTTACTAGTTTCGAGAATTAGTGTGCCCCCAAAAAGAAAGCATCAACAAAAGTCCTGAATGACAGTAATATCAAAATACATATTTTTATTTTATTTATAATCTAACAGCGTATATATTTCTTAGCAAATATATAAGCTGTGTTTTTATTTACATGTAACAACTATAATAAATTATAAAATGTATGTTTAAATAAGACTAGCTTTACACAGTGACGTTATCAGTGTTGATATCAAGCCCGTGCGAATATCGAAATCTGTTTTTAGAATAGGTCGAATAGTATTATAGATATTCTGATGATTCAGTCAATAATATTCTTTAGCTTTCCATATATATTAAATTCTTTAGCATGTAGGATTTAACTCTTCCTAACCGGTGGGACTTTGATGATTTTTTTGTATGGGTTGAGTTGGTTCACGTTGATAATTCAATCTGATAAATTACGTATTTCACAGTATTTTCATGAAATGGGAACTATGCGGTTGATAAATCAGTTACACGAGATATTTTTTTTTTATTTTTACGTAAAAAGAAATAAGTTTTGCCGGAAGAACAATAAGACACTGGCGAAATCAGATTTATATAACAAGCAGTCTGGAACCTCTTCTCCAATTAATATTTTCCATAAAATATTTAATAATTAACTTGCTAATCAGAAATTACATATTACAATGTTTGAATTTCTATAAATATATCACTTGGGTACGAAATCCATAGTGGAAACGAATCTACGTATATAACTATGACCATGATAAATATACGTTTTAGTGTAGAAATTACTGTACTTGATTTAAATTCTTATATGGCAATTAATAACAAAATTAGTATTAATAGTTGCAACTCACACTTTTGTTAATATTAATAAAATAACATTAAATTGATACGTTTATACGTATATCTAAAGAGTTATCTGCTGTAATTAAAATAAGGGACTTTAAAAATTATATATTTAATATAAATTTTGTCTGTATTTTCGGTCCTAATATCTAGTAATTAGTTTGTTCACTCGTTATACGTTAAGAGATTATGTTATAATGCGTACGTATAATATTGCGGAATGATTGGATGAGGAGTTAATTTTTTAAAACAATTAATTTTAGAAAACTGATCGTCGAAGTCGTCGACGGATTGGTCTGGAAATAAAGAATGTTATTAATACAATTCGTTGATCCATACATTTTGTCACTATGAGCTCACTGCCATAGTTAAATCTGTAAACATTAATGCTATATAAAAAGTGCACGAATGTAATTTACTTTCAAAGGCGTTTTTATACATTAATTTATTGACAAAATGTCTAATATTTCTATTGTAATTTGATATTTAGGTGTATTAAAATATCTTCTCCATTGTTATTTTAAGCTTCATGAAATACCGTGAATGTTTTGATCGATAAATAAGTTAATATACATACATTGTAAATAATCTTTAGATATCTGTGTACAATTAAATGTGGATCTTAAAATACGGCGATATCTATTTGGTGCTTATATGACTTTGGTGGCAAACCTCCCTTCCTCCTCCCCGCCGCTCGCTGCCAACCGTGACGAAATGTACGATAGATCACTGATATTTTCTAAGATATTCATTAAAAATGAAACGCTCAAATGTCTTGATCTACGTGAATTGTACAATATATATAAATAAATATTTTATTCGGCTAATAAAAAAATAAAATAGCCTAAATACAGAACTTACTACTTAACACAAAGTTGGAAAAGCGTTAAAACTCGGGTAACCGATTTTATGCTTATTTGGGGTCCTCGTGATACTGGAAAAATCGGGTTTTTCTGTGGTAATAATCAAGATCTCAAATTTGTCTACGGCAACTTTTTTTATATAATGTTATTAAATATTACCGTTGTACCTTATAGCCGTTCATTATGAAGGGTAACAAATAAAAATATAAGGAATAACAAAAATATTTACTCGTGTACTCGCCTGTACTGCTCAGAAATGACGGCATAGCGCCCAAAGTTATTTTATGATATAGTTACAACCTTCTAAGCCTTATTCACGTTTGGTTCATTTCACTGGTTAATTTATTCTATGGGCTTGTAGTCTACGACTCATATAAACGAATTCTAACTTCAATGTTTAAATATGAGCGTATTTTGTATAGCAGATTAATGCGGTAAAAACAAATTTGAACTACATTTTTAACCTATTGTTCGAAATGTAAATTCGCATCTATAATTATGCCTAAATTTTAGCCTCATATACTTTTTCAACAATGTAATGCAGTTAATTGGTAAAGGAACAATACTGTATTGTATAAAACGGCTTGGTATGCAACAGATAAAAATAATGACTGCAAGTTATGCTTTAGAGATAAACATATAATGGCGGACTTTTTATCTCGTATGGTTTAACCAGCGTTTATGATTAAAGTTAATAAAAATCTTTGTTACGACATCACATCAGCAATCTTTTAATTTCTCAGCATTTCTGTACTACAGTATACGTTACACAAGTAAACGTTCCTCTTGAATCACTGTATGTATTGGTGAAATGTGCATTAAAATCCTTTTAAAAATCTAAGGCATCAGTGAAAGCGTCTTTATTTTATACTATACTCGCGGCCCGTCCCGGCTTCGCACGAGTAAACATAAATAGGAACAGATATTTAAGTTATAAGCATGATAAAATTAAGCATGATTAAGACGACCATGAATTGACAAATATTGAGAAAAAATGTGATTCCTTATACTAAAACTAAGTAGCTCTGAAAAGAACTTTTTAAGTGAAGCATAAAAATGTGTTTAAACCACTCGAAATATCCAATGTCGCTTGCGTCCACTTCGTAAGGAGCCGACCGGCTACCTAGTTCATAATTGTGCACCCCTTCTCCCGCACTGCCCCTCTCGTCGAGTTAGTTACTCGATGCGTTGTGTGGCGGCCGCCGCCGGCATGTATTTTTATTTTGATTCCATGATATCTTTTGAATGGAATATCCGATTTCAATAATTAAAAAAGTAATCATCAAGTATTGAGAGTCTTGAATATTAAATTATTTATTTGGATAAAAATTTATAAATGGTATGGATAACACAGTCTGATTTTGATCGGCATTTCTATAATTTGTTAAATGTAAAAAAGTAGTTATAGTGACGTAACTACAAGTAGTAGATATTGACATATTCTATAATATTGTCAAACATTTTTTTGTCCTATCATTAATACTCTTCACAGTGTATGCGATGAAAGACATTTTATGGCTAATTTTTTACACCTTCGGTTGGTTTTAATAGGAATTTCTAAAGATTTCCATAGTAATCTAATACTAAATATAGCCTATGTTACTCAGTGATAATGTAGCTTTCTGATGAAAAAAGAATTATTAAAATCAGTTCAGTACTTTTTGAGTGTATTCGTTACATACAAAAATACAAATCTTTCCTCTTTGCAATATTAGTGTAGATAAATGTTTTTCGTCAACATCTATTTATTATAATTACTTTCAAGTACGTGTTCTATACAGCAGATTTTTCAATTATAAGGTTTGCAACTAAGTTATATCATTTATCGTTCGTAAAAAAAACAACTATATTCGGATACACGCACTGGTATACACGCATTCACTTAAACACGCAAAGACATTACAAGGTTCAAGTGTTTTCTCAAACTAACATGATTTTATTATATTTAAACGAATATAAAAGGTATAAAGACAGTTAATTAGTAATATTCTCTTAGGTAGGTTAGGCATATAAAAATATCTTACAGATTTATATGGTGTAATGGTAAAAATAATGCCACGATACAAATATTTCTATTCATATTTTATCTATTTGAAAATAAGTTTTACGATTTTATAAAAAAAGATGCCGAAAGTTTAAGATTAAACATGTGGAAGAATTATTTACTTTTATACGAGAAAAAGCAACCTTGTAGTTAATGTGAGTCTTTAATATTATTTCCATGCGAAATCTTGAGGTTATATAAAAAGTCGCGGGGCTGTAATAATCCATAGAAATCCAAACATATGTAAGCCGTTTGACTATACCGAAACATATGTTTTGACACTTCTGTGAAGCAGTTATAGTATAAATTTTTCATTACCAATATATATATACATATAATATTCTTCTATATGTGTGTATTGCGACTGTTCCGTTTAATTCAAGAATGTTTGAAAATCACAAATCGATTCTGAGTTCTCAATATTTCTACGGGATTAGGAACAACACGAGTGTATAGCTAGTGCCCTGTAAAAAACTTACTTGCAGTCCGGCACAGTACCAAAGAACTCCGGTGAAACAGCAAAATTGTTGGATTGACGGATCAAGCGATCGACGCCGTAGTTCTTGCGTAGAAATTGTTCCATCTTCGGTGAAGGACCGTCAATAGCTAACTCTGTGGGTGTGACTCCCAGATCCTATAATTTAAACAAGAAAGTAAAAGGTAAGGTAGGTTGTAGCCCATTACCTATTCCTTCACTTTCATAGTCCAAGAGAGATCAGGCGCAAGACCGATGGCTTAATCTCTCCGAGGCACGGAGGAATAGCGTACCGCCAATTTCACAACTTTGGGCATATACTGAAAAATTGTTAACAGAAAACTCAATGTTTTCATTTGGTCCAACTCTGTACTCGTACCCAGGACCTAATAATTGGCCACTAGACCAGAAAGTGCCCCTGCTGGTCATAGGCCTTCTGAGAGCATAGACTCAACACACTGCTCCACAGCGAGTTAACAGGTTACATATATCCCAGAATTACTGCTGGAATGATTTTCAGGTTTCCTCACAATACTTTCTTTCGCAGAAAAATACAATGAGGGATTGAAGAGAACAATCAAGCATTCAATTATTCGCGATTTCTCAAAAATGTAACTGTCGTAGATTGATAAAAATGTAACTGGTGGTGCAATAATAAAGTAATCACGTACTTGTAACATGTGGTCAAACAGAACCTTCCCGTAGCCGTGCCTCTGCCGGTCACGAAGGACGAAAAAGTCAAGAATACACAAAGGTTCTACTTCGCGCACTTTGCTGTGCTCGTCAAAAAGGAAAAGCCGTTTCCAACCGACTTTTAGTAAGCCTATAACTTCACCCTTGCCTCTGAAAATAAAACAAAGGTTTATTAACTACAAAATTAATTATATTATTCCAGCTGCCATAACATTCATTTTCCTTCTTTTGTCAGTACAGTACAAAAGGATGCAATAGCTGGTTCATAGATATGAACTAGCCACTGCAATACGTATTGAAATAATATAAAAAACGCACGACGGCCATATTATACGAGACCACAAAATATGTTGTTGGTCTCCTATTTTCTCTGGCTCTTAGATCAGTCTATTTTAACAATCAATAAATTAAAAGTGTTAGAATATCCGCCAGCAAGTCTCTAATTCGATTTATTCTATAGTTATTAAAGAGGGCTGGGCGGGCACCCTCAGTAATATAGGGGATTCACGAACGGATGGCGTTAAAAATAGGGGACCGCGCTTAGCCTGGCGAATAAGGTTTACTAATGCTATAGTAAATAAAATCATTTTAGTCTGGATAGTGATTCTGGCCAAAATGAGCGTTATCAGAAATAAAAAATATATTTCAAGCATTGCAATTCGAAAAGAATACTCCTTCTATAAAGACGACTAACCTGTTCTAGGTGTGCTGGATATCTATTTAAATGTGTTAACGACTGAAATGACTTGCACGTTGTTTGCAAATCAGGGTAATGCGACGAACTCAAGGTTTTCTTACGAATTTGGCATTCGCTATTTATCGGTAATAGTCAAATACAAAAGCACAAATACTTAATTGTGATTTGACAAAAAACGAAAGTAACAATATATTACGTTATTTAAAAAAAGGTCTGTCTGTTAAAGCATGACGAAGACAGGAAACACTATAGGTTTCTTAAATAAATATATAGAATAACTGCGGTAATTCCAGGCACGTCAACACTAGGCACGTTATGCTTGCCGATGACAAAATAGAAAATAATTGTTTACTTCATAAATCACGAAACAACGACTAGGCAATTGGCTTTCGTTTTATGAACTGTTGATAAGAATTATATAAAACTTTTCATAAAGCCAAGTGAAATCACAAATGAACAAAAACTACTGTAGTACATGTATACAAATGCAAATCAATAAAAATATATCGAAAGTGTTTCATTACACTACAAACTCTGATGTATTGACATGTATTTAAAAGGTAGTAATATGGAGTAGCTTGCTGACTGGCTCATCAGAGTCACAGCGGAAATATTGAAGTTAAAAATATGAAATTGGGACAGTAGTTGCATTTTGCAGTTGTAATTAAAATAATTTTCAATTTCGGAACATTATAACTGTGAATAGTATAACTAGTATAACTGTGAATAGTCAGTCACCTGCGGAGAATTGTTTATTTTAAAATATAATTCCGGAGGAATATTGGTTCTACTATTACTTCTAAACTTAATGAGCACTTTCTTAATCCGGTCAAGACTATTAGCAATAGCATTACAAACCATCTTTATACTAAATTCTTTCCCAATTAAGTTCGCAAACCAGAAATGGTATTAGCATAGCGTGTGAGCAGTAACCTAAGATAATCTTATACAATAATAGGATGAATTGGATTTTGTAAGGTTTCCTGAATTCTGCTACCAGTTAACTAAATATACTGACAGCTAGACGTGTATTTATAACATTTCATCTGTGCTATTTACATAAAATCTGCATAATGGCTTTGTCTTCTTGATTAATAATGAAATTAAATGTAATATTGTATATGTCTAAATATATTGGGGGAAGGTGAGTCCGAAATGGTTCTTCTAATTTGAATGTTTTTCTTTTTTATATCTTATCGTAAAATACTGGTCATCCTCAAACCACCACCCTCATTTTGTGATAGAGATTTCTTTGATAATTTATATACAATATCAACGTTTGCCGACACAGAAAGTAACATATAAAATTTTCAAAGAAGCAATACACATATTACAAAATAATATATTTGAATTCGCCAATGAAAGTATAGTTAAATTCGCATAGATTTGTACATGATTACATAAAAATGTGTACATGTTAAATTATATCATGGTGGCACCTATAAAATATAATACTCTGCGATACTTAAGCTGATTTTTTTTTACTTTATTTACTATGTTATATGGATAATACGAATATGTTGTGGTATTAGTTACTTTTAGGACTGAGATATATACTAACTTAGAAGGGCCCTTCTTAAATTTATTCAAAAGTATAGTGCATCTGGAAATCAGTTCTAATGGCTTCTCAGGTCAGTTAATTAAAGATTACATTTTTAAACCAGTGTACGTATATCGTTATAATATCGGTGAATCGTATTACTTAGTTTTTTAAATTTTATTCATTGCTTAAAACAGTTTATCGAGTACAAACATAAACACATCATAAAGAAAAAGTAAAGGTTTTTCATCAAATTATATATTAAGGTAGTATATTGATAATAGTTAATTTAATATACTATTCTTTATTATCAGTATTTGGTCAATTAATGTTACATTAGTATTGAGTTCATAAGAAGTTAAAGCAACAGCAAGCTGCCGAAATATCTATGATTTTGGAGGAAACATGCAATACATTGCGTCGATTAGCCGCAATGCGGATGTCGGCGCACTGAATCGTGATGGAAAAATATTATATAAAAATTACGTAAGAAAAATGGTCGAACTCAATCTCTTGACTTTTCGGTATATCCCAATACTTCTTTAACGATAGATTTAAATAGTCTCATCACAATAATGAGCCGGTACTTAATAATAATGTTTATTTGGTTTCCGATGGATTTTTATCCAACTAGTCAGAAGTAGATGAAAGATTTTTATGGTAATCACATAACCAGTAAACATAAAAGCAGTAGACTGGAAACACTCACGCAAGTAGATGTACTTGCCATACGTTGACCCTCATACATCGCTGTAATTATGGTAATGAATTACGCAGTGAAGAGGTATGCACAGGCAGCGAAATATAAAATAGAATATCTGTCTTGCTTGTTTTATTTTAACAGTAAATTATGGTTTCAATAAATTATAAGGGTCTCATTAAAAATTGAAAGCCAAAATAGTAGTAAAGCGGAGTAAATTTCCCACTTACAAGTTCCACCATGATTATTAATCACTAAAAAATAGGCCAATTGTTTAAATGTTAAACAAATGTATGTAATTAATAATTTTGTATAAGGATAAGGATTAAAAGTATTCAAGCTTAAATAAGTATCACACTATGAAGTCATAGACGTAACTTAACATTGTTTAAAAAAAACCTGAAGAAAGGTAATTATATCAAACAAAGAAACTCCGCATGCTACTCTGGTAGCAGAATAAAATATGGAAGAGAAAGTCGAAAGTCTACAGAATAACCACATTTAACAGTATTTGCATAAAATTATAATAAAGAAAGTCAATTAAAATATATAACATATAATAGCAAAAAGTGTTTAACTTCTGACCATACATTATAAATAACAAAAAATACGTGATTACTTTATAAAGCTGTTAAATTTTCAATTTTAAATCAAAAGTAAGATTGAAATTATGTGTTATTGTAATGTATTTTCAAACAAACACCTATTATTTCGAAAACCGAGGTTACCCAAGAATGCTATGATGAATGAAATAGAAATTATGTAGGGTGGCAAGGATACCACTAAGGTTACATTTTTGTCGAGAATAAACACGCAAACAAATCAAACTGAAGGTCGTCTCACATTATTACAATAAAACAAACTCGCGAAAGTCAATCTGTTTGTCAATTTACACCAAGGAACAAATTTTTATTAATTTATGTACAGAAAATAACAGTCAGAGGTTATCACAATTTCTTCAAACTCTAACCATGAGTGTGAAGCATACATAGAGGTTTGTAGCGCAAGAATATAAAAGTAGTGCATCAGAAAATGTTTAGAGGTGATCAAGTTTAGAAAGTTGTTTAGGACTGATAACAAAACATGTAAAAACTGAAAAACAGATAATTTATACAGATTTTTTACAATTGTATAAGATGTCATATGATACAACAATAACTTTATTTACTGTTATGTTACTTAATGAGAATGGGTATTTCTCTACTTTGTTAACATACATAGTTGGGTTTAAAAAAATCTCTATGAGTCCCTTAAACTTAGTCTTATACAGGTAAGTCTATATATAAAAAACAACAGAATGATAAATTAACTGATAGAGGATTCAGCAGAGTTGCTTAATTAGCTATATAATTAAGTATTACAACTATCTATTATCAAATACTCCAATTTTAATAAAATCAAATCAAATTCACCTACCCTTTGGCTTTAGGATCTGATAATAAATATAGGATGTGGTCTGGCGAATTGCGAAGCTTATCTGCTGTTGTGAGCACTTTATTTAATCCCTGTGCAGTTGTAGATTGCTCACCCAGAAGATCAATTAATTTGGAGAGACTCTGTTGCATCACCCTAAAAAAATAAGTTTGAAAATCTATAATGCAGTAAAAACTTGAGAAAAAAAGGTAGAACATAAGAAGCAGCTTATTAACACCCCGATCTGGGCACAGGTCTTGTCCCTGATAGGAAAGAGGGTTTCTATAGCATAACCTTACCATGCTACTCCACTGCAGGTTGGAAGCCTACATCTACTAGAGAACTACTTTATTTATGTAGTAAAGATAACAGAAAATAGCAAAAACCAAAATCTTATATTAAAAGGAATTTCTTCCAGAAAACCATATACCTTCACTGAATGGCACAATGGTGGATTAAAATGCACAATCAAATACATCAATTTGTTTTTAATAAAGAGTAACTTATGGTATTAACCAGGATTCCTACAACTTCTACAAACAAGAATGTGCATCTCATGATACTGCTAGGCACAAGGTTAGAGTACAGGTGCAACTTTACTCAGTTCTGGGTTGGTGGGCTACATGCGAGAATTACTCTTGGGATGTATAGGTCATCTCAAAGTAGTTTGCTTTACAGAAAGCATCAAGATGATTTTCAAAGAATGACTAGTCACATAAATTTTACAAAGAGTACATAGTGTTAGCTTCCCAGGCTTCAAACTGTGACTTTAAATAAGAATTTACATGTCTAAAACCATGGAAAAGACAGTTTAAATTGAAGCATATTTTAATTTATTTTATTAACTTGAAATTTGATATATAAATATTTAAGTTTTAACTATACACACCAGCATATTAGGTAGAACATAAAAAAGTACTGATATCAAAGATTATTTTTATGTTCCACTAAGAAATGCTATGTATACTATGTATAGTAATACTAAGAATATCACTATTAAAGGGCAAAGTATAAAACACACAGATATTATATTCTCAATAGTTTAATGTATAACTAACTTGTTATGAAGAACAATATATTGATAGCCCTTATATATTATAGGTCAACTCACATTTAAAACATTTATAATTTGAATAATTATTTTCCCTGTTTTATAAATTGTGGTCCTCATTTATGAATCACTTCATATAGCTATTAAAAAACAAATCATTGGGACAAAAGGTAGTACAGTATTTTATTAATCTTTGAAACACTGTGTTACAAAATTAAGAGTTTATACTTGCCTCTTTATATATTGGGGCTATCAATATATTAACTATTTCATATTATTTGTTGTATTATTGCTAATTGTGGACAATTGTCGCAGTTGGCCACCTGATGATAACTGTTTACTATTACGTATGTGTACTAAAAGTGCTGCTAGCTTAAATCATGACTATTATACTTATAAGTTTATAAGTAAATAATCCATATTTAATATGTATAAAATATAGATACAATAGTGGATGATGAAATTTGCTTGCATCAATGTTTAAATGATGGGAATTGATTTTTAAATCTATAGAGCAGATAAGGGCGAAATTTAAAAATTGAACCTACTTAATGCATGAAGAGTAAAGAAAATGAAAATGAAATGTTAAGAAAATTATTGTTTAGTAATCATTAATAGCACTACAATATATATATGTAGGTGCAATTTAGGTATATAAAATATTGTTCCAATTTTTTAAATGTAAAATTACTAATAAAATTTTTACACAAAATTTAGAGTAAACTATCGAAGGTTGTAAAAATGAATAGAGTAATATGGGAAAAAAAAGGAATTATGACACATTAAAAAAATGTAAATTACCCCCTCACATATCTTGCACAATAATATAAAAATACATATAATACCACTAGGCTGTCTATTGTATGTATTTGATCAGTAAAATTCTCAAGTAAGTTCTGTCTCAAGTATATCGATGAATCGCAAAAAGAAAATTGCTGCATGGTGAGTGAACAAAATCATTTAAGTATGGTTAAAACCTTAAATTGGCTAAGATGACATTGAAATATTTTTAAACCTTTCCTAAGTATTACCGAGAACGCTGACTCAAAGGCACTTGATACTTAATTTAAGAAACATCTTGAACATGGGTAGGCGTGTCTCGCTAGCAACTATATTTTATCATCCCATCCGATATTGAAGAAACACCCTCATGAAGCTCTTTTATGTGCCACTTTTTATTATAATTTAAATGATGTATAAAATAAATAGATTTAAGTACCTTACGCTTCGGACATCCCCGTGAAATCCAGGTGGGATTAAGGTATAGTTTAATTTTGATATTTTTTCTGTCAACATTTCATTGACTGGCACCATCCACTCCATTTTAAAAAATTTGCAAAAGTTTACTGCTTGTTAAAACCAAGTAATTTAGTTCCAATAAAAAAAGATCCAAAATCGCGAGAGGTGTTCGAAATTTTCTCTTGTCAATAGATTGCTCATAGATTGGCGCGCAGTATTTTTTAATAACTTGTGTTACGTCCCTGGATTCACGATCTTCAGATTACAAGTAAGGTACTCTGTGGACAGCGTAAAGCAAGAGAAGTTATGGTAAGATGGTTCATTGTTTGACGGCCCTGGGTTCTAGCTATTTGCAGCCTGTTATGCATATTCTATTATTTTACCATTGCGAAATTTCTTCACCGTTATCAAAGTTTACAAACTTCGTACCTAAACTTAATGTTAATATATTGACATGATCCCCAGTTATAACATAGTTCTCATAGTGGCTCTCTAAACAAGTTATGGAAATTATAGTCTGGGTTTTTCACAATATTTTAGTATAAGAAAAATAACAGTTTCACTTAAAAAAGAAATTAAGAGTTTAATTTTATTTTATAACTAATTTAGTCCTAGTGCAAGAATGTTGGTACTATTGTGTATCAACAATGATAACGAATTATTCTTTTTTAATAGAAAAAAAAAACACTACAAATACATCCATCCATGGGAAATCAAATGACAACGATATTGACGGCTTTTGGAATTTAATTATAATCATAGATAATACCTGCATGTTGGTTAAAGATGTGCAACTCCAAGTTTCAATTTTCCATTTGGTGATATCCAAGCTGTAGATAGCTCTTATGTTCTTATTATTAGTTTTATACCTTACTCTAGATGGCGCTGTATTATTTTTACGATTTTGATTAGATCGCGTTATGTCAATACCTTTTCTTAAAGGATTGCATTTAGGCTTCATTGACGCCGCCCAAACCCAAGTTAGTTTTAACATATCGATGATTTTTAAAAGTGTTTTACATAAAGTACATTTCTTCGAAATCGAACTGTGTGTTAGTTCCTGGCGGCATAAATGGGCCCATGTTAACGCAGGCGCAATAAAACAATTAATATAATCACTTCTTTTTATTTTGATGAACTAATATAAACTGACAAACACTTATATATCTAAATCAAATAGTTACCCTCAAATAAAATACTCAACAATACTTAATTTCCGCTAGATGACGCACAATTATAACCGACTTCAAAAAAAGATGAGGTTATCAATTCCTCTGTATAATTTTCTAAATCAGTTGTCGAAATTGGTCGATGGTCAATGACTATCGATTTTTTGCTGGAAAACATTGATGTTTTGATTTCGATAACATGGACACCTCAACTACTAAAATAGGTATTGAAACAATAAAATATCCTTGAGGGCCATGTAGTATTGGATGTACTAGCTAGGGGCTAAATATGTACCTGTACCCGTACCTGTTGCAAACTGTCACATGTCTCATGCTTGTTTTCAGTTAATAATTTAATATTAAACTCGGTAAAGACTAAGTGTGTTGAATTCGCTTTGTTTTATTGAAATGTATGATAGTCCACAAAAGAAAATTAAGTCTACAGTCTTCTTAGGAATAACCTTAGATTCTGGGCACAGTGCGGTTTCCATATTAAAACTCTGTCAATCAAACTTAATTCAGCTGCATTTGCTGTTAGAAATGTAAGACTTTACACTGATGTTGACACTACTAAAATGGTGGGTTTTGCTTATTTTTTATAAGATTATATCTTACGGCATACTGTTATGGGGTAAGGTGGCGGACATTGATACTATATATGAATATTTATTTTTTTAAATAGAGCAATACGTCCCCTATATCAGTTAGAATCTCGTGTTGCCTTATGAGAAGAATAAAAAAACATAAATTCTCACAATGCCGTCGCAATATATATTGAATAACATCTTCATATATCCGTAATAATATTAACGAATACATCAAAAAGAGTGAAATACTCAATTTTAATACAATACATAAAAACAATGTCAATGTTTTATCCTAATATCGACATTCCTAAACTGTTTATATTAGTTCCATCTATCTCTTTTGAAGGAACTACTACACCATCTATCCGTTTTATAGATGTCACTACTTTCGCATTTTATTTTGTTCAATTGCTTGTACGAGAGTTTCACCTCCCCGCTTGGAATGATATGTTTTTTCTAAGGGTGCTATTTTTAAATGTAATATTAAGTGCACGAGAAAGGAATTTTATACAAATACGCCATCTTTTAGGAATTTGCGTGTTATTCTCATGTTATGTTGAATATGATCGTGGCTGAACTACTACTCCTATACATTCTTGCAAGTTCTCCCACTTAATCGACTAAATAGACGTTGCTCCTTAAATTTGTTTATTTAAAGTAACAGATGTTTTATATTTTACTTTGAATGTTTAGGTGTAGTATCGTATACGGTATTTTTTATTTCAACTTAAACTTCTATTCGTCATGCTAACTCTCGTAAAGTATGTTAAAATAAGATAAACATTCCTTAACAAAAGAGTTGTATTTACTGTATCTGTAATTTTTCTTAAAAGACGTGCAATATCTTTTGTTATTGTAAATAGTATTACGATCTTGTTTTTGGTGCGCATTTATAACTTATAAGGGGGGGGGGGGAAGGGGTAATAGCTACGGAATTTCATTTTCTTTTATCCATCCCTTATGACCTTATTAAAAATAGTGGTAAAGTTACATTAATTCGCACAAAGCTGAAAATTGGTATGAATGTTTGGAACACTATTAATAACAATTTGTCAAAAACCCCCATCGATCCGAAGTGTGCAAAAAAATTTACACAAGGTCTGTTGCAAAAATCATTTTTTTCTTTTTCCAGCTGAACAGTAACGGTAATCATAAAAATAGACACGATAAAAATTATTTATTATATAATTATGTATAAAAATTGTTTATACATTTTTTCCCTAAGAATCAACATTTCAGAGATATAGCGAAGCAAAAAGTTGTAAAAGTTGTGTTCTTCGTAAAATGTACACGTTTTCACGCCAATGAAATTTGGAAATGATGTACGCGGTGTAGTATGTCCATTTAATGGAAATTCAACCATGCCGTCTTCTTCTTCTTCCTGCTGGGTACAAGTAATTTGTTCAAAGAGCGTTGCATAAGATTTCTATTCGCATATATCGCAAGTGTTCTCTTCTATTGGCGATTCCACATTGGAGCACGATTGGCCTCGACAACTACATCGACACATGCTATAGAACAAAACAAAGAAGTTTCTTTGCTGCCGCTTGTTACATTGCACCCTATTTTTCAATTATAAAAAATGTATTACCAGGTTTTTCCGGTGCAGGTGGGAGCAAGGCCTGAACTGGTTCCAATATATTGTCAATTAACTTTCAAACCCAGCCTTCTGGGTCTAGTTTATTATCAAGCCATACTAGAATCTGATAACGTACCCGAAATAGATGTTGATGAGCAGAAGCAGAGGTTGGAGGAAGACAAACTGATTATACTCGTTTTTTGTTATGAGCATTAGCTGGAAAACGCAAAAATCCGATTTTTGCAACAGTTTTTGCACCTTGAATATTTTTTTTTGCACACTTCGATGAGGATTTTTGACAAATTGACGAATTAATAATAACATTGAATGTCTATTTTGACTGGGCTATTAGTTGTAGTATAAGGTTATACGATATCAAAATAATTAAAAAAATGTTTTTACACGTAACACCATTTATTAAATAGAAATTTAAAATATTATGTAGTATTAGACGAATAAGATGTAATCATTTAACATAGCTTTAGAATAATAAAACAATATAATGTAACATCGAGGAATCTTTTTGCTTATATTAAATAATTCTATTGAAAATAAAGAAATAAAACTGCCGAGTTACAATTAAGACAAAATAAAATTGTTACTTAGTGAAAGTGATTTCACAACTATTTAACTTACTACATTCTACACGAAGTAAAACAATTAAATACCAGATACGTGATTCGAAATGGAAATATTCAATAGACATATTAGATATGCCTTATTAAAAATATCCATTTTGATGCCACAAATTTTAAGTACAGGAAGTACATATTCTATATAGTATTGTTAATACATTTTCTATCTTGTAAGTTAATATTACCTTTGCCCAACTATAAGTTCAAAAATATGGACTTAAAAATAAGATCTTACAAATTTTATTCCAAACAAACCAATATCGTCAAAAATTAACGTCTTAATGAAAAGATTTCTTAATTTTAAAAATGACTGAAATTAGTATTTCATAAATTGATAATTTTAATGATCTTACTAAATACTTATAGTCGGACAATGAAAACTACTGACTTGTAAAATACATCTATTATTCCGTTTAAAGATGTGCAATTTCACCACTAATATTGATCTAAAGTGATTAAGTAGCTAGAACATTTATATAAACATATTCCTATTATAGTTTCCTCAGATAAATACATAGTTAGGCCACGTATTCTACGCCTCAACAATCATTTAGATGTATTGGATTATACCGCAATTATAGTATTGTTTAAAAACGTTTAAAAGCTCAATGTGACAACGTTAAATGGTTTTGAATCCTGTTCCTAAAATAACATAGACAATCTACACACATTTAAAGGATATAAGTACATCAATTATAATAAGATTACAATTAAGCACACACATGACGTATGAAATGTTGATGACAACGACTATTAACTCTGTATACGGAAAGATTAACAATTATATTAATAATTAATAACCCAATTATATTGTGCGCAAGCTCCTTTTCCCGCTACGCGATATAAAACACCCATTTAATATTTCATATTACAGATATATAAGCTTCTAATACAATTAATGTAAGACAATTACTTGCATTCCACAATTTATTTCGATAAAAGGAATCGACTATAATCATTAATCAGTAGTATCAGGTATTTAAGTCGTCGGTCAAATATTCGTATATGTTGTTATTATATCTTTAGTTGGACTTTTTTTGTGATATTAAAATTATTTTATATGTTGCAATTATGCACTTGAAGCACATAAGTACGTCATTGAAAAACCAATGTTTAAAAATTATTTAAATACAGCAAGACAAGTTTTAAACTGATATAATTTTATGATATGCTGAGGATCGGTCAGTACTTTTAGTTTCACTTTGAAATAATTAATTGCAGACTGAATACTGTAAAAGTGTCCGCAAACAAATGTTGTTGGCACGTTTTTTATCATTAACTATAAATATGTATAGAATATCAAAAAATAGTTAAATATTCGACTACTTGAATTTATACACCAAATAATTCAGAATTTTAAATTCCTCTGTTCAGTAAGAAGAATTATATATGATTTTTAAAATCTACGAAAATTATGCTTAAGTATAATAATGTAAGACTTACGTCATAATTTTATACATAAAACGTTAAACTTTATTCATTTACTATGCAGTATCGCATTTTTAACTTTCATAGCACAAATACTGAATTTTGTTACAGATGACCGCAGAAAGTAACATTATCAAATTAAAATTTCTTTTTAGAGATCAGCTTATATTGTTGAGGGGTACGTGCAAATAATTTTAACATCTAACTATAGTCAATGAGACTAGCGCTGATTTTGTATAGTTTCACAGCTTAAGTATTGTCTAAAGACATCATACAATGTGTACAAGATGTTAAAGTTATGAGCCATACATAAATGTTAATAATATTTAATAATACTTATGATGTACGTGACTAAGTACTCAAAGCTTGTAGCTTTACGTCTTAGACAAGTCGTTTCCCAAGTTCTTTTAGAGCCTTAAGGAAATAGTCTTAGTTATATAAAATAGGAATAATAAAAATTGTATATTAAAATTCGTTTTTTGCCCATTTAGAATGGCAAAGGTTTAATTATCAATAAATCTAAGGTTCCAAACTATAAAAATGGGAATTAGTTTTGTTTCAATTTATAAATAGGCTCGAAAAAATTAGTTAGGTAGTTCTTTTTTACTTTGATAACAAAATTAAACGCTCTTTTTAAAACTAAATGTTATATATGTAATACCGTATAAGATCCGTGCTTTATTATCATAAAAATTAATAGTTTCGTTCAAATAATAAATAGTTCAATGATTAAATTAACAATTAATATCAGCATTGAAATTTTTGATTATCGGTTTAATTTGTGAATTTTCCTTATTCATATTTTTGGAAATTTGTCGTTTGAACGAATAATTATAAGATTTATCTCACATAAATATTTTGTGTATAGGTTGATAGCGTAGTCGTCAGTAAGACTGTATTTGGGTAATTATGAAATATTCATTAATAGTTATATAGATGCAATAATTAGGTTAAAATAATCAATTTCACTATTCATATTTTCAAAGTCTGGTTACATGTATTAGGTCATACCAGAACATTTAGAATCCATATTGTTAAGTTTATTAATCACGATATTTCAAAAAGCCATGCTTTTGTAAAATAAATTTTATGTTAAAAAATAGTCAAAGAGATTACCCGTATAAAGTTAAATTTTGCTGTAGTATTTGGATTGGCAAACTTTAAGCTGGGTTAACTATGACTACGGAGCTACGTGTTTTAAAAGTAAAAACTGTACGTATATTACAATAATAATAATAACTGAATTATGCAACTTAATAAACATATCCTAAACATAACCTTAAAAATGAATGTTACACTAAAAAAATATTCAATACTATCTTAACTAACGCTGAGATTGTTCCTTTGGTTGAGCTTGAGTTCGGTAAAAACAAAATAATTCATATACTGCACACTAATCACAACAATTTAGTTATTAACTGAACTTAAAGCGGGAAACGTGTTGAAAAAATATTTATCTGGGATGATTATTATTGACTGTATGATGTGGATTTTTACTACAAATAGTATTTTCAATACAAATTACTACCACCAGCCATGAAAACTTGGAATAATATACTCTATAGCACTAGTTCCAAGTATACTTGTCTGCCCAAACTAACAATCAACTTTATGTACAATAGTTAGTACACAAGAAGCACGGGCGAATGTTTTAAATATATACCACGTGTTGCTAACCGACGATATTTGTTTTAATTCATATGATTCGTCGTCGTCGCCGTCGTCGCTTCAACCGATGGACGTCCATTGCTGGACATAGGTCTCACGTAATAATGTCCACAAGGCCTGATCTTGCGCCACCTGGCTCCAACGGCTACCGCCAACCCTCTGTATATCATCGGTCCACCTTGTGGGGGTCTCCCTACACTACGCCGTTCGTTGCGGGTTCACCACTCCAGCATCTTCGGCCCCCAACGTCCATCGGTCCTTCGGACTATGTGCCCCGCCCATTGCCACTTCAGGTCGCGATTCGTAGGACTCTGGTTCTACTACGGATCTCTTCATTTCTGATTCGATCACGAAGAGAAACTCCGAGCATAGCCCTCTCCATTGCACTTTGAGTACTCTGAGCTTCCACATGGGGTCCATAGTCTGCGACCACGTCTCAGAACCGTAGGTTCCAAGACGTTGGTCTTCAGGCACTGAGGGATATCGGACGAAAATATCTGGCGTAGCTTTCCGAACGCTGCCCAACCGAGTTGGATTCGGCGGTTGACCTCCTTCTCGAAATTGGACCTACCTAGCTGGACTATACGTCCCAGGTATGTGTACTCGTCAACAATTTCGAGAGCCGAGTTCTCAACGCTGACTGGGTGAGGCTGTACATGGATATTAAACATAATTTTAGTCTTATCCATGTGATTAGTTACGCAGTATGTTTTGGATACAATGTCGTAAACGACTACTTTTCATAAGAAGATTTTTTTTACTTTCTGTTTAACGGCTTCTGTTTAACGTAAAAACCGGGGTGTCCAATAAAAAGGAGTATCATTAGACCCGCCTTTCTTATATTATTTTCCGCTCTAAGTTAAGTCACACGTTTATATTGTAAAAATACATAAAGAATTAGCATTTAGCTGTAATATTATATTGTATTCAACTTTAAATAATTTATACTGCGATTCGAAAATATTTATTGTTAGTAATAAAAGTCTTTATTATATTGGAATGGAGAGCGAAATCAATGAAAAAATCGTGTTCAATGGATTTTCAAGCGATTTTTTTAGTCTTATTTTATATGATTTAAGATCAAGTTATAATTTCTACAAATTAATAATTATTGTTGCCTACGCTGCTAATTGAGAATATAACAATAATTTTTGGTACAGTTGGGCTACTAATAAGAATAATTACGTTTGTATGTAAAGACTATAGACACATCATTTTAACCTACTAAAATGTAGACAACAAATAACTAACCGCCCCTCCTTTTTTTGTTTTTTTTTTTTCATATATTTAATACTCCTTTACTACGCGCTATATGTAAGAAGCCACTACTTTATTCTAGTTACTTATATAAGCTCACATTAAAAAGGGTCTTAACGAAGTCGCTTTCGGATGATAAATAGGAAAATATATTTCTATTTTTCATCCGTACACCTACATTGATAAAATATTTAAAAGAATTCTTCACTTCAAGAATATTAAGGAAATAACTATTTCGGATTATTTTTACTTCTAATTATTTAATGTAATGATAGCTGCCATTAGAAAAATTACGAAGCTTGGTAAAGAATTTTTAATAAATGATAACCTATATAGATTAAGTGAAATAGTCAGTCATCGCTACACTTGTGTTAATCTACTATTAGAAATTTTATAATACTGAGATCTTGCACCATCTAAGACTACAACAACATTCAGAGAATAAACTTCTATGATAAAATGACTAAGTGACTAATCTTTAGGCTTTTTATTTGGCTTTTTGTTAAGAAACAATTCTACTGATACAAAAAAAGCTTAATAAAGATTTATCTAACAAATTCCATTACTGATACTTTGTCCCATATTATGTGAGTTGCTATATAAGGTAATAAGCAGATATTTTGCCAAGCAATTTTCTCTTTAGAGTAGTTCTATCTATACACCAAAATCTCAAATTCCTTTAATAAACAAATGTCAATTCGTTATCCATACGATAAATTGACAATACACACGGTACTAACTACTCTAAAATCACGATCCCGCGTCGAATGTAAGGATTATCACAACCATGATTAGTCTAGCCCCGCGCTTTAATATCAATAAATTCGTAATTTGTTACACAAACAAGAGTGGGCAAATACATATATTTAAAAAAATAACACTAGTAGCGAACGCAATTTTGCATTCCTGTAAATTATAACAGAGCTAAAGTTTTCGTCATTAATTTTTCTTTAATATCTATATACTATAAATATATAATTTGGAAAATGTATGGGATACGCAGTTATTAATTAAAACATACTATATGTCCTAAAACTCCTGTGATTAAACTATAAAAAGAATAATATTCGCTGGGTAGTATTTCGTTCCATAAATACAGATCAGTCTCGACAGTATGTCAAATTAGGGTATGTCCGACATGTTTCCACCCCTATCAATGTGCTTATATCATAATGTGCTCACGAAATTGGGCACGGATATATCTTTTTTGTTCTATACGCAATCAAATGGACGGTTGAAGTTTGGAAAAACTGATGGGCACGTTAGACTTCCACTTGAGCACAAGGAATTCTAACGATTATATTTTGAAGTTCCTCATAAATACAGGGCGACATGAAAATGTACATGTTAACCTTTGCTAGCACAAGATAACATCTGTATATGACTTTCAAAATAATAATTGTAAGAAAAAAATTGTTACAATTGGAGTAATTTTAAAATAATTTTTAAGTTCAATGCTTACAACGCGTTCATTGGGTTTTCGATAATGCTTACGGGTGTGGTGGTGAGTCTTGTTTGCTTTCTCTTGAAGATAAAGTCGGCAAGGCTTGCTGATCTTCGCGGTCCACCATCCTGTAATAACGATTCAATGTCGTCGCTACTCCTTGACTCGGTCGTAGGTTTAAAGTCGTTCACTGAGTAGTTTCGCTTGACGACCTCGTTGCTGTAGGAGATAGTGACATCGTTGGAATATGATCTGTTGTTCATGAGAGCCATAGCGGAATGAAGGGATGGAGAGTCCGACATCGATACGGGACGTTCATAGCGACGAAATATTTGCGATCCCCTTGTGCTTCCGACACTTTCTTTGGAATCAGATCGTCCTGGCCGTGATGTTGGGCTAATCGAGCCGTTTTGATTTTCTGAAAGTATATGTTTTAGTCATATTACACGTATTTTTAAATTTTTCTTAGCTGGTTTTGGATGCACTATACTGTCCATCCTGGTAGATGGGCCTCATGACTTTAGAAAATTACACGGATTAATAGATTTCATAATTACCCTGCGGAATTGAGACTACTGGTGAAGTTCCACCATCTTCATCGATGTGATTCTCAGAGAGCGTGTCCAGAGGGCGATGGTCGGAATGATCATGGCTGCTGCCAATCGCGTCGCGTCCCAAACCAGATGTTGACGGTGTGGGATTCTGTACAGTGAAATAAAATATAATCATTATTTTTGCAAACTTAGTTGCGCTCCTTTTGCTTTTAAAAAAGTTATACAATACATTGATATTGAAACTACTAAAACGATGCATTTAGCTGATTTTCAAAGCTTATTGTCTTATAACGTACTGTTATGGGGCATAGCAGTGTACAAAACCAATTTTTTATAACAAAAAAGTACAATACGTGCTGTATGTATATCCGACGGTTATGGTTTTAACTGTATATTATTACCAAGCCAGAAAATGGTATCATAATTAATCGTAAAGACATTGTGTTCCAATATGACCGCACACATTTTGGACCACTCCAAGAAAATTATTTGTGCTTGGTTGGGATGTTACATTCACCATACAACCTCAATCTGGTACGATTTGACTGTCATTCGTTAAGAAGTTTACAGATCTCTTTGAATTGTAAAAAATGATCAGATGACAGTAATCTTAAATTGCACGTGTGTCAAATTTTGTCTGAGAAGAATCAAAACATCTATGAGTGTGGAAATATGTGTCTGCCGGAAGGAAGGTTATTGTCCAAAGTAGAAAATACTTAGTGAAACAAAGTTTGATATTATTGTAAAAGATTTTTGTTTATATTACAAAAACAATATTATTTATTTTACAACATATTAATAGTATGAATTGAAAAGAAGATTCCAATAGAATATTAGAACTTACAGCATAAATATCTTGCATGTCTGATTGTGGCGTCTCCCCAACACCGTCAAGGAAGAATGTGACCATATTTCCTTTGCCTTTTACATCAATTGTGCCACGGCAGCGCAGTTTGTAGCCACGTGCTACCAGGATGTCATACACTTCTTTTGTCACCTATTGGATATTCGCAATAGCAATTATATTATTGAAATTTTATTTTATATACACTATAAATTCGCTTAGAGGTGAAAAAAATCTACATACATTTGGTTGTAATTTTACATAAAGTTGTGGTACCACAACAGTCGCAACGCGTTAAATTAGACAAAAATGGTTATGCTTGCACGTTCAAATGATAATTTCATATGGTAATGCCCAATTCACCTGGATATGGTCCACAATCCCAGTAGAATCCATTCTTGACGCAACGTTAACTGCATTTCCCCAGATATCATATTGAGGCTTGCGAGCACCGATCACCCCAGCTACGACCGGTCCGATGTTAATGCCTGACAGAATATAAATTCTTATTTCCATACAAATCCATACAAATTATGTTAATATGATAATGAAAATATTACGAATTCTACTTATTTACTTTATATAGTAGCATACAATTATACTAATAAATATATATTTTATTAAAATATCAAACATTAGTGTGATCTTTCATACTTATCACTAGCTATATATAACAAAGACGAGTTAAATGAAACCATCGCATCGCAGCAGAATGAAAGGCAAAATTCGCAACGCATCAAAATCAAAACAAATTGCAAAGCATATAAATAAAAAAAAGTTTTATAAAATTGACATGACCTTACTATGTTTTCTTACCTATCCTGATACGGAAGCTATTGAATGAGTGCTCATTGACGTACTGCAACTGTTCACGCAGACGAAGTGCATAATCCGCCATTGAAGTAACGTGGCGATAGCCGCGTAAATCCCGGGTGGCTACAGTTAGTCCTGGAATAGTAAAGACGACATGTCTAACAGTATCTCTGAAATGAAACGAAATGTGGATGTACAGAAGAATGTAGTGTTTTAAAATTTGTCTGAATCTAGACTGGTAGCAGAATACGATGATGTTTAGGAACCATAAGCGAAGAATTGCCTCTTATCAGATTTGCGCATTCCCATCTCAGATAGAGACATCAGTTATCATCAAGTCAGATCATAGACCAGGGCTAACCTGTCAGCAATAAAAAAATATTATAGACATTTTATAAAAGTTAAACCAGTATGTCAACTATTTATTCTAACCAGAGGCAGCCATGTACGTAGCTCCTGTGCTCTTGATTTTCTCAATGTACTTAAACTGTTCCTCAGCAAGAATTTCATCGAAGTCAGCAATAATCTCGTTAAGAAGCCGGAGGCATTCCACGCCCTCATTGTTTCCCTCCAATTCAACATAAAATTCGGAGAAGTTAGGAATGGATGCGAACATTACGCACACCGATTCGCATTGCTCGTGATACAGCTCCTAGTTTAAAAAAAGCATAGTAATATAATGACAGTTATTTAGGTTATGAATCATTAGAATCGACACTTAAGAAGTGGAAAATCGGCAAAATCATCTATATATTATTTAGCCGATGGGCTGAGACTTTTAATATTTAAAGAGAAATATATCAAAGTATTTTACTTACGTCAATGTTCTTGTCGCTACGCAGGAAGTGTTGAGCGACATGTTCTGGTAAGATATTAGCCAGTAGTTTTCTATTATAGGCTTCCAAATGTTCCATATCTTCCTTTTCATCTATAACAAAGTTTTGATTACATTGTTTCTATTTTACTCGCACTTCACTAGCAAAATGAAGAAAAAATTTAGTTTCTATTCTGTAATTTCAAAAGTGGTGTTAAAAATTATTTCATGAATAATTTCTATTTTAGTAAGTATCATTAATGCCCCACTGTTAGGTACAGGCATCATTAATCATTAAGGGCAGGGTTTTTAGAGTATAGACCCACCACACTGTTCTACCGCGAGGTGACAGGCACAGTACACAAGTGTTTGCGCTAACACAAGTGCACTCTCTATTCCATCACTCAACCCGATACGACCGGAGAGAGATCAGGCGCGGGACTGACGGCTTAACTCGCTCTTCGAAACACGGGAATGGAAAGCGCGGTTCCTGCTTCTTGCTGTTCTGGCAGCCAGGGATGCGAAAATATATGTCTTGACTCGCAGAATTCGCCAAAGAGATGGAAGCGTACCCGAGAAAATACTAGAAGCAATAATACAAACGGCGCACAGTCAAGCACTCTATGACTGGTCAATACGGCTTGAAAATGAACATAGACCGCGACATCAACGAGCTGTGGGTGCAATTCTGCTCACCTTCGAAGCCTGACTGTGGAGAGAATGTGAAAAAGTGACCTTCTGGTTGGCAGAGATGGGACATGGCTGTTTCAGTGAGGATTTGTGCAGAATAGGGTGGGAAAGTACAGCGCAACGCTATCATTGCTGGGCGGACCTGGATAATGCGCAACACATAGAATGTCCAGCATGGGAAACTGAGAAGTACATAGTAATCAGTCAAATTTGGAGACCTTTCACTCGCAACCGTAGTTGCAGCTATACTTGCGGAAGATGAAGGTTGGAGAGCCGTAATTTCCTTCTGCGAAACCGTTATGGTTAAGAAGGAGAAAATCCAACGAGACCGGCAGAGGCAGTCCCGCAAAGAGACGTCAAGGCAGTGAAGGCAGTGAACTGCTAATTCACAATAAGAGGTGTAAATCTCGGGTAAGAGGACATTTTGGGTCTCAAGCGGTGTGAATGGGGGATTTTCACTGCCACCAAAAATCACATGTCCATTTGACGGAATTATACTAAAAAAAAAGTCACCTTGGATGAGTCATTTGAGCATTTGCAGGAGGGAGGCTCCAGCGAATTTCGTTAGGAGAGTCCGGAGATTATTACATGTGCAGAGATAGATAGCCGTGGGGGTTTTAGTGGGTACAGCTCCACATAACCCGATCGCTCTCCCCGGGTATATTCACTAAGATTTCCCCCGCGAAAAAAAAGGAAAAAGACCAATCCGGCATTAAATATACGGAACTGTGGTAATTATTTTGAATATTTACCGTTAGCTTGTAGTTTCCAAATAAAGTCCAATCGATAAGTGCTCTCAGTCTGCTGAGAGTGCAGTACCAAAGCCGCTAGTGTTCCAAATGCAACTACGATGTTGGTCCAGTGCTGATTCCAATCAATTTCACACTTGTGCCTATTTCGAATAATAATACACTTATTAGATAATAATCCGTCAGACGGCCTCGGTGTCGGAATGGTAGGTTTCTTAATTTAGCACTATAGATCAAACTCCCGTCTCTATTTTTATTTATCTTGTTCAAATTTGCAATCATTAATAAAATATTTGTTTTTGTTCGTCTTCAAGTTCAAATACGTTTTTAAACTTACAACGTATGACAAATGATGTTGATACCCGTGTTTTCCATAACTAATTCATTATTAAAATACCAATATCACAAATGTCTATGTTATATAACAAATCTGTGAAACATGTATTAGAGATAGATATTTTTTATAATAGTTTTTCTGAATTTGAACGTAGGATAATGCAATGTATTTTGGCCAATGTATTGTAATTTTATTTTATATTTTTAATATTTATTTGTATTTAACACCTTTCCTTTAATTCATATTTGAATTTTTTATTTAATTTAATTTTTATTTTTGTTTGACATTTAATAATAATATCATCTTCTTATGACATTATATGTTATTTTAATCTGACTTCATGTATAATAATTATCGCATGCTATGATAGCCTATTATTAGTTGGACATATTCAATGTATCTTAGTTTTTTATCATAAGTTAAATGTATATTATGTACCTGCTGTTGGCTGTCTAAAATAAATAAATAAATATTTAGTTCATTAGTTATTATGCTCATAATATCATTATGATATGGATATATTTGTGAAACATTCATCGTGAAGTAAGTACCATATTGCGGATGTGTAGAATTAAATTCTTGATATATTTAAGAATTCACAAATACATGGAATTATTTTCCAAAAAATATGAATAAGTATTTGTAATCGTATTGTATAAAATAGTACAGAATCATAAATTGAAAGATGACTTAAAAGGCACTGCTGTCCGGTGTTGGAATTGCCTTTCATTTTCTTTAGGTTACTAGGCTTTTTTATAAATAAACGTGTGATATGGTATAATGAAAAGTACAAGCTAGCAAATATTTTTTAATGACAGCTTGAATGAGATTCGTTGTAAATACGTACTGGTTCTTGTAGAAATGGTCCTGATAATACAGATTCTTCTGAATAGTAACCGCAATGTACGTTGCACTGATAAGGAAGAGGAGAGTTGTCTTCACTACAGTGATGAAAATCTGATGAACCGCGCAAACGAACATCACAATCATTGTCAATTGTAGGAAGTGCTGTAAAATAAAAACAGTATTCATTATGTCTAGTATTTCAGCAAACGTATATTTGAGTTGATAACATTCCGTGAAAAACATATCCCAGTTTTTTAATTTACTAATTTAAAAAACAACTTTTTTAAATAAAAAATAAATAAATCGGTTAGATTCAAAAAAATAATGTAATTTCCGTCCATCATTAAAAAAATAATCTATTTTGTCAAATATGCAGCATCACAACGCAATAATCCGATAAATAAAGATCGAGAATTACGGATGAGATTATTTAATGTCACTGTTCTAAAAGCGTGGTGTGCATTGTATGACATTTTTTAAAACAACTTTGCACTTCTGAAAATATTGCAATTATAACCTGTAAAGCTATATCAGACAAGTATCGGGATTATATTTCAGTCACCTATATAATAATTTGCTCGATATCAATCGTCATAATTATTCACTCATTTCGAAATGTAGGGTTAGTTTAAAAATGTCATACAAAACACAAAATTAAATATTCTCATGAGTATTAAAAATTTTAAACTAAGAATTGTTTTTCTACTATTTTATTTGATTATTTTTTAAAATGTGTTTTTAGTATTTTTAATTATAACATTAAATATTGAATTAGATAAACAACAATTTTGTAGCTTAC
This sequence comes from Elymnias hypermnestra, assembly GCA_015832385.1. NCBI lineage: Eukaryota > Metazoa > Arthropoda > Insecta > Lepidoptera > Nymphalidae > Elymnias > Elymnias hypermnestra. The sequence goes on along the minus strand of JACTOM010000048.1, from coordinate 1,248,228 downwards.
TTCATTAATATCAGTCGGGCAAAATGCAGTTCCATCCTCGGATTTTGGTGTCTCCTTGTCTGTGATCATGTAGAGTCCCTGTAAATGGTTTCTTATTTCAATATTGTTAAAATTGATTATGTATGCTTTAATGGGTACTTATTGAAAGCATGATATTATACAATTTAATTAATGAATTAATATTTAAAAAAACTGTATTAACATCAAGAGTCATCCTCTGGGAGTTTTAAGAATGTATTTGTACTTGAATTGACGATATAAAAGTATTTTATTAACGATTGAAAACCTGAACATATAAAGAGAGTGGAAGATTATATATCATTTTACATATTTATTGTACTGATAAGAGGAATTTAAAAAAGGTACGAAATAGTCTTTGCATACCATAACAATCTCGACCTGGACTACGATAACCGACAGCATTAAGAATGATATCAGTTGAGCCAGGGTTCGATTGTTGTGTATACTTGCTGCCAGTCGTTTTACTCTCCTCGAAGCCTTCTACGGAAGTAAAGAACCAAAATTAGAAGTTATCAAAATCTTTCAAAATATGACCAACAATTTTGAGTTGGTCTGAACAGAAACACACTGAAAGATTAAAAGCAATACTTAGTGTGCGGTTAAAACTACACGATAGAAGTGAAAACTTCATCTATCAATACGAAATACAATTTTTTGTTTCATTCTATATTTAGAAAGTAAAAAGATTTACGATATATTAGTGTAAGTATCGAATTGACAGTAATGTTATATTAAATAATGAAGTAAAATATAGCAGTGAACGACGATTTTACTCAAACTAGCGTTACATAATCAAGCGTTTTAGCTCAGTCTCATTCCATACCCCCATTAAGTGACAGCGCGCCTAAAGAATATTTATTTTAAAAATTGGCTTATTGCCACATGAGACATCAAAACGTAGTTTTACAATGTTACAACGTGTCATTACATCTTATGTATGGATTTGCACTCCAAATTTTATAAGGTGTGTTTTAGATGACGAAATATCTAGTAATTACGATAACTACCGTTTTGTATTCAATTAACATGTTTTTATGACGTGAAATTGATTGAGAAAACGGGCATTGTAAGATTGTACCATCGTAAACACACTTTATTACTAGACCGCTATTGTTACTAATAAGACTGTCGTAAAATATATATTAAAGCAGTAGAGTTTGCCATACCAAGATACTTTTTTTGACGATATTGATGTAGATGATTTTAATGAGATAGAACCGGGTGGGCGGTATAACTTTATGAATATTTAAAAAAACTAGTCGTTATGTTTGAATTATATAAAAAAATGGCTATTGCAAAGTTAAATCATATATTTTACTGAGAATGATTCATCTCGCAAGCATCAGTGATCATTGCCGATAAATTGATATTGTGTACTTCAGGATAAACGTTAATTTTTTTTTGCCATAAATATACATAATACTAGCAATGCCCCCCGGTTTCACCTGCATAGATACCGATCTCGTGTCAGTGGAAAGTCTACTAAGTCGGACTATAGATTTGTTTTTGTTGATATAAAAGTTTTATTCCATTTAGTTTTTAATTATTTCCTTTCAGATTATTAGATGCACACTTAAATTAATAATAAAATCAATATACAGTTTGTACTTTACTACGTAAATCACATCAATAATCTAACTAACACATTTTAAAAATCACAACATCATTTACGTATACGACATTAGCAAATTTAAAAATACTCTACAGGTATTGAAACATTTTTAATTTCAAGGAGAAAGATGTTTTAAATCGCTTAAACTTTTAGCTTGATAACAAAAAAAAAACAGTATGGGTAGTTTTAAATTCGTTATATCTTTTGGAATGGACTGTCCGATTTTAATAATTTAAAACGTATTTTACAGGTATTGAAACGATCTTTAATAAAAATAATAGGATAACGATTAAAACAGAGGTATGGATAATATGATTTGTATATTTCCGGCACTTTTATTAACTTTTAAAATGTAAAAGTAGTAATAGCGCCATAATTTCAGTAGTCGGATAGTATGGTACCGCGGACTTTTTTAAATATTACGCTAGATATTTTTGTAGATACGGTCTTTAATACTGTAGAACATTTTTTTGTTCTATCTTCAATTGTTTCACATCTTGAGTTACATAAATTAAATTTTCTTTAGGGATCCCTATTTCTTTTGAGAAAGTAATATAGACCAAGTCGCTCAGTGAAAATGAAGCTTTAATGTTGAAAAAATTTTGAAATCGATCCAGTAGTTTTTGTTTGAAAACGTTACAATATACATACATACCAAAACATCAATGTTTCCTATTTATAATATTAGTTTAGATGTAGAAAACAAACCTTAAATTCGACGCTGAGAACTATATACGTTATGCAGAAAATAGCTATTCCCGCCAGAGTGATCACTGCGATGACACCAATAGTACTGGGGAAAAATAACACATATCACATTATGATAGATTTTATTAGTCTTAATTGATAGCTATTATTTATTAGAAAATTATCGGATGTAAAAATGTAACAATATTTTTCTCTTTCAAATTGTACCTGAATAAAATGTAGCAATCTAGATCTAATTTTATTTATCATTGCTAACTGAAAGCTATATAATTTTTAAGTTATTGGTATTTCATTATTGTCAATAAGACATTAAAAAAGTAGCAACACTACATTGACATGATAATGGCAGAATAATTATCTTAAGTAAGTAACAGCCCATTAACGTCCCACTGCTGGGCACAGGCCTCCTTACTCATAGGAGAGAGGGTTTTTAGAGCATAGACCTACCATGCTGCTTTAGTGCGGATTGGCAGGCATGGTACACAAGTGCACTCTCATAGTCCGATGTGACGGGAATCCGACAGGATCGGAGAGAGATCAGGCGCACAACCGTCGGCTTAACGTGCTCTCCGAGGCGAGGGGCGGATTACACCGCCGACATCCCAACTTCGGGCAAATATTGTGAAAATCTTAATAAAAAACTCAATATTGATATTTGAATTGGCCCGAACCGGGACTCGAACCCAGGACCTCATGTATGTAGTCGAATATTTCGCATAGTAATTTAATGGAATAAGGAAATATTATTTTTAATGAATTTTGGAGTTTATATTTATTTTTTCTAATACTTACATATCGAACACGATCAATTGAACAGTGGAAATAGCAAAGTACATGATCACGGAACAGATGTAATATATTCTCAGCATCCTGTCCCTTTCTGCGGTGTACTGCGAAAAAATCAATTGAAATCGAGGTGTTCCGAGTAAATGATATTTTTAAGAATTCCAGTAACACAGACATTACATACGTAAACAGGGAAAACTAAGGAAATAGTAAAAAAAAACTTAAATATCAGCCTTTGACATCCCACCGCTGCTTAGCAGGCAGTAGCCTGCACCAGGAAATGGTTCAGTGAAATGCAGGCTTCATTACAGTATATGCTTTCACTACAAAGCAAAATAATGAATTTTAAACAACATTTCATTTCACAAAGACTGCCTATGATTAGAAACCATAACTCTTAACAAGAATCCACAAGAATCCATCACGACTCTTAAAATATAGTGTCCATATCATAGCGCCATATAATGCAATAAGATCTTGGCCAATAATTAAAAGTAATTACGCTTATAATCCTATTACTCTTACTAAGGGTAAAACTTATTAGTTAAGCATCTTTAAAAATGTAGGCTTATGAAGTAAATTTAGCTTAAAGCATATATATAAGTGTAGAGGAGTCCCTGGCTTAATTATAAAATTTTTGAGGTTTTTTAATGTATAACTGATCATAATATGAAAAGTAAAGAAACTACTAAGATGCCTAAAATGATAACCTAACATCCGCTACAACTCAAACAAGAATATAACTTCTTACAACAAGTACAAACAGAGAATAAAGCTAAAATACGGAAAATGTGAAATGGAAGTGCACTCCAATTACTCGAACTGAAAGCATTATTGCGTTTTGAAATGATTCTGAAGTCTTATAATGTTTTATGTCCCATAAATACATGCAATTTATTTATAATCTTAAATGGACGAAAGAACAGAAGGAGCATGTGTGGATTTTTAAATTTCTTAGGCTTAGGAAATTATTAGGATTGAAGTTTTACCATATACTTTTGGTCTCATTAATATTTTTTTTATGATTTTAATATTTTCACTTAAACGGTTAATCAAAAACGACTTTTTTGTTGTTGAAATTGCTTATTGAAAGTAACTCGGTCTGTCTGATACTTATCACGACTAAACTATTCAACCAATTCTTACATCTTATGATTTATAAATATAGATGGACAAACACAAGTTTCTTTTTATTGCGGAAGAAGTTTCGATATGTAGGAATGAGATAAGGAATTAAAGTTTGTATGTAAACTTATCTTTTATTAAGTTTAGAAAGATAAAGATCATGATATTTGTTTTGGTAAGAAATGTTTGACGATTATGCGTTTTGAGAAAAAAGTCACTTTACTTATATTTAGGTCAATCGGATTATCATTTTGGAGCGATATGTACATTATGTAATATTTAAAAATCTCGTAGGTCACAGTGCTTGTTATATACTGTTCCGAAACGGCTTGAACGATTTTCTACGAAATTTTTGTGTATATTTGCTAGGACTTATCGGCCGTAAAGTATCCTTCTATTTCTTAAATTGGATCTAAAATTACTTACCTTATTTTCTATTTTCTTGTCACGGAAAGTAAGTGTGAAAGGTCGGCAATGTTCACTGCGGAGACGATCAATTGATCGGGCGTCAATCGCTTTCATTAAGTACTCATTTACTTCGTCTTCTGGGTTCTTATTCTCACTAGCGGCGTCTACTCCAATCCTTGCATCAAATAAAATACATACATATATATTTATACACACAATCACACAATAGAAATCTGAAATTCTACGCCATTGTTCAAAAACCTCTTAATTACGTTACATAGAACGAAGTAAAATAAATGTAATTAATTAATTAATATTAAAATATTGTATTAACATTAAGAGTCACAAGTTGTAAAAAGTATATTAGTACTTGGGCCTATGAATAGATGAATAAAAAAAGTATTTTATTAACGACTGAAAATTTAAACATGAGTAGAAAATTAAATGTTTATTTAAGAGAACGACCGGAGACTTAATTAATTTTAATCTTGATATAACAGTGGACATTCAGGAAACGATTAAATTTCATCTTTCCATAGGATCGGGAAACACAAATGCTTGAAACACCTCGTAAAATTCGACGATTTTTTAAACTTTCTATATCAGAGTCCTTTCCAAAAAGAATTTGTAAACCCTAAGCGACATTTTCACCTAACGCTAATGAAGTTACCTTAAATCGATTGTTCGGTTAATAAGTGTTTATTTATAATTTAATTATATGTTATGTTGCCATTATTAAACAAAAAATTTAATGTGACTTCTTCGTAGACTGTCGCTAAGTTATTACAAAGAAAACGCCGATGTTTGTGATTATTTCCGCTGTCAACTGCAGATTCAGATTAAAGACAGCGTGGCGAATTTAATTTAAAATTTCTCCGTTATGAACTTAGCACATCTTGACCTGATTTTAGCTTTCTTCTTTCATAAAACAAAAGACCCTAACAAGTCAAGAACAACTAATGGCAACATTTTACTGAAATCATTTTGTTCCATCACGTGATATACGAGTATTATGTAACAATGTTTAATAATTATAGTCCGTTCTCAGTGAGCATTTGCACCGAGATATGTCACTAAATTTAGTTAGTTAATCGGACAGTCTTCTAATAGCTATTCCCGACGGAGGCACCGGCTTAGTTCCCAATCCGTGGAAATATGGGGACTGTTATTTATGGAATCGAATTATCAACCTAATCCATTCTCGAATGCCCCTGATCTCGCAGAAATTAATACAACAAAATCGATTCAGCCATTTAGAAGGAGTCAACATACATACACACGTACGGAGAAATATATATATATTAATTATAGATACATTTTCTTCGGCCATAAACATTAATCCACAGTGTGAAAACCCACCACTCTAAGAAAAGTCAACAAACAAATTGATTTGTTTCATTAATATATAAACTTATATATAATAAAATTCTTGTTATTTCAAATATACGTAGACTACAAATTAAATTTAGTAATGCATACAAACTCACTTCGCGCTTTAAACCTATTATACTCGTATTATATATTTTTAATAATACAGTTTTTGGGTTGTATCTCATCACTGTCCGTAAAGTTTGTGAACATTTACTAGAAGGGACATGTTCTGGAAATGTATCATATGAGTTCAGTTTACTGAGACCAACTTTCTGTTTGTGTCACACATCAAAGCAAACGAAGGTTTCAGTTCCAAACAAACTTTTGAATTCAGATGCAAAAGCAGCGCGTGCTAAACTTCAAACAGGGTTCATCTCTATTTGTTAGCACTTGTGCAACGTACACAATTACATGTTATATCGTATTTTCACGGTTTTCATTCATGATTTCAAATTTAAAAATACTGGGTACTGAAAATTATGAATAATGTAGTGATTGGTGTAAGAGTCATCCAAATGTTCAATAATAAAATATGTTAAACTATTATTTACGACATAATACGAGTACTTTTAATATTATTTGTTACCCTTTAAGGCACCGAAGTTTAAATTATATCGTAATAAAGTAATAATAAGATTATATTAAAAAATAACACTTTTACGTGGCTGCCCTTTGAAAATGATGTTGGAGTTTTCCGATAACATTAAGGTTTTTAAACACAATAATGATACGTGGAAGTTTATTTAGCACTTTAGCATGTTTTTACATATTTTCTCTTTGTTTTTTCGCAATATTAGGCGATTCGACACATTTTATCAACATTTTTATGAACTAAACGCCTCATTGGTACTGCCTCATTGGTCTAGTGGTTAGCATGTTCGACTACAGACATGAGGTCCTGGGTTCGAGTCCCGGGTCGGGCCAGTTCGAAATCGATATTGAGTTTTCTATTAAGATTTTCTCAATATTTGCCCGAAGTTGGGAAGTTGGCGGTGTGATTCACCCCCGTGCCTCGGAGAGCACGTTAAGCCGTCGGTCCTGCGCCTGATCTCTCTCTCCGGTCGTGTCGGATTGCCGTCATGTCGGACTATGAGAGTGAAGGAATAGAGAGTACACTTGTGTACTATGCCAATCCGCAGTGGAGCAGCGTGGTGGGTCTATGCTCTAAAAACCCTTTCTCATATGAGCGAGGAGGCCTGTGCCCAGCAGTGGGACGTTAATGGGCTGCTACTTACCTTACCTTAAACGCAAATTTTTTAAAGAAGTTGTTTCCTCCATTTACCGATTTTTACAATTATATTTAAAGACAATGAAGCACCGATTGAGTTAGTTAAAAAGACGGATAATCTTAAACTTTATTAAATTTTAGTTACTGTATTATAAAATTATCTATTAAATACTCCAGAAACATGTTAAATATAAAGTACAGTTAGCCAAAATTTTAAACGTAATTTGGAAATACATATAAATTTACATCTATGTTAGAATATGTTTTATAATAACTAAAATTTCAAATATATAAATATAGTATGAATTACCTAAGAAATTTTATTTATAAACTAGGTAGTTGTAGAATTTTACTTGTAAAAAGTGGTCATTTCACAGTTAATTCTGTATGTTGTAACTAGATACAATTCAATTGTTAATCAAAACTTTCTTGTCTTTGAACTAAGAGTAGATAGAATTGTAAAACTAGGCAATTGATTCCGATGTTCCAATAGTTCAATATTGAAGTTCAACGCGGAGCTGGAAGTTTTGTTAGACTTTTAAAAAGGAAATTAGATTGCAAAAGAGCTCACTCTGTTTTATTGATACCTAAATTACGGTAATAATTATTCGAAAATTACGGTATTTACAAGGGAATCTTTCCATTATTGCAAGTATAGTAAGAGTTTAAATAGAAAATAATTTATTTCGAAATTTAGACATGTGATAAATGTGAAACATGATAAAACATTTAATAATGTCTTATTACTGCAATTAGAATCGTGCAAATTTGTAAGCGGATATCATTTATGACGTAATGGAGTTAAGGAAGGATTTTTGGGTCGACCCACAGTGTCGTGGAGGGCAGTCACTTATCTGACAGGTGTTCCTCAATGGGAGCTGCGGGCTGAGGTTCTTGCAGCCGCCTTCCACTAAAGGGCAGATGCAAGATCTAGGGACGGGTTGTCTAATACTGAAGAGGCTCGGAGGATTAGGGCCCTTTTGGATAGAGACCTAATCGAATGGAGGATAGAAGATCTTGGATTCCTAGGAGCAGGTGTGACCATAGCGCAAGCGATTTATCCCCACGTGGAATAATGGTTATCTAGAGGATATCGATTCTCCTAAGGACTGGTACAGGTATAAATACCTGTACCAGATTGTAAGCTGTGAAGATTGAGCCGCCTGCCACGAATGTGGAACCTTCATAGATTCGCCTTGACACGTGGTGGTGGAATGTTCCGCCTGGAGATCTCAGCAACATGTCTTTTGCTAATGTCGCTGATCGATGGGAACCTCTCCTTTTTGACCATAATTGGCGCAATGGTCGCTAACGGGACGTGGCTGGAGGGCAGTTGCCTTCCGCGAATCTGTTATGTCGATGAAAGAGGCATCGAAGAAGGCGTGGCAGAATGCCGTTTTCCCGCTCCGACAAAGAAGACGGAAAGTAGGATGAAGGATGTGCGAATATCCTTCCGCCTCCATGTATCGGGTGCCAGAGTGGATTGTGTAGATGACTTTCTAGTTTTCGACATTTCGAATGCACGGGCATTGACTTGTGGGTCCCACCGCATTTACCAGTGTCAAAAAAGCGACGGGTTTTTGGAAATTTGACACCAACATTGCCGAAAAAGAGGATATTTTCCTTAAGATGCCCCTATATTTGTTAAATATAGAACTATGATGTTTAGCCAAATGGTTAATAATTTCTTTAATTAAATTCCTGTAAATAAAAAGTTTTATTTTTGAAATATTCATTTTTAAAACACTACGTACACTCGGAAGCTCTGTACAATAGCAGTAATAATGAAAACCAGATCTATATGTTTTTTTAAATAACTATGACATATGTTTAATATTTTCTCGGCTTGAAAAATCTTATTTAGTAAATTTACTTTAATTTAACCTTTAAAATGAAGATAAACATAATTTTAATTATTAGCTGCAAACAATAATATAAAATTAAAATTTTATTGCTTTTATTCTAAATTAAACGTAAAGCTAAAGTACACCCACTTCGAAGAGTGCTTTCCGTGCTGTGAGCCGTGGCCCATAACGCGCATCTCCTTCGAAATGTTGCCATTCAATGAGAACGAATGCTGCGGTTTCTTATCCTGTTAAAAAAACAAGAATTCTGAAGAAATATTGAATTAAAATGTAAGGGCCTTTCCTTTTGTAATATTTGTTGACTTCAGTCTATTTAGCTAATTAATCTAGCACACAACACCATTGATATAGGCGCTCATTTGATGCTTTATTTATTTTACAAAAAAAAAAATATTAACTCAAAAGTATCCCGAACCCCTAACACTAGGTAAACCCGTGTTTTAGGGGTCAGTATATTTCCAGTAGTAACAATATATATTATTAATAAAGTAAGTCTAACGACGTAAATTGATAAAAACACAAAGAAAAACAAAGTTTTCGTAGGCGTAACTAGTTTTAAATATAATAAATGACATTAAATTATGTTATAGCTGTAGGGTAACAGAAAATTCTTACCAACAAGATAAACGGATTATCTCTAGATAACGCGCTGGAAAACTTCTTTTTTCACGTGAATTGACACGGATTCATTCGTACGTTGATTACATTTCGAAGATATTCGAACAAACATTCTGAGGTATATGACTATGATATTAAATAGCCACTCAGGTGAAGACAGATTTCTACATCCATAATGCATATATTGTATAAATTATAGTCAAAGCCATACAAAGTTTCTGCGTGGTTTTGTTTCAAATCAAAGAAGTAATATCATCTGATAAAATTTAAAAAGTTTCATTGGCAAGATTCGAAAGGTATATTGTTGTGACAAGCGGTGGAAAGGTTTTAATATAAACAACGGAAACTCAATCTACATTGGAGTGGAAACAAAATAATGTTCACTGACACTTATATAACTTTATTAGAGGAACTATATTCTTACATAACTATATAATATTTCATAACAACTAATATAGGAACTAACAGTGTAAGATGAAAAATATTATTCAAGCAAAATTATACGACGAAGTATAGTTTGTTATTTAAAGTTTCAAATCACGGTAAGAAAGCGTGATATTTTGCAAAACAGTAAATTTTGTAAATACATTGAGATGAATGTAGATGACATAATTAAAGTTTATAATATAAACAATACTTTCATTCAATGTCAATATGAAGGAGTTTAATTTTGTTTTAAGAGGTGAGCGTAGCTTAGTTAGAGTATGACTTTTTACAAACTCGATAAATATGTAATGCGATTATAATTAATTTTTACTACTTACCACTCGGCTGGTGTCATCAGGTACAATTAGGAAGGTCTCAATATTATGATCCTTGAGGTAAGCGTTACGTTGGCCACCATAGCCGGGCTCAACTTTATAATCGTTACCGAGGCACTCGAGAGTTTCTTTGGTGATGTGAACGCGGCTAAAATGCGAATTAAAATATTAGACATTCCAAAAAAACACCATGGCACAAAAGTTTTACAGGGACATCATTAATTAATAAAAGTATATATGTTTTTAAGTCTTTTTATTATAGACATCAATTTAAAAATATCTGTCTGACATTCTTTGATTTTTTAAACGTTAAAAAAATTAGAGAGTTAAAAGTGATATACTTTCAGTGAAAAATAAAAAAAGAAAATATTTTTACCCTGCAACACCTCCGCTCTCCATGTAGTTGGCAAGGGTGACATCATTTGACCATACATCGAATTGCCACTTGCGTAACCCGAGGACTACGCAGTGAACACGTCCAGTATGGATGCCAACACGCATGTTTACATTCACGGCCATTACTTCGCGTACCAAACTATTCGATAAAAAATTAAATGTAAGTTAAACGTATGATCTTAATGACTTTAAAATATTGAAAATCGTCGTCATCATCGCTTCAGCCGATGGACATCCATTGCCCGACATAGGTCTCACGAAATGATGCCCACAAGGCCTTATCTTGCGCCGCTTGGCATCAGCAGCTACCGGCGACTCTCCTGATATCGTTGGTCCATTTTGTGGGGGAGTCTGCCTACGCTGCGCCGTCCGGTGCGGGATCGCCATTCCAGCACCTTCGGGCCCCAACAACCATCGGTTCGTGTGTCTATGTGCCCATTGCCAAGTACACGATTCGTAGAAGAACCCAAGTCAATGACATATCATTGACTTGGGTTCTTCTACGGATCTTCTCATTTCTGATTTGATCGCGGAGTGAAACTCCGAGCATAGTCCTCTCCATCGCACGCTGAGTGACTTTGAGCTTTCGAATAATGCCCATACTGTTCGAAGACTGGTTTCCAGGCACTGAGGGATATTGGACGAAAATATCCTCCGGAGATTCCCGAAAGCTGCCAAACCGAGTTGCATTTGGTAGCTGGCCTCCTTGTTGCTTAGCTGGACCATGTGGTCCAGGTTTGTATACCCGTCTACAATTTCGAGTGCTAAGTTCTCAATTATGACTGGGTGGAGCAGAACATTTTACGCTCACCTCTGTTGAGGTCATCGAGCATTGTATTGAAATCGTCCAAAGTCTCTGCCATAATGATCACATCGTCGGCTAACCGTAGATGAGTGATGTACTACCATTAATGTCGATGCCCAGTACGTTCCACTCCAAAAGCTTAAAGTGGTATTCCAACGGTAAAGAGCTTCGGGGAGATAACATCTCCCCTGACGAACTCCACCCTGAACCTGGATAGACTCAGTGCTTTGGTCCTGTATACGGACTCACATGGTGACATTATCGTACAAGCACGCATAAGTACCGGTGGTTAATTCGACATCTCGGCAAAGATCTCAACACGGTCCTTGTTTCCACCGAATCGAAGGCTTTCTCGTAGTCCACGAGGAGTATAATCGACCATTTTGCTTGGCATTCATGGACTATATTGCAAATGTAATTTAAAAATTGACTGCGTGAACTTCTTTATATATGAATTTGTATCGAGTATGCTAAAGGATGCTAACAGCGGAACAAAACCGCCAAGATTTTACCACGCCCGCGTGTAAAAATACATGACATATTTTGCAGTATAACATTTAAAATGGATAAAAATAAAACTATATTACAGATTCATAAAACACGATTAAAGAATCGATTATTTTCTCTCCTTATCGAGATTTAAACAAGAGTCCTTATCTCCCCCTCGAGAACCTTACATAGTAAAGGCTTCATAACTAAATTCTTAGATAATGAAAGCTCTATAGTATGGTCAAGCGCCGTTGAATGTGGACATCGCTGTCATCACGTATTCATCAGCTTAAATTAGGTTGTTTAATAACACTTACGCAATGGCATCAATCATGTCAAGACCCATCTCCACACAGCATTTAGCATGATCATCACGAGCTTCCGGTAGTCCCGAGACGCAGTAGTAGCAGTCACCCAGCAATTTGATGCGAAGGCAGTGATGTTCGGCTGCCAGACGATCAAATCTAAGAAAAGTATGTTATTAGCAGCGTCGTAGAAGCTCTAGAATTGTTATTAGAAATATATATATATATATATATAAACAAAAAAAAATATTATTCGACATTTTATTACTAACTATCATATATCTAACTATATAAAGTTAGATCATTTTCAACGACTCAAATAGGGTTTTTATTTGAATGGCTTGAGTATTCGAAACTTTTAATAATCATTACATATTAGAAATAGGAAGAGTTAATTTTTTTCTAAAACACTTGAAAGGCACATAAAGAAGATGTGGCGGTAAATCGATAGAATAATATATATGGGGCTATAAATTATTCAGAGGGTCAATGTTGCCGCCCTCGTGTGAGTGGCTCTGAAATATTATATTACGACTTATTTCATATAGAGGTTTGTTACGGCTATATAGGGTGTCCGTAAGTTTGCTAAATATTCAGTTTGTTGAATCTTAGGCAGGTACGTCTGATGATTGTGTGAAAAAATATTTCTATAAACAATTTTCCTAAATTGTCATTATTTTTATTTGATAATAACATTCCATTGTAACCGGAATTTCTTTTTCTAGCGAGTGAAACAGAGTTGCTTTTAAAAATGCCGTTAAAATCACAATACTACAAGTAAGCTAAATTGAAAATCCTAACTTCTAATGTTTCATATTTAATGACAATAATAATCCTACTAGGACGTAGAGAATTAGTCTCTATTTTTGTAGGTTTTACATATTTCAATAGAATTGAAAACAAAATTATGTGAGTTTTAAGTAGGGTTCAAAACAATACGATATGGTATCGGTGGCCTGAGTAAAGTTTAATGCAAAAATTAAATATCCATAAGATGACCATTATTCATAAAGCTTATGTGGCGATTAATGAATCAATGCCAATGTTTCGCAGCCTTTTCTGGATTTTAACAAAATATCATATTAAAACAGAATCATAAAGGCACTTTACATAATTAATGATGAAAACGATATAACTGTTAAAGGAATGTCTTTGAGTAAAGTTCCGATTTCATGTCGCTTACAAGGGCTCAAGAAACTTCAGCAATGTGGAATGAAGAGAAATTTATAAGTCCTTCACAACATTGTCACTTGTATATTATTGTCGGTAGAATAAAAATAAATAAGCCTTTTCGTTATGAGGACATAATGCTTGTTGATTTTTTTTTATAACTCTAATCTTTGAGAAGCCGAGATAAAATAAGTGCTAATTTCATTTCACTTTATCATCTACTCCATTTATACTAACCAATAACAATAACAATACACGTTCGTAGGTACAAAAGTTCATACGTAATATGTATCTCAGAAGTAAAAGCATTGATTCTATGTGAGTTTAAAACGAAGACTAACATATCCAATTTCTACCTTTTTGAAGTCGTTAACTTGAGGTTATTATAAAAAAAAATGTATGGACTTACATTGTGAAATTAGAAATATAAATTTTTGTAACAGCAATGGATATACCTTACAGTAAAGTATATGTCTTTTGGATGGGCAAAAAAATAAAGCAATAGTATTATTTCGTAACAATTAATAAAAATAACAGTCTATGAAACACAAACCATAAGTCTAGCCTTTGGGATATATAAAATGAAGAACATTCTGACATTCGAATAGAAAGCTATTTATAAATAACTCATGTCTTGTTTGTTCCGAGCAGCTTTATTTGTTACTGCTGACCTTTATACAAATTTAACCAAATAACTTTAGTTCGATGTAGACGTAAATTCGTGACAATTTGAAACACAAACTTATAAGTTTCAAAACCACTTAACCAATGATAAATTTCTGTGTTGCCCTCAACTGTCTAGTCAACATTTTGAAATGCTAATTATTTGTGACTACGCTTTATGTAATAATTATTTAGTATAGTTTTTATAGAGGGAGTCAACACATCAGATGAAATTGATAAAAGTTTTTTTATGTATCAAGTGAATGATCCACTAACATAGGCTTACTGGGCACGGCACTTACTAAAAAACGGCTGAAGAAATGTCCTGATTTGCAATTTCAGCCTATTTTGCAATCACTCTATATATACATACTGTAGAAAAGGTTTTTTTTTTTTATGGAAAACCACAATTATAATTTATAAATTGAAACGAAGTTAAGTTCGAAATTAAAATCGTTTATATGTTTTATATTAAAAGTGTAGGAATAAATTGTTGAAACTCTTTTACAGTCGAAACTGTGCGCAGATTGCCTGGCTAAAGTTTTTGAAACCTATGCATACGTGGATCTGTGTTAGCAACATTGTAAACGTAATACAGAATTTAATTTCAATGCGTAAGCTTATCAATTAAAATATTGTAAAAAATAGTAATGGTGAAAGGGTTTGTAGGAAAAAGTACATAATACAAAATAATTTAAAACCATTTTGCACCCCTAACCCAACCTATAAACTTATGAAGAAATAAAACTCTTACATGAACTTTCAAGAGACGGCACTTTACAGTTTTTTTTATAAATACGATTATTAATTAATTCAATTTTAATGAATTCAATATCTCTAACCATAAAACTGTGTTAACATCAAGCGTCTGCTGCACTGTAACTTAAAATAATGCATTTGAACTTTAGTAGATGAATAAAAAAGTAGATTTTGTGTGAAACGTTACAAACATACACACTAACATACACACTTACATACAAAAACACATACGTTTCCTCTTTATAATATTAGTTTAGAATAAAAATTTTAACAAGATGTATAAACTGCTTCATTGGTTTGGTGGTCATGTTCGGCCTCACGCATGAGTTCTGGGGTTCGAGTGACGGGTCGCGCTCATTAAAAAATGGATATTGAGATTTTTATTAAGATTTTCTCAGTATTTGCCCAAAGTTGGGAAGGTGGCGGTGCGTTCCACCCCCGTGCCTCGGCGAGCACGTTAAGCCGTCGGTCCTGCGCCCGATCTCTCTCTGACTATGAAAGCGAAGGAATAGAGATTACGCTTGTGTACTTTATGCCTGTCAACACGCATTGGAGCAGCGTGGTGGGTCTATGCTCTAATAACCCTCTCTTCTATGAGTGAGGAGGCCTGTGCCCAGTAGTGGGGAGTTAATGGGCTGCCACTTTCCTTACCTTATATAAACGGCCCCGGGGTATCAAAAGCCATTTCACGTTTTAGACATTTTAAAGTTTTTGTAATATTGATGACATATCACACCATTTATTAACCTAGGTTGGTTTTTTTAAAATCAAATACCTATTAAATTCTGATGCTTCAAAACATATATTTCATAGTTCAGTATTTATTAATATATTTTTGCAACACTGTCCTCAGAAATAAGATTTTATACTTGACAAATAGGGAAGTAGTAAAATCGTGCCTTTAAGACTATTTATTGTTTTAAAGACAGCATGGGTCGAAGGCATTGTGATATATCTATGTGATGCACGTTTCAATCTCTTCTGAACTACTGCCTAGGGAACATAATGGATACCCCTGTAATGTTTCCAACTCGCACTATAAATAAAATGTAGCTATCTCTTTCTTTCATGTTACCCTAATAAATCAGTGTCATTAGTTCGATTGCTACTAGGATTGTTTATCAATATTGAATATACCAGTTTGCTTTCATCTCCCTATTATATGGTTTCTATTTCTATACTATTACATGGACAATTTCAAATTTGACATCCTGTTTGTTAATGCTAACGGTAAATAAACATCGAAATCGTCATTATTTATTTTATTACCTATATGAATAATAATGAAGCAAAGTGTAGTACAATAGGGGACTTTATAGTCATATAGTTTTGAAGTTACGACTCAAATTTTATTAAAATCGACGGCAACATAATGTGATAATAAATTACGGGATATTCACTTGTCAAAAGATTATTTACACAGAACCGAAACGCTACTAAATCGAGATCACAGGATGTTTTCATTGTTCGTCAGTAGAGTTTGGTTTATAAACTAACATAGCCGAAATAGGTTATTGAAACTATCGACATGACTAATATACGGCAGTGTTATTTGTATAACATTATATATATATATATTTGTATAATATTATTAAAATTTAGTCATGTAGGCTTTAGTAAACATATAAAATAAAATATTTTAAGGGTACTGTTGTTACGAACACCCGCAGTTTTCTCTTTTTATTTTAAACCATACTTTTAACTTAACATTATAAAAACTACAGAGTTCTGTCTTTAACGTTGATATTAAATCTTGACAATAGCTTAAATGTTATCGTGTACGGATCAAGATATACTGCTGTGTGCATTTTAAATTGGTTTTATTTTTTATAGTTACTTTTGCTGACATGTTATTCATTAAATAGTTCGGGCTGGTTTGGATAGGTTGAAATTTAGTTGCAATTAACAAATTAATGACTGCTCTTACCTGGCGAAGAGTTCGTTCAGAAGACGTACTAGCTCCTCAGCAGTGCATTGGTCTGAGAGAGATGTGAATCCACAGATGTCCGCAAACAAAATGCTGTAAATTACAATGGTCTTTAACATTGTAAATCATATTTCTAAGAGTTGAATACTTATTATATTCAGATAAAGTATATAATAATATATAGGTAAAAATAAACCCACGTCTTCTTTTATACTATTTAGGACTTTTAATCACATTATGTTTGTAAGTATATAAGTAGGTATCTCAATAATTTGTACTAAATCTAAACAGAATTGGGCGAAATCAGTAAGTCAGATATCTTGAAGCTGATATAAAAAAGCTATAGCTTCATACACTAAAAAGATTCATGATAGGTTCTGTAGTATACAAAAAAGTTACAGAGTAACTCGAAGATAAAAAACTTTTCATCTTTCGAGTCTTATTTCGCAATGATTAAAAGTCAATTCGCAGCGTAAATTACTTTTAAATATTCTGTATCAACAATTCTTTGTGGGCGAATATTTTCTTAAGTTTTGCCTTTTAATTACATTTTGCTGTAGGAGTTTTTGTTCAATTTCCGTTTATTAATTAGTGACGAGAAAGTTACAATGAAATTATTCAGATCTCACTGCATACAATTGGATAAACTTTGAACAAGAAATATATTGTCAATAGAAGAGTTTTCAACACTTAAAAACAATAGACAGTGTTGTTTTCTTTCATTGTATAACCTTTTTATGACTGTTGTTTTTTAAATGAAATCTTTAAAGAAAAAAAGTATATCAATTTCATAAATATTATTTGGTATACATATTTTATTTTCATAACAATCAAAGCGAGATAAAAAATAAAAGAGTTATGGGGACGAGAAAGAAAACAATTATGTTTTATTTTGTGCCTTTCAGATCGACACGTAAAATATGACGAAGTATAAATCAAAATATCTTTATTTAAATAGACCTATTGCATCACTTTTGAATCGTCAAATATATCTATTTTTCCACACAATAATTCTCTGTAAAAAATGTACGTCTGATGATAGTAAAATCTAGAGTTACGAGGACATCTTCGCGTCCTGATCTGAGAAGAGCCCACAACAAACTCAGTCGAATATTTTGTATTTTTTTTTGTTATCATCATGATTACAATATCATATTGGTTAAATATATTTAAATTCAAATTAGAGCAATACGTTCACTTCCAGGCGTTTCTATCGTCTAAGTAATCTTGCAATTATAATAATAATGATAATAATAATATAATAATTATAATAATTGCAAGATATTTTGTAAAGTTTTGAATTTCTTATACATTATTATTCGTTAGAAAAGCTGAGAGTTAATTATACATCGTGCAATTTTTATTAAAATACCAACCTTACATTCTCGTATCTCTGAATATAGATCTTATGGAATTGCTCCTGACGTGGCTGAGATGCAATGTCAGCCTTCATTTCCATTGCAACATGCCGGGGCAGAACAGACAGCAGAAGGCGTTCCTATGAGAATAAAAGTTGTACATAGTTTTACTT
Organism: Elymnias hypermnestra; assembly: GCA_015832385.1. NCBI lineage: Eukaryota > Metazoa > Arthropoda > Insecta > Lepidoptera > Nymphalidae > Elymnias > Elymnias hypermnestra. The sequence goes on along the minus strand of JACTOM010000048.1, from coordinate 1,229,680 downwards.
AAATAACATGTAAATCTAATTGACTAAATTATCTTATAAAATATCATTCATTCGCATCTTGAACAAAAGAATCTTGGTGGACGTATAAACGTCTACCAAGATCTTCACATAAGAACAGCAGATTTTTATTTTATATGGGATACAAACAGTTTTATAATACCCACTTATAGAAACAAAATGGGCAAAATATAAATCAATAAAATTTCCCATAAAAAACATAACATACACCAAACAGAAATATATCAAAGAACAAAAAAAAAACAGGATGAAATGAATAAAGTTAAAATTTGTTAAAATTAAATCGTTAGACTATATATTATCCTATAGAGTATTTCTGATTTGCTTCCTAAATAATCATAAAAAGCAGTTAAAAAAATCTAAGCTTGTAAAAACATATTGTAATTATGTTTTTTACAAGCTATGCTCTATACTAGGTACAAATGTATATATGTATTCCAGTTTGTTCATATTTGCTGACCTCTAGATTTCCATAAATGATTCAAAACCAAAATTAGCCAAATTATTCCAGTCGTTCTCAAGTTTTAGCAAGACTAACGAATAGCAATTGATTTATATATATATATACGGTATTATAGGCCGAGTGTGAACTTGTAGTTGAAATTGAATAAAACGTTCATATTTCTAAACTAATAATTCTTGTAAAATGATTATTACTCGCGTTGCTTGCGCTTTTAAATGTGAGAGATTTTCTCATAACTGTTAAAATGTCAGACTCGATGTAATCGCCTCACCGCCTCCGCTTATCTGGAATTTCAGACATTTGACAGGGCAATAGGAACTTAGAATTAAATCAGTAAGTCTGCACCGATTGAGCTCTAAATCTCGTTAAACAAGTAAATGTTTTTATATTGAATATTGTAAATTATACGTGGCGATTGGAAACATAACCTAACTGTTTCCGACGGCGTCGTATATCGCGATCTCATTGCTAATTATACAATACTATAAATACTTATACAATACCAAAAAAAACCCAAACCCAAAGTCACAGTCTGTAGTTTAGTGTACAGTTGTTTAGGAATAATTCTGTCGTGCAGGGACAGCAGAATATACCATACGAAAATGTAATTTTTCTAAAATAAAATAGATTTTCACCCACTACACATTTATAAGAATAGGCAACCTAAAACATTTTTCTCTAAAGACACTTTATTATTTTTTGAAGTCACTTGTTGGAGAGCTTCTTTAAATAAAATAAAAAAAATACATCTTATATTATATAAATATCAATTTTTTTTTGCGATGCTGAGATTATTTGTTACGAAGAGATATTATGATTCCTAATTGATAAATGATTGTAAGATGGTGTGATAAGAAATGCTCAATAATGATGACTAAAATTTGGATGCTCACTGTCGCTATATATACCTTCTTCAAATCTTCAATCTTTAATAACAATTTTTTATTCAATGACTCAATTACAGTAAATTTATTTTTTTGATTTTGTAATAGATGCCACTTGATCATAATAGGTTTCTCATTGAAATATGTATTCATTAAATAAATTTATTTAATCCATAATTGTGTTTGCGGAAGCTCACATTTAAACGGTTAATAGGTTTCTTTGTTTGTAATAAGTTTAAGAAGTTCGTGCATAGGAATTGATTTTACTATTAATTATTCGGTTGCTAAAATTTTGAGTGTGGATATTCATTGGAGTGTAATTATGATAAATCCATGTGCAAATAACAGAAAGTTGGAGGGTACTAGTATTTCTTTTCTCTATGTTCATCACTTTATATTAACATCATATCTAAAGAGAATGGGTGGTTTTCTGAATGAAAAATTGAATTTACAAACATTATTAGGCTACAGCGCTTAATCCTTCGGTGCACTGAAATTCCTACGAGATGCATTTGCGATATCAGGTTTCTATTTAAGCCGATTAAAAATGATCGCATTACACAGAGTTCCGCACTTCAATAAAATAACAGAAAATGTTAGGATTATGTTTCACCTACATTTTCTTCAAAGGATTTCTATATCTATTATTTATTAAATTTATATTTTTAGTAGTTGACCCGGGAAACATCGTCGTTCATTCACGTCGTCATCGTATTATTAAAAGAACGACATTATAAAAAATTAAGAACCTTCCTAGAGGGTTAATTAAGATATCATCAAAATAATCTTTATATATATAGAATACAGTCAATACGAATCATGAAATCTTCAAAATTACTCGTGATTAGACTTAAAATTTAGGAGCGACTTTTGAATAGTGATATTTTCGAGTCAATGTGGAATTTCCCATTATTCCCACGGGATTGGGCACTAAGCATGCAATACCACGGGGAAGAGCTAGTTACATATACAGTAGCAGTATCGTGGGTATATCTTTATTATACACTTTTATATGTAAATATTAGCACTATACTCCTTCAAAACTCTTCTCTTACAAAGGACTGTTAAAAAATTGAATGTAAAAAGGCCGCTTAGGCACTCTTATCTGACCTTTTAATATGTAAATTTTAAATAAGCTTTTATCTTGTGTGCTATAAAGAGCCTATTTAACAGTCTACAACCTAATTTCAATATAATGAGGATCATTTTTTGCTTCATTAATTTTAATTATTGCTTTGTAATAAATAATAAGAATTTAACAAAAAAAACTTGAAATAGATTGAGAGGTGTCTTAAGAGTGACCCTCGAGTTTTCCACTTAAGTATGGATATTTCTGAGCCTGAAGGCAATTATAAATACTCCTTCATGAACTTGATATTGAATCAAGGTAAGATTATTTTTGGGAAGAGCCGATGGTTGAAAGTACATTGGTTGAAAGTGACAATTTGACGGCGTCGCTGGCGCAGTGGTGCGAGTATTCGCTTTGCTAGCGGAGGTCCCGACTTTGATCCCCGGTAGGACGAATTTAGGAAATTGTATTTTCTAATTTGTCTGAGTCTGGACTGGTGGGAGGCTTCGGCCGTGGCTAGTTACCACCCTACCAGCAAAAACGTACCGCCAAACAAAGAGATTTGTGTTCCGGTACGATGCTGTGTAGAAACCGTAAGGGGTATATCGCCTCATACCCAGATTAGCGCGCTTCCATCTTAGACTGTATCATCACTTACCATCAGGTGAGAAGTGACGTCAAGCGCTACTGTCAGCAAAAAAAAGAACGAGAAATATGAATACGTTATATAATTCTTAATGAAAGAGATTAATCGTAGTTCGTCAAATATTGTCACTTTACAAAAAAATAAAACGCTTTTAATCCACCTGTTAAGGAGAAGCAAAGATTATGTAGTTCATTATATATTGAAAAATGCTTATATGTTGTATAGAATGAAATAAATTAAACTGAACCTTCTATTGATTTCTTCTTACAAATATGTGAAATAATTATAAAAGCTACAAGTTTTAAGACAAAGGTTTCTCACGTAGAATACGTATAAAGAAAGTAACAGATATTTTAAAAAGGCGTTTTCTTTTGTTTTTAATTTTATAAACTGTATATGTGCTAACACATAGCTTTTAAAAGTGAAACAGCCACAGGCCTTTTACAGTTAATTGATGCCTGTATAATTTTAAGTGCACGTTTTATTATTAATATAGGTCGCATCATTAATTCAAAAAGGCTGCCTCGTATAGAGATAATTAATCGGCAGACATTTAGGGCGTAAGTCTTTTGACATTGCACTCGCTATAATCAACTATAAAATAAGCTTTCGGAAAGTAATAGCGTTTACGTGTACCGCTGTGAATGAATTTTCACCCACGCCAGCGAAAATAATTTGCATTAATGAATTTACATGTTCACTGAGGCTTGAAGCGGCGGGAAAATATTAAGATATATTGGTTCAATGAAGCTGGAATTTCTTGTAACATATTATAATTAGGGTATTAATTAATAAGTACTAGCGGCCCGGTACGTGCGTTACCACGTATAAAGTTCAATAAAAGTAAAAAAAAGTTTGTAAGTATGAAAAAAGTTTCAATTTGACAGTAAAATCCCCAGTAACAAAATAATCCGCCATTTATTGAAGTCATTTGTTACAAAAAATGTGATAAATGAAAAACCGCTCGACCGATTTTGTGCAAACTTCACATAAACCATCTAATAAATAGTCCGAACAAAGCCTAAACATTTGGATTGGATAGGTATGCCCGTTCTTGAGTTGAAAAGTGGCATTGATTTTTATATAAAAATCCATACAGATATATTCGAAAATATGGTTGAAAGGACATTTGAAAATAATTTTTCCATGGACTCTTCTCAAAGTTGTGGAAGTAAGGTATCAATTTGATGCGGTGACAGCGGAAGCTTACGAGAAAGGAAGTGCTAGTATAAGCTGCTCTGAGGAGCTGGCTGGCTATGTCGTGGAGGAGTATGCGCACAGAGTTATCCAGGTAGCGGAATATCCGGACAAATAACTCTACGTTGTGCGACCTGGTGTCATGATTGATGACGTCATTTCTGACGCACCTCGCAGCTCCAACTATCAAACGTAGATATTTGTCCGGCTGGCGTGGCTGCCTTGTCCTCTACTACCGTGATAGAATGAGTACTAGATAGACGGCGTAAGTCACGGTATCCACCTGGCGTAGACCGTGGTCGATGTCTTACGCTGAGGTACACTGAGGTCTGTCACTTCACTTTCTGCTCTCCTTCCTTTGTTCAACAGATGATGCGGCTCACAACGGCTTAACACGATAGCCGACTTCATCCTAACGTTGACTTGTATGGCAAAAAACTTCCACTGACTAGCCAGTTCGCAGCAGTCCAGCATACATTGTAATTTGATAACGGTGAATTGCTATTTGTGTAGGTCACGTCTGTCTCCATTTCGCCCGGGAGATGGAGGGAGAGAGAGGGGTTTTGTTACGATTTTAACAAATTATTAGCTAATTGCCGTCATTAGGTGGCGTTAATAGCTGTTCTGATATTCAAATAATGCGGTTACGCCGACCTTATCTATGGTGAAAATGGGTGTGCGATGGCCGGGATAAATCCAATAGACCTGCTCTCATTAGAGAGCGCTAAATTGATGATTGCAGACTAGAGAAAACTCTGCACTTATCGTAATTTGTTTATTGAGTTTAAACAATTGGCTAACCTAGCTACAAAAATACTTAACGACGTATTTCCATACATAACAATGATACAAAAATAAGCGTTTAGCCGTTTAATAGGTGGCGACCGCGAACACCGTGCCACGGGAAGTTTATATATTAAAATTAAATATTGGTACTACAGAATACTATGAGAAAAAAGTATATAAGAGGCATATACTTTCTTAGAGACATACCTTTCTTTTTCGTAAATATGAAACAGACAAAAACATATCAACAAAATGATAATACACATGCGAGCTAAATATTTCAGATTGATATACAGTTACATGTATATTTTACATGCATCTCTTATTAGATTTGAAGCTGTTCTTTTTCTATTACATACCAATAAATCTACAATCCAGCAACACAGAATTTCCATTCAATATAGATGAAATACGGTACAGTACAATGATTATGATATCTAGCAACTTAATATGTGCTGTCTGAGAATTGTATCTTTGTGCATTCAATTTCAAACTCATTCCAAGTTTCTATGTAATTCAATTTCCTTCAGGGGGATTATCTAGTTTAGCAGAACTACTTAACTTTGACTTCAAACAAAGGGGCAGATACAATATATACATATTTACTATTGTACTATCATTGCACACAATTAAGTACAGCACACCACTATTAATTTTCTCTATTTCAATTTTTAATTAAATGTTCAGTAACATACAAAAATAGCACTTTTCTTGCTTATTGAAACATTGAACTTAAGCGCCTTGGTATTTGAAAGATGCTAGAAAAACGTTTAGAAAAATATTAATTTCCGTATGAAATAAAATTGTATTGTTGTAATCAATAATAACATTATCGCATATGGTATTTTTGGATTTTGAAAGTGATCAAGAATTTCCACAAAATTACGCCTATTTGGAGCATAAAGTCATAGTAACTATTTATAAAATAATTGTTGGATATATAAGAGTTTCGCAATACAATGAAATAAAACATAATATGTCATGCAACTAACATTTTCACTATTAACTTTAATATCCTGATGAACTATTTCCAATGAAAATAGGCCAAGTTAGAGTAAAACCTTTCAACGGATTACGAAATATAAGTATATCTCGCTAGTGCTTCCAACTGCGGTTGCACGAGGGGATTAACTGTATGCACATGAGCTAAAATATTATTCTAACGATTCGGCTTATACGAGTGGTATAAATATGATTTATTTAAGTATCTATTTTCCGTTGCTGTTGATAGTATATTCAAAATTATGTATATACTCGTAACAAAGCTTAAATCATTTCATGAAATGCAAATAAATTTCATATTATGACCAAAAAATATATTAAATTACCTTTATTATTGGTTTAAATTTGAAATCACAAAAGTACAGAATTTTTTGGTGAGATAATTATCGACAGTCTAATTAATTCAATATGCGAGAGCGATTAAATTAATATACTAATGATAGCCACTACTAGTCTAAACTAGGGCAACGGTCTATTTTGTAATTGTGTATGGCAGGATCAAATTGCAAAATGACAATAAGCTGTAATTGCATCGGCTTGTAAAGCTCTCAAAGACAAGCCATAAAGGAAAATTAATTATCAAGCAAGTTGCGTTTGCTTTATCAACGTTTTAATATTTCTATAGCCATATAAACAGAATGCCACGCTAAAACTTTAGAATAGTTCGCAAGATGAACAGATATAATGGACGCAGGAAAGCAAACACGTAGTAACCCGTAATATTGTTTTAACAAATTATTATGATCAAACCACTAGTTAATTTTTTCAGTAACATAACATATATATAGTGCCTAAAATTATAACTCTAGACTAGTTTTTGCTTTCCAGTACAATTTTAAATCGAATTAATTACTTTTCCGTATTAGTACACAGAAACTAATTACGATTCGAAAGGTGATGATGGATTATAACTCTAATATTAAAAGATGGGATGTTGATAGACTCCTTACTTCATCGAAAGATGTCAAAAGCAATGTCGGAGCAAATATTATTAACATATATGAGAACATATTATAGTATCCATTTCTTAGCTAAGAAATTACATATAACCCTTAAAATATCCAATTTCAGATTTCTACTGACAATCACTTAGTTAAAAAAAAACCAAATGTGTATATTGTGCAAAATTAAGTTAACCTTGAAAATTAAAACATATGACTTGTGGGTAAACACGTAATCGTTAGTGCACACATTCTTAAATAATATAATTTACAAAAATAACATCATGCAGATAACGGATTTAGCATAAAAGTGTGCAAAGGCGGCCTTATTCCTGTAAGCAACCTATTACAGACAACCCTTGGTGAAGGGAATTTATTAATTGGATCGCGGGGAATGGCGCAAATTTGATATAATGTAAAAAAAATACTCATCTTACATATACACACACACATATATACAATAGTAATACGTAACTATTAATAAATACATGTAATAATTAGATGTTTAATAGATAATAGAAATATATAAATATCGATGATCGATATAGAAAGGCCCTGTATCACAGTGTTTGAACTTAAGAATACCGAAACTACTCGATTGATTTGTATTTTTGAATAAATTTGCTGATATTTTTCCAACTTATGACAATTTCCGGCCGAACCCATATTACTTATAAATTATATTACAATACAGACGAAAAAAAATGACTTCAATAAAAATTCGTAAAACTAAACTTATCCTATTATTATTCGGTAACAATAAGGATCGACTTATATCTCGCGAAGGGATTTTTGAAATCGTAACTTTTTATAGTTAATATTGTATTCCAACTATGTCTAAGCCGATCATTAAGTTATATGACATCACTTTAGTTACTTTCATTTTTTTTCGACATTCGACATTACAAAGTATTTTGCTAAATTAAATCTTCAGTAGGTTCTTCTTCTAAATGTTCACCCATCGAAGAAAATAAATAAGTTACTGTGCTACACGATCCATTACTTCATTACAAAAGGCTTTTATTCTTATCAAACTCCGATCAAAGCATCTCCCGACTTTCTATAATATTGTTAGAGCAAACTAAGCTGCTTAGTTATTATGTAATATTATTTAAACTGTTCGTAGGTGCACTGTTTATAAATTATATGTTTAGAGAGAGATGATAAATAAATATGAAGCTAACTTAGCTTTTCTGGGTTAAAGCTTTATAGCATTTATGTGAGGTTGGCAAATTCATCCTTCTATAATATGTTAATAGAGAATTGCCTGAAAATTTACAAGTCGAGATAATATTGAATAAGATTAACTGTATATTTTTGTCTAACGTAACAAATCTCTTCAAATTAGTATATTTTTCAACTTTGGTACACATTTTTGCTACATATTTTATTTAATTTTCAATCCGTATTGAGCCATTCAAGTTCAAATATATTTTTTAAACTTCTAGTGGATGACTGTTAATATCAACACAGTTTTTACTACGTTAATATCGCAGCGACTTAGTTATAACAAATTAGTTATAACAAGGTATGGCCTTAATTGCTTATTACAATAAATATTTTTTTCTTCAGAAATACTAAGAGTTATTGTTCTTCCCAAATATTCATGTAGTGTTAGATGATAATGTTGAATTTGATGTTTTAGTTGAATGCAATTTACCAAAAATTTATTTATATTAATCTTGGAGTATTTGAAGTTTCTTTCTACTACTATATCCATATACGGTTGAGAACCTGTGCAGTATATACTTGCGCAACATCTTGAAATGCAGCAACATTTGGTTATGAACAGCCTTGTCTAACAAATGATGCAAAGCATTAAGTGGTTCTGGCTCTAAGCGATCGAATTAAAATTAATTCGATAAAATATAGTCCCAGGCATATTTGGATTGGCAACCGCATATAAACATAATGCCCTGTTATAACTAAGCACAACAATTTAATGTCGATTCACTATAGTACGAGCGTAACAAGTTTGCAGCGGGATCTTAGGCTAGTCGTCTATAATAATTAGAAGCATAGGTAAGAAAGTAAAAATAAGTAGCAGCCCAATAACGTCCCACTGTTGGGCACAGGCCTCCTCACTCTGAGGAGCGAAGGTTTTAGAGCATAGACCCACCACGCTGCTCCACTGTGGATCGGCGGGCGTAGTACACAAGTACACTCACTTCACACACCGCCAACTTCCCAACTTCGGGGAAATATTGACTTTTGAATAAACTCAATATTGATTTTTGAATTGGCCCGACTCGGGGCTCGAACCCAGGACCTCATGTCTGTAGTCGAACATGCTAACCACTAGACCAATAAGGCAGTTGAAAGGCAGAAGTTTATTCGTATTTACTATTAAAAAGTATTTTGTTATCCTAATTTCATGCAGTATAATCAATGGTTTACCTGTTGCTGATTCTCCCTCTGCGTGATAAGCCGTGCCTCCACGCAGTCTCGGGTCTCGACGAACGCCTGCCGTTGAGCGAGTTCACGCGGGTAGTGGGTCATTATTCCAGCAATGTTGCAAGCAATCAAAGTCGTAAGTCCGGCCGTTATCTGTACAAACAATTAAAGCTTTTTAAAAATTTTTAATTAATATTTTTTGAGAAACAAATCAACCAAAATACCATTTGTTTTTACGATAACCGATCTCTCGTAAAAAATCTATAATCGATGAAATTGCCAGCACTACTTCATAATATGCAAAAAAAAATAAATTCCCAGCGCATTTAACAGTAACTTCATAACCTCATTTTATATTTGGAAACATTTAGAACTTTTCACTGAGCTTTCATTAGATGAAACTGTACAATAAATTTAATTAAGGAGTTAGTATTTGGAAAAATTATGTCACTGTGCTATTTGCTACAATTTAAAAGAAAAACTAGATGGTTTAGGTAAATAGTATTTTATTAAAAATTGATAATTTGAACAAGATAGTGTTGTTGCATAATTTTACATAATAAACACATCATATTTCTTACCTGTACAAGTTGACACATATATATTATACACGCATCTGCTTGGGTTGTCATAAAAATAAAAGTACGTGTCTATAAAGTACACATGTTAGAAGTGAAACTTCTTTGGCAAAGTAATTTATTATTAGTAATAGTATTAGTAATTAACTTTTGTTTAGATATATACAAATCTAACACTTTTGATTTCCGAGACTTACGAGCGAGGGAAAAGAAAGATATGTTAGGAATTTAATGAATTGGACTGTCATTAAAATATAAAAAGTGTCCAAAATGAATTTCACTAATTTATGGAAATATTAAATGACGAATTGTAAATAAAAAGGCCGTGTGTTTTTGTCAATAAAGAAATTATATAATAAATTTCATTTCATTTCGTTCATTAAAATTTTGAATTTAATTTTTTTTTCATTTTTGATTTTTGATTTTTTGATTTTTCATCTTGTAAAAAAATAGTTTATTAAATTATTAGATTAGGAGTGCCAAATTAAAATGCCATATATTTGCTGAAAATATTAAAATTATTTAACCTTCAAACGAATTAGCATTAAAAACGCTGCATATCTTCGTGGCGCTATTCACGCGTTTCATACGTAAAAAATTCATGCGCCTAAAGAAGTTTCATTTCAAAAATCATATCGCATAAGAGCTACAAAATTAGATAATATTTTAAATTGTAGTTAAATGGATTTTTACCTGTGTGACCGTTGAGTTGTCCAGCATCAATTGTGTTCCAATATTGATAGCGCCAAGAGCAATTCCTCCTACGATCGCCTCATGTAGTCTAACAGGAAGAGCCGCGTACGTCACAAAGGTGAATAAAGCACACGTTCCGCAGCTCAAAGTCAGACCCCTATAAGTTACGTAACTTTATTTCATTGCTAAACTACAACTACGTGTACGTTAATATTGTCCTTAATAAACTTCAAGGCGACGTCTAGAGATCTTACTAAAAAAATATAAATCCTTTATTAAAAAAACAGCTAATTGAAAAACATGGGAGTGAATAAAGTGCTCTAATCTAAAGACGACGAATTAAAATTACATTATTGATAAAAAAAGGGACATCGACTGAGTTTGTTACGAGTTCTCCTCAGAACTGAGTGCAGAGGATATGTGTTTGTCTAATAAATTAAATAAATATCTAATATATAATATATGAAGCTTTTGCTTTTTGTACTTGATGTATTGGTTATTTTTTATTCATCGAATAACAATTATCTCTCCGGTCGTGTCGGAATGCCGTCACGTCGGACTATGAGAGTGAAGGAATACAGAGTACACTTGTGTACTATGCCCAATCAGCAGTGGAACAGCTTGGTGGGTCTATGCTCTCAAAATCCTTTCTCATATGAGTGAGGAGGCCCGTGCCCAGCATTGGGACGTTAATGGGCTGCTACTTACCTTTTTTTATACATACGTCGAAGTGTTTGACAGTTATCAAACTGAAGTTTAATCGATTTTGATTTCATTTTGCTTGACTTTATTCATCGGAGCAAAAAATAACTTTCACAAATATAACTTCAAAAAATATACAACTTCCATTCCATTTATAGAGTAGAGTCTATCAATTTTGAACACCTTACTAATATTTTGTTGCTTAACAGATTTGATAACAACATTTTGCCGGTTTATTTTAATCCAAGTAAACGAATGAACTTACTAGGAAACATTTAATGACGTACAAAAAAATTATACCTTTGTGATATCGTCGTCGTCGCTGAAACCGTTGGATGTTCACAGCAAAACATAGGTCTCACCTAACCACGCCAACAACGTCCCATTTTGCGCCATCTGGCTAACCGGCCACCCGCAAGATGTCATCGGTCCATCTTGTGAGTGGTCTGCCTATACTGCGTCCTTACACTGTGTACTGAGGCCCATAGTCAGCGACTACGTCTTAGAGCTGTAGGTCATCTCTGGCAACGCGCACTTTTCGAACACTTTGGTCTTTAGGCACTGACGAAAGACCTCACGTAGCTTACCGAACGTTCTCCAACGAAGTTGGATTCGGCGATTGACCTCCTTCTTGAAGGAGGTCAATCTACCCAGGCTACCTATGTGTATTCGTCAACAATTTCGTGTACTGACATCACAACGATGACTGGGTGGAGCGGTACATGGATAATTTTCAATTTATCCATGTTCAATTTTACGCCCACCTGTTCAGTAACTCTGCTGAGTTCATTGCACAATGTTTTAAGATCTCGTAGAGTCGCTACCATGTCATCGAAAAACCGCGATAAAGAGTTTCGGGGAGATTATATGTCCCTGTCGCACTCTACGCTGCAGTTGGATAGACGCTATGCTTTGGTCCTGTTTAGGAACTGACATGGCGACGTATTTGTACAAGAAATTCAACACGTGTATACCGGTGGTCAATTCGGAATTTCAATACTTGGCAAAAATCTTGATACGGCTCATGTTTCCACTGAATCGAAAGCTTTATCATAGTCCGCAAACGCCATGTAAAGTGGCCCATTATACTCGGAAGACTATATAATCTACCGCACATCCATACGGGATGTGGTCTATAATGCTAAACCCTTTTCTGAATCCGACATATTATAAGGTCAATTATTATGCCACCTGACGTGAAATTCTTAAACACATTAAATCGAAAGAAGTCTTTACACATATTACATGAACTTTCAATAAACGGCACTGTAAAAATTTCCCAGAAGAAGAAATTTAATTGATATTTTGAGAAACCGAACACAAGTTTAAAAAGGAATTAAAAAAGGAATAGTGCGGGAAATTCTGACGTTATTCAAATTACCTGAGTACGGCCGTCGTAGCGAATGAAATCTCCATTAGCAAGAACATGCCGAGCACGATGTAGGAAATAGTCAGGAGATAAATCTCATTCATTGCAGGGCGGCTAAGGCAAGCCAGCAAACCTATATGAAAACGAATTAACCATTATCATTATCTTACAAAGTTATCGCAGCTTCGGGAGAATATTGATACGTTCAAAAAAGCTAATATTACAGGAGAGCCGTTTGAATGTTAAACAAAACTTTTATGGATCCACAGCCGTCATATTTGCCGATTTGAACGTGGTTTTTTGTTATTTCAAAAATATTGTTTTTTTAATGAAACGATGGAGTTAAGTAATGGGTGAAAATATTTATTCGTCTTTATCCAAAAACCGTCTCACTGTCTTTAGCCAAGTCATAGGAATTAGTCTCAATGCCGTATTGTCGCAAGTAGTCTCTTCGCTATTATAGATCCTGCAGTAGATATCTCATCTGTAGTAGAGATCAAATTTAGGATTTGTTTAAAGGTCTGGGAGATATCGGCTGTGGCTTATTACTATTTTGACAGTAACTACTTCCTACCAAGTAAATATTTGCGTTATGTATGATAATGTGTAAAAAACCATTACGAGGGTTATTTACGCGTTAGTACTACTAACCTTAGACTGTATTATCAATTACTATCAGAGGAGATCACAGTTATTGTGACAATTACAAATCTATATATATATAAGAGATATCCAGGTATCTATTGACTCATCATGATATCTCTGGAATCATCATTCATAGAGACTAGAAATTTAGTAGGAATAATCCTTTTGCCAAGTAGAGGTCATGTTTCTTGTTTGTAAAACAATTTGCCTTAATTAATAAAATTGCTACCCAAAAAACATTCCACGCCGACGAAGTCGCGGGTTTAGCTAGTATTATATATATGTGTAGATAGATACAAACTGTTATGAGAAGTCTGTGTGCAAAAAGCAATGCCAAATTTAGCAAATTTAAAGAAAATGGAATACATACAGGTAAAAACCGCCGAGATGATCCCGAAAACGACAATGTTAATAATATGAGACAGCCGCTCGTTTTGGTAATATAGTTCTTGCATTCCAGTCGAGTTACTATGGATATCATCGAGGTAAGACATGGTTGATGCTGCTGCCAAATCGTCACGAAACCTGTCGAATAAGGAGATAATTTTTAACACTTTATATCGAACTAATATTTACGGATTTTTATAAATTTACTTAATTCGATAAATAAATGAAACGAAGTTCGTGTTAATGTGTTACTACATTACAAAGAAGTACAATAAATAACGTTCTTTTACTTTCGTGTTATATGGTTGAAGGTTTTTTTTAATCAATAAACAAAAACGTTTATAAATATGAGTGAAGGAAGTGCACTGATCAGCAATTCAGTAAAATAAACGACTACACACTAAATAAACTCGAAGGTAAGTATAATAGGAAAAATATTTCTTCTTTTTTTAACTTGTGCAGTTTGAATTTGCGGTTTATGTCAAGGTGAACTGATTTTCCGAGCTTCTCGTAATATTTTTATGGACCTATATATTAGAGCCAAGTATTTCTCATCATTTTATAGACACAATCATAATCTTCATGGTAATACTGATTTGACCGTAACCGATTAGGCCAGGCAACTAAAGGGGATGGAAATTTTTAAGGGTTCAGCCCAGCTTAAGTTAAACCATACTTATAAACCTTAGTCGTTCAGACATTACCCATAATAATATTTATCAACAGACATGAATTACCGTAGTAATTAAGTATTGAGTGGAGTTTTCCTCTTGCACAAAGTTTTGTGATAGAACTGACGAAATGCTTTTATTCATTAGGAATAATTGATTTTGGGAAAAAATGAGGCTAAACTCTTATTAGAATGTGGCATTTAGAAAAATAAAAAAACGATACTGTACTGATAGGATGCACTGCTAAGTAAAGACTCCCCGTATGCCAAAAAGTCTTCCGCAAGGAGCAGCTGCCGGACTTGCACTAAAGTCATCACAAGAGCAAAAGTTAACAAAAGCCCAAGCATGTGAGCCATATTTGCTTGATTCATTCGCAGAAAGTAGCGTTGGTACAACATCTCGACCTGAAACAATCGTACTCCATTACATTCCAATTCAAAAATTGTAAAGTTCTTCATTCAAGAAGGCTTTTACAGGGCTCTTGAGTCGTCAAATATCGTTGTCATATTAAATAAAAATAATAAGAATATTATTTTTTTGTAAATAATTACAATTACAAGTGTTGGTGAGTTGGAGATCTGACTTCTGAACTAGTATTAACCGTAGTAAGGACATAATAATGTTTACTAGTTTAATAAAGAAATTTAATAACTTTTCTTTAACTTCATAAATGATTATTCAACCAAATCAGTCCGCCCAATCTCAATAACTCCCTTTCATTGATATCAATGCACATCGTGTAAAGTATGAGTTTCATTTTCATAATATGCGATACTCATTCAAACTTCAAAAAACTCAGTAAAAAATTGTAGTTAACAGTCTATCTGTAAAACATAGTTTTTCGTAACATAACGTGCTAATTTACCTCTATCTTCTGAGATCTGTTAAACTGAGTATAATTTTTATTTATCCATATTATAAGAAGTCAAACAAAATGAGAAAATCTTAATGTTCAGTTACTTCTTCAGTTGTTTTGATATTCAATGTAATTTCTAACACGAGATCGAAAGTAAAGAAAGAAAAAATTCTGAAGCATTAAATATAACTCATTGTACTTGAAAAGTTATAACGAACGATGTTCCAAGAAATTAGACAAAGATCAAAGTGGTATTACTTTGTCTGTTAAAACATAATTTATACGTTTATGTTATGAAAATTGTATTACTTAGTTGTGATAGAACTTTATAATGAAGGTTGTTAAAAAAATATTAGTATAGAGACCTGCGCTTTGCTCGCTACTTCGCACGCTTTATAATAAAGTTCCATTGAAAATAAATTAATGTAACAAAAACAAACGTGAGAATTTAACAATATGACACATTAATATTAAAACTTCCGGCCAAGACATTATTTTTATAATACAAAAGTAAATGAAATCCGCGTGCATATTTTCGCGGTTCCAAACTCAGTGTCGTAAATTGCTAGTTCGTATTACAATACGCCTTTTATATGGAGACTTGCAGTGCCCTGCGGTGTCACCCACGTAGACACCGATCTCGTGGCAGTGGAATGTCTACTAAGTCGGATTATATAATTATTTTCGATAACATTTCGTTAAAAGTTTTCCTTCCCTTCGTATTTACTTACTTCCTTTCAGATTAATAGATACACGCTTCCATTCATAATCTAATCAATATTCCGATTTTACTTTACAACCAATATTTATCTAACTAATAAATTCTTAAATTCGTAACATTATGTACTTAGAATGTCTGAAATAAGTCAATTTTAAAATACTTTACCAGAGGTTGTTAGCTTGATAAAAACAAAAACAGTATAATATATCGATGGGTATCATTGGTATCCTTGGAATGAGCTACCTCACCAATTGCAGGCCCAGTTAGAAGGGTCGCTACTATTTTCTTTAGATTGACATTATTTAATTCGTTATATCTTTTAAATGGAATGTCTAATTTAAAAAGTATTTTAGAGGTATCGAATCGAGGTTGATGTATGGACAATACGGTTTGATTATTGTCGGCACTTTATTAACCTTTAAAATGTAAAAAAGTTGGACATATAATATAAGCGGTACTTTCTTGTAGATATTAATACCTTCTATAATGTTGTAGAACATTTTTTTATTCTATCATCAATAATTTCCCCGACGCACGCGATGACAGATTTATTGTGGCCAATCTTTTCACACCTTGGGTTACATTAATGCATTTTTATTAGGGATCTCTATTTTTTTGAGAACGTAATATAGTATATGTCTCTCAGTGAAAATACTTTCTAATGGTGAAAAAAATTTCAGTAGTTTTTCTGTGAAAACGTTACAAACGTACATACAAAAATGTTTCCTCTTGAAAATATATAAATAGTTTCTGTTTAACTAGCTGACATTCGCATACCGTCCTATTATGGACGTCTCGGGTCTAATCGTATAGTGTCGGTTGTAGCACTAACAACAACTTAAAATTTTATTGTTATTTGATGAAAGCGTACACAAAGTTTAGAAACATTAATGTTCACCGCTGAACACATGTCCCCAGACCGTAGTCAAGGAAGTCGCTTCACAAGCCTAGGGAGTCGACGGGCTCTCAAGACTGAAGAATGAAATGTAAGCAGTTTCGTAAAGTGTAACTTATGCAACTTCAGTTTAAGAGGGTTGCTGATTTCTGGGTTATCTATATTCGAATATGGTTCGTGAGTTCCACTAAAGCATACTCAATACGCTTTTCGTCACATAAATATGAAATGGTTTGAATTTTAATAAATATTATGAACTTCCAAACAATTTTTCGTTTAAACTTATCGTAC
Source organism: Elymnias hypermnestra (assembly GCA_015832385.1). NCBI lineage: Eukaryota > Metazoa > Arthropoda > Insecta > Lepidoptera > Nymphalidae > Elymnias > Elymnias hypermnestra. The sequence goes on along the minus strand of JACTOM010000048.1, from coordinate 1,212,472 downwards.
AAATTGTGAGGTATATCGTTGCGCTTAATAATGTATCTATTCAGAAATATGAATAACCTAATTTAAAAAATTTATATAGATTAAAAAAATTGTTAAGTAATCAGACATTAAACCGCAACTTTTTTTAAAAATTTTCTCGTAAGCATTGTCATTGTCAGCGTTGTGTTTTATATTAAAACAACTCTTTTTCTTAAATTCTTGTTATCTTACAAAATTATTAAAAATATTTACTTCACTTAAACTCAATTTCTTGGTAACTTCAATCACTTTAACACTATTATAATAACACTTTCACGTATAAACCGAGCCGCTGAACAACTACAAGTCGCCATTGTTGCAGCTGCATATCATTTTATACTGGGTTGATTGGTAGGGATGATGACGTCACTTATGACGTATATCATGACAAAAACAATATGCCGTCGCCGTGATTTACAATAATGTATTCTTCATTTTCGCTTGCAAAATGTTGTGGCACTATCAAACACTTTCTTAGAGCTGTGAATGTTAATAACTTTCAACTAAAGTTATGTGGTTTTGTTTGAAAGTTCTTGAATATTGGAATCGTGTGGTATATTGTCATCAGACCTCCTTAAACTACGCGTGTATATATAATTTTGAATAAATAAAATCTGTAGGTGTTTATTTATTGATTATAAGTTTGGTTGACTAAAAAATTAATAAAACGTTCAATTATGAACTTGAATTTTAATAAGCTTTTTTTTAAGATGGTTGTAATGTTGAACGAATAAAGTATTTCCTCGTCGTCGTTGTCGCTTCAAGCGTTGGACGTCCACGGCTGGCCATAGGTCTCACGAAATGATGCTCACAGGACCTGATCTTGCGGCGGTTACCGGCGACCCTCCTTATATCGTCGGTTCACCTTGTAGGGGGACGCCATTCCAGTGCCTTTGGCTCCAACAACCATCGGTTCGTTGGACTACGTGCCCGCCCATTGTCACTTCAGGGTCGCGTAGGGCTATGTCGGTGACATTAGTTCTGCTACGGATCTTCTCATTTCTGATTTGATCGCGTAGAGAACCTTTGAGCATAGCTCTCTGTTGATATTTTCAATGTCACAATATATGTAACAAATAATATAATAAAATATTTGAGGTATTATACATAGCATCACGCCTCATTCCCATAGGGGTAGACAGAGACAACTCCTTCGCTTCTTTCATTCCCATTAAACATTTCATAAAAGTTGGTCGGTTTAGAGTACTCTTGACCTGGCCCTTATTTAAAATGTCCTGGATTTGGTCCAGGATCGCCTTGGTCTGACCCTGCCAACTTTCGCATTCACTCTTGACTCATATATCCTTTTTGTCAGTCTCCTTTCATTCATTCTCTCTACATTCTCAAACCATCTAAGCATACCTTTCTCAATTTTAGTCACTACGTCTCCTTTTATACCACAACGTTCTCTTATCACACTATTTCTTACTCTGTCACTCAGTTTTAATCCACTCATGCTTCTCAACGCTCTCATCTCTACCGCATTTATTTTACTTTTGTGATTCTTCTGCCATACCCAACTTTCACTACCATACATAAGTGT